>JAQPZY010001654.1:5682500-6132500 GCA_029931535.1 Margaritifera margaritifera
TGATATTGAAGGATCTGTTTATCTATCTATCCATTTATCTTTTTACTTTCTATCTCTCTATCCATCAATAGTTACAAGTTCAAGAGCAACTGGGCAAGTCTTCAGGTTCAACTAAAATGATATGGTTAAAATTTATGCGGAAAGGTGTTTTAAAGCAAACAAACAAGTAAGTAAGAAAACAAACAAACCAACCAGCAACAAGCGACCCAAGTGGACTTAATATCACTCACCTGGCTGACAGCTGCCTAAAAGCTATATGCAAGAACAGTTGACCAAATAATATGGGTCAATAGAATATTTTCTGAAGAAATTTCTCCCAACGCTGATGATTGCATATATTATGAAAACGATTGTTTCAAGGTTTTAGTATCTTGATCCATATTTGATGGCACATCAGCATAATCTGTCCAATCTTGAAAAGCTTGTATGCCAGGATGTTTTCTGTTAAAGTTAGTCAAATTCTGTTGAGCGGTTTGAGATAATGTTGCTGAAAAGTTATATTTTTAGCAACGTGATCACATTTGATTGCGGAACCGCATCGTTTGTATAAAATTTTTAAATGCCTTCAAAGTCGGATGCAAGCACCAACTTAGGTAAAATTCTGTTGAGCGATTTTCTAGAATAAGTTGTTAAAAGTTTTTTTATTTTTAGTAACAGTGGCGATATTTGATAGCGGATCGGCATTATTTGTATAAATTTCAATGCTATTTATGCAATAATGCCTTCTATAAAATTTGGTTACATTATGTCGATTGGACTTTGAGAAGAAGTAGATTAACGGTTTTTCTATTTTTGGTAACGGAAGACAAATTTCATGGCAGAGCGGCATCATTTGCATCCTTCATGCCAGGATGTTTTCTATTAATTTTGGTCAACTTCTGTTTAGTGGATTTTTTTTAAATAGAAAAAGTCAATTCAAGATTTTCTATTCTTGGTAACGGGGGCCATATTTTGTGACAGATCGTTACCATTTATATTAAATGTAAATTCTTCATGCCAGACTGCTTTCTGTCATATCTGGACAAATTCCGTTTAGTTGCTTTTAAGAAGAAGACGTTTAAAGGTTTTTCTAATATTTAGTAACACCAACCATATTTGAAGGCCGATCGGCATCATTTGTATAAGTCTGAAAGCCCTTTATGCTAGGATGCATTTTATTCAATTTGGTCAACCTCAGTTTTAAGCATTTTCTGAGAAGAAGTAGTTTAAAAGTGTTTCTACGTTTAGTATATTTGATGGCGGATCGGCCTCATTTGTCTTATAACTTTGAAATCTTTTCATGCCAGTTATCATGTCTGCCAAACTTGGTTTAAATTGATCCAGCGGTTGTTGAGAAGAAGTCTATAATGGCAGGGCATTCATAAGTTCACTTGGCCTTATGGTCAGGTGAGCTAAAAGCAAACAAATTCATTTATGACTTTTTCGTCAAAAGGGTGGTTAGTCCGTCCACCAGGGAATTTGGTACCGTGTATTAGCTTGTCTGACCGATTACTGCACCCGTTAAACATTTTCCATGTGGTAATACAAATAACATTCAAAGTAAAACTATGGCTATTATAAGCTGAGACACAAATAAGAAATGAAAGCAAATCTGGATGATGAGATAATGACAAAAATAAGTAAGAAATTAATACTAATGTCACTCGATTTCCAGTGAGGGGATACCCAATTACGCAAGGAAGATTTCGCCAGTTCCCAAGTCAACTTGGATAAGAGAGGTGTGTGTGTGTGTGTGTTACATATCCAAAGGAAATTAGTTTGAAAGTGTTGGTGACTTCAGTGATTGATTTATCATTTACAGCTGACTCATACATAATGGTGACTGATCAATCGTCACTGGATATTTTAGATGAAAATGTTACATGAAATCTTCACTATCGAAGTGTCCTTTGTTCTAACATTGCACTCGAAAGTAAAAACTCATATAAGGCCATGGTCAGCCTTAATGAGAGTCACTCAACCTAAGTTCTTGCCGTTGATGTCTTCATTAGACGTATCAACATAATATGTGAAATGTTTCTCCACTCCTAATAGCTGGGCGGCTAATCCAGGAAGTTTGCAAATTTTGGGTTAAAAGCGTCAAACTTGGTATGGACATGCAGTGATAATGCCTAAGCATTTCCTGATATGAAACCACCCTCACATTTACTCCTACTTTGAAATAAATGAGCTTCAGCTTTTTTTACAATGATGTTTGCTTATAAACGCTAGCTACATCAAGAGACTGTTCCAAATAGTGATTGTAAGGTCCAGACAGACTTAGTTGACAGATTTAAAATGTATTTTCATAGGCAAAAAATACAAAACAAGGCATGTGCATGTTCGAGGTATAATTGCAACAAGATGAAGCCGGGTTGGGAATGGATTTAGCGAAGACACTGAAAGCAATTTCTTGAATGAGATGTTTATTTATAATGTAATTGAATGATGAATGAATCTGACACCATACCCGTGCGCATAAAGTCCAACAATGGATTTAACAGGATGATGCGCACCGAGTTCAACAACTGATATAAGGAAATGATATCGTCCCTAAATGGAACTAATCAGAACATGTAACTTCAACGAGTAATCAAGCCAGAATCAACGTATGGAACTTATAAACAAATATGATTGATATATGTATCTATCACTATGGACAATCAATGTATAGAATTTATACATAAATATGACAAATGTATGATTCTATCACCAAGGGTATCAAAGTATTGGGTTTATACACAAATATGAGCAAGGTATGATTATAGCACCAAAGCTGATCAAAGTATATGATTTATAAAAAAATATGAATAATGTATGTTTCATCCAAAAGTTGGGTCTTTGTAATATTGATTTTCGATCATATAGCGATATTGAATTATTGGTTTCACTCATATAATGATATTGAATAATATTAATTAAAAAATGGAACATATGTATCTCGTGGCGTCCAGTTGACGATCTCGATGCATTTCCAGTGCCACAGCTCTCGTCAAATGGTCAAGGAGCCACCAAGTACGGCCCACCTCTTCCAGTCTGCCGAAGGACCCCTCAAGAGCCTCCTTATTCTATACTGCCCCGCTGGTCTCGAAGCTTTGGTCCCTCACTGCGAGTAAACCAATACCGTCCTCCGAGCCAACGTCACCATCGACCCAAGCATACGGGTTACACGAAACCCCACAGAGTTCTACGACTCCCCGTCACAAAAAACAGCTAAAAATATAATGACTTAGCCGCGTAGCACACGAGACAAGGTGAGGTACGAATACAATAATATATATTACGCTTGCGCGTACGTGAATTGGCTTCGTTACACATTAAATCATTTCATCAGAACTACGGTACGAGATTATTATTATAATAACCACGTTCGTACATGAATATATGTCTGACAAGAATAATCTGACTGAATTATAAGAACTCGAACATCACTCAACAAGTAATTCAATTCCGTTTGTCTGTTCAGTTATAAAATAGCTAACTTGAAACAGACTATACTCTATCTGATAGCATGGCGTTATGTGACATAGGTTTGACTCTCCGTAAAATTTAGAATAAATTCTGAAACATCTAATATATAAAACAATTCTATCACATAAAAAAGATAGCAAGAAAGAATACAATTTTATATTTCACATACCTCTACAGCTGAAGATTGTGTTACGACTGCATGGTCTAAGAAAAATGCAACAGAAAGAAAGTGAAACCAACAATGTAAGTAAAATCAACAAACTTATTTCTAGATAATTAAAATTAAAATCAAAAGACACTTACAGTAACGTGATTTAAAATCCAAATAATCCAATAATCCTAAGTGTCCTAATCATAACTTCTAAATATAGAATGTTCTGAATGAATGAATGTTCCGAGTGAATGAATGTTTCAAATGAATAAATCTTATTAATGAATGAATGTTCCGAATGAATGGGTAGTCTGGAATGTCCAGATGTACCAACAATAATGTAATCCAGATCATCTTTGAGAATGTCCACAGGTATCCACAAGTCATATATTTAAATCCAAAGGTTAATGAGTACTTTAGGTAACTCCAATGAATGTTCCAATAAATAACTCCTTTCTAATTATGTATACAGCAATACAGCATTACGGCATTACAGGATTAGGAGACTACAGCACAACTATGATTCCAAACAGTCTCATGATTCCAAAGACTGATCATAAAAACGTATATGTTTTTAACACAGGATTTAAAACTGGAATGATTATAATGCCTATGTTAAGGTCTTATATAGTCTTTGCAAATGGTCTATTTCACAACAGGTAACGTGTCATTTTACGACCCAGAATGTAATACTAAATGCATCATTTTAATGGAATATCGTCAAGAAATGGTAAACAACTCTGACCTTGAACTCAAATGTCAGTAAATAACGTGTTGACATCTCAACCAAACTTAAAGTGCGACTTTCTATTTGACCGTATTTTGAAGTACAGTCATAGACCAAAAGTTTAGGCTATTATATTAGATAACATATACATAACAATTGCTTCCTTAAATTGGACAACTTCCTGACAAAGCAAGGTGTGTTGTGATTATACATCGAGAATTCATTCTATGAGTACTCTGGCTGTGGTGAGAATGTACAGCCAGAGAACTCGAGGTAATCGGGTTTCTTACTGCAGTCAATTTGCTCGTGCAGCACAGGATGAACCGAACTAAGTATTTTGAAATAGCTAAAGCCGATAAATAAACCACCCTCAGGTAAGGCTGTACGCGGCAACGAAACCCGATTACATTTTCGTGTATATATAATGCATAAATACTCTATTACACACAATTATGTCATAATACGACCCACCCCCAACCTTAAAAAAAGTGGAAAAACTTATAGAAAATCACGAAATGTGAACAAAAACATACGAAACTGAAACTTATTATTTACAATACCAGAATACCAAGGTAAAAAGATCTGCAAATCACACTCTGCTAAAATAATCGGCCCTTGGATTTTCCGATCCTCGAATCGCCTTGATCCAGAAACAATATGGCTGTAAAGTCAATGCCCAACGCATCAATCTTGCGTTGGCGACTTTCGCTTTGTTCAAATACAAGAGAGGATGATGGTCCGTTTCAAAGACAAATTCTCTTCCGAAAAGGTACTTGTGAAATTTTCCTATCCCCCACACCAATGCCATATACTCCTTTTCGATCACGGAGTAGTTTTGCTCCCGAGGCAGTAATTTTCTACTAGCTTAAGCTATGGGTAACTTTACCTCCTCTTGCTCCTGTATCAAAACTGCTCCTAATCCCGTGTCGGAAGCATCAGTTCTCAAAACGAACGATTTATTCAACTCTGGCAACTTAAGGATTGGTGCAGCGATACATTTTCGCTTAAGAGCGTTAAAAGCTCTTTTTTGACATGAACCCCAAGAAACTTTATTGGGTTGCCCCTTCCTAGTTAAGTCCGTCAACGGGCTAGCTATAGTGGCGAAATTTGGAACGAATTTCTTGTAAACGCTATCAACCTAAGAAACTATCAAACCTGTTTGTTGCTTTCTGGTCTAGGAGCATCTCTGATTGCTTCAGTTTTGTCATGTTGGGCTTTTAACTGCCCTGACCCACTTACTAGATGGCCTAAGCATCCCAAGTTAGAATATCCAATACTACACTTGGTGGGTCGTGCTGTAAGATTGACCTTGCGGAGACTGTCGAACAGGTTGATTAATACCTTAATGTGCTCTTCCCAGGTATGCGGTATACAAGAATATCGTCAACGAAACTATCTACGTTCTCCATGCCTTTCAAGAACTTGTGCATAAGACGAACGCACGACACACAGGCGTTGACCAAACCGAAAGGCATAACTTTAAACTGGTAAATACTTTTACGGGTCGCAAATGCCGTTAACGCGCGGGCATTTTCAGCAATGGGCACTTGCTAATATCCCTTACCCTGCCAATTTTGAAAAGAAACCCTCCATATCTGGCATCGGTTCCGCATCAGATACGGTGACTTTATTCAATTGAAGAAAGTCTATACAAAAGCGGTTTGTTCCATCTTTCTTTCTAACCAATACCACGGGGGGACGAATACGGGAAGTTTAAGGATTCCATCACTCCCGGGTCTAGCATTTTACTGACTTCCTCATCGATTGTCTACCGTGCATTAAAGGGTATGGGATATCCTTTAATTCTGATTGGCTTTTAGGTACTTAAATTTATTTCATGTTATATTAACCCACTATGACCTGGTATGTCAGTAAATACATCTGGATACCCATTTAAAATCTCCGTGACTTGTCAACGCTCCGGGCACACGCTAACCTTATCTATTCCCTCTTTTCTCACCCCATGGGGTACTCAAGGTGAGTTTCCGTACTGGGGTCTAATTGAGGTTTGCCACTCGACTCGTCCTCTATGACCGCAGTACATACGACGTTCAAAACCCCTCTTCCCACAATTTTATGGCAAACATCACACGATCGACAGAATCGTGATATATCGCTATTTACGCAGGGCCAATAAAATTCGGCTACCACTGTGTCAGTCGTCTTTTTCCTTCTGAAGTGAACTACCCTGCTGGATTCGTGCGCCACTCTAAGTACACATGGCCTGACTTTTTGGGGGACAACAAGTTGAAAGAATGTTCTACCCTCCAACGAGATAAATTGCCTGTACATTAACCCTGCGTACAAATTTCAAACTTGCCGCCTTTACAATGTTTTACGGTACCAGACACAATCCTCTCTGCGGTCGCGCTCAAGAACGCGTCATGCCCTTGCTCACGCATATATTCAGCGCGCGAGATATCAGTCACGGCTTCCAGAACTTTCAACTTACGCAGCGGCTGTTTCCCAGACCGTGCCTACGACTTAGTTTCGACCGCTTGTATAATGGGAAACCGAAAATCTGATAAAGTTGGGAGTCTGAAGCTCTAGACATTTCCAATCGTAAAGTCGTATATGGGATTGTCCATACAGAGTGCTTTCACGGCTCCGGTCAGGAAAGGCGTCTCGATTTCTATTCTCGCGACGGGAACGCGATCAATCGTTTGATCTAATAACATACACGGGGATTTCCAACTAAGCATTTGGTCATCCCTAACGAGACCCCGCTTTACCACGACGCCCGTACACCCGGTTTCGCATAAGTCCGTAATTCCTTGACCGTTGGCGGTACGACCATCTGTTGGTACCTTCGCCTCCGAAAAAGGACAAGTGCCGATCGACTGAATAACATCAGGACGTACGCGCCGCGGACTCGTTCACCATACTCGCGTTAATAATTCCCAAATTATCATGCGGAAAATCATCGTGCTTGTCGCCTCCTGACCACCCCCTGCTTTCAATAGCAACCGTGACTCTTTCGACAAACTCCTTCAGTTTCGGACAATCGGGCGATATGTGACCCCATTTCTTACATGGGTAACATTGTGTATACTTACGATTTGCACCCTTTCCGGATTGAAAATGTCCACCTATATTTGCTCCAGTTTTCTTAGGTTCTCTGAGTCTCTGGTCTTTAGATTGATTTCCCGCCTTCTAGTCTCTCGAGACCACATTTTGGGTACCTCCACGAGCTTCGGCGAAATAGTCTGCCTGTGTAGCCATATCAAAGATATTAGGGAAGGACATTTCCCTCAGAACCAGATACAACTCCTTACCACAAGTGGTTAAGAACTGGTCCCTAAGTAAAAAGTCTGTAAGACTCTCGAACGGTTTTTCTATCTTACCGCATTCAATCCACCGCTGTAAATAATTTCCCGTCCTACTAATGAACTGGATGCATGTTTCGCCTCTCTCGGGTTTACTATATTTAAACTTCTTGTGGAACCCTTGCTTATTTGACTCATATCTCATAAGGAGAGCCTCTCTTAACGCGTCATAATTTAGCGCGTCGCTCGCGGGTACACACGAATACACGTCCAGCGCTTTTTCCTTAAGTAACACGCTGAGATGGAGCGACCAATAATCATTTCTCTACTTCTGGACGATGGCAAATCTTTCAAACCTCTGCATATAGCTATCCATGTTATCCTTATCGTTTACAAACGGGGCTAATTTGGGACCTCTTAACCTGCTCGATTTAGAGTCTTGTTCCCCTACTCTCTTAGCTTGCAATAATTCAAATTTCCTTTTATGCTCCCTCTCCATATTCCTGTCTTCTAACTATATGGCTTCTAACTTTGCTTGTTTCTCCCTGTCTAACTTCCTTTCCTCAAGTTCTTTTACCTGTTTTATTCTTACCTTTTCTGCTTCCCTTTCCCACCCTATCCTTCCCTTTTCTGCCTACCTCTCTTATTTCTTTCTTCTCCTTCTCAAATCAGGGGCCCCGGGTGGCCGAGTGGTCTAAGGCGCTCGCCTTTACAGATCACTGACACCTCACCTCTGTCCTCGTGGGTTCGAGTCTCGGGCTTGGCCAACGTTGGTATGTGAGAAAGCTTGCCAGTAGCTTCCCGTCGTCGGTGGTTCTTCTCGGGGTTTTCTCGGGTTCTTCCTCCACCAAATATACTGGCCGCCATGTATAGCCTATCATGTGCTGAAAATGGCGTTAAACCCATAACAGCCAACCAACGTTCTCAAATGCTATCTTTCTTTCCTCAAATTCCCTTCTTTTCGTTTCTGCCTGCCGCTCTATTTCTAACTTATCCCTCTCCTTTTTTAATCTCTGTTTATCTCCCGAGCCTGTTCATCCTGAACAAATTGTCTAAGGGTCTCTCCCTCGTAACGAAACTATTGGCCCATCTCCACTAGATCTTTAAGTGACGACATGATTAATACTACTGATAAGATTACCAATCTAAAGTACACTACAATATGAAACATGCGATTATAGGATTACACAAATCAACCGTATCTTCCTTCTCAGAGGGCAACAAAATATATGCAGTATGTATATATGTATATATGATAAACAAATGACCAATATATGAGCGATATATTTACTCAACCACCTGCGTTTTCTCTTGTCCGGAAGGTCACAGTCTGAAACAGCTAATGTGAAAAAATTACCGGAGTCAAGACCTATGCAATCTAACGTCTGCGCTCCGCCTAATCCGATCCCACATCTGACACCATTGTAACAAGATGACGCCGGGTTGGGGTTGAATTTAGCGAAGACACAATTTCGTGAATGAGATGTTTATTTATAATGTAATTGAATAATACACGTGCGCATAAAGTCCAACAATTTATTTGACAGGATGATGCGCACCGAGTTCAACAACTGATATAAGGAAATGATATCGTCCCTAAATGAAACTAATCAGAACATGTAACGAGTAATCAAGCCAGAATCAAAGTATGGAACTTATAAACAAATATGATTGATATATGGATCTATCACCATCGACGATCAATGTATAGAATTTATACACAAAAATGAAAAATGTATGATTCTATCACCAAGGGTATCAAAGTATTGGGTTTATACACAAATATGAGCAAGGTATGATTATAGCACCAAAGCTGATCAAAGTATATGATTTATAAAAAAATATGAATAATGTATGTTTCATCCAAAAGTTGGGTCTTTGTAATATTGATTTTCGCTCATATAGCGATATTGAATTATTAGTTTCACTCATATAATGATATTGAATAATATTAATTAAAAAATGGAACATATGTATCTCGTGGCGTCCAGTTGACGATCTCGATGCATTTCCAATGCCACAGCTCTCGTCAAATGGTCAAGGAGCCACCAAGTACGGCCCGCCTCTTCCAGTCTGCCGAAGGATCCTTCAAGAGCCTCCTTATTCTATACTGCCCCGCTGGTCTCGAAGCTTTGGTCCCTCACTGCGAGTAAACCAATACCGTCCTCCGAGCCAACGTCACCATCGACCCAAGCATACGGGTTACACGAAACCCCACAGAGTTCTACGACTCCCCGTCACAAAAAACAGCTAAAAATGTAATGACTTAGCCGTGTAGCACACGAGACAAGGTGAGGTACGAATACAAAAATATACATTACGCTTGCGCGTACGTGAATTGGCTTCGTTACACATTAAAACATTTCATCAGAGCTACGGTACGAGATTATTATTATAATAACCACGTTTGTATATGAATATATGTCTGAAAAGAATAATCTGACTGAATTATAAGAACTCGAACATCACTCAACAAATAATGCAAGCAACATATAATTCAATTCAATTTGTCTGTTCAGTTATAAAAATGGCTAACTTGAAACAGACTATACTCTATCTGATAGCATGGCGTTATGTGACATACTTTTGACTCTCCGTAAAATTTAGAATAAATTCTGAAACATCTAATATATAAAACGGATAGCAAGAAAGAATACAATTTTATATTTCACATACCTTTACAGCTGAAGATTGCTCCCGTAAAGTGGACAGCTTTCTGACAAAACAAGGTGTTGTGATTATACATCGAGAATTCATTCTATAAGTACCCTGGCTGTGGTCAGAATGCGCAGCCAGAGAGCTCGAGGTAATCGAGTTTCTTACTGCAGTCAATTTGCTCGTGCAGCACAGGATGAACCGAACTCAGTATTTTGAATATAGCTAAAGCCGATAAATAAAGAACCCTTGGGTAAGGCTTTACGAGGCGACGAAACCCGAATACGTTTTAAAATACATAAATATTTTACTACAAACAATTCCGTGACAATAATATTGAATCATATTGTACCACTTTTAATGAAATAATCATACACGCCAGTTGTTCACAAGAAAATAAGGTATTTAAACATTTTAATGAATAGACTGTCTCTGAAAAATTATGTTCTATTCTTCATGGACCTAACTTTAACACCAAACATCCTTAACGCAAAGATAAGCTTGCAAATATCTTGATTATGTGTGTAAATTGATACGTTATTACAGGACATAAACATGAATCTGGTCACGAGTCTATTTTATGGAACTATATTATTTAGAAATGATTCATATTTGTCAGACTCTTAGCTTGAACACACATGTCATTGGTATCCAGCTTGACAAAACTTTTTCAGAAGTAACTAAAAACAGTAAGTACAGAATTACACTTAGCTGTTTCCTACAGATTTATTATCAAAAGTAAAGGTTCTTTATACATCAACAGTACACTTGCAATAAACAACAACTTTGGCATACACAAAGTAAGGTCAACAAACCAATACCTCGTGCACAATAGATAAACGTCCACTACAAATGTAGATACTTGCTTTGTGTATGGCATATGTTCACTTTGTAAAGTATGTAATGTCACTATCGTTATTCAAGGTCAGTTAGTCCTGAAAACAGTTTCCTTCACAGTGGCAAAGAGCAGTGCACTTGAGGCTGGCCTTGTAGCACTTGTACAGGCAGCTGCGAGCCTTCTTACAGTTACAGTGTATCAGTTCATAGCACTTTTCTTGACCTTGAGCAAGAGTTGTCCACTTTGGTTTCCATGGAGACTCACCTTTCTTCTCCCAACCACAGTCTGCGGGACTGGGTGAGTTTGGATCACTTTGCAGTACCTTTCCCCATACATTTCCTCCCTGATAGGCTGCACGCATTGTGTGCTGTTTGAGAGCCGCCTGTGTTAGTGGGGTATTCTCCAGGGCTCGTGACCTTCTTGAAAACAGATACTGCCTTGACTCATTTACTTTGCACAATCCACTGGTTCTATAATACCAAAGTACCACAAACTTTTCAAGTAGCACCATGTTATTGTCTGGGATATGTGTTGTGGCTTCTGCCAGTATCAGAAATGCATATGATACATCTGGAAATACATTACATATGTCCCAAGCTGACTTTTCGGCTTTCCCAGCAAAGAACGAGGTCACATTACATCTGGCGAATGCATGAAACATTGTTAATGGCTTTGCTTTCCTGGGCCCAAGGTGGCTGCAATTTCATATGTTACAATATACCTGTGGTGTTTTCCCACAGTAAAGAATACCCACACCTCAGTCACTGGTATGTTGTGCAAGTTGGACACAACGATGGCAACCACATCTTTGTCTGCTGTCCTGACCATGATCTTTTGGTGCCCATTGTGTGCTGCATCTGATAGATGCAGCGTAAAGCGCGAGTCAGTTGTCTCTTGCGAGCATGGTTCAATGCGACTTTTGTCCTCTCTGCAAAGGTGAACAGAGTACTTGTTCCACTAAGGTGCTGTATATCTGTTCGACTTCTGTTTCATTTCAGGGAACAGCTCAGTTTTGTTTTCATTGATACGGAGGAAGCTGTGCCAGTTACTGGGCACACTTGATGCTGGAGCAGCCCTCCTCTTCAAACTATTGCCTCTTTTCTCACTGCTTGCTGCCTTTAAGCTGTCTGGGATGAAGGCATCTTATGCTGTGTCCAGTCTGTCAAGATGTTCTAGGTGTTGCAAGATATAAGGCAGGAACACAGTGTTGATGTAATCTTGGAACGTTTGCAAGGCTCCTGGTGCAAGCATTTGAAAAATCACAGCACCATCTAGTACCGCCGCAGTCACTTGTGAGGTTGCCTCTGGAGGTTGTGCTTGTGCCTCAATATCTTCAAGAAGGTCTACTTTGTTGCCAGATCTCATTTCACCCTTCTAGGATAACGATGGTGTCCATGGCTGATTCTCATGCTTGAAAAACTCTTCGAGACTGCCTTCTCGGGACTGGCATGCTATGTATAATCCGGATAATACAGCAGTTATCTTTCTATGTTGCAACCTAGGACTTCTGGTTTCGAGGAGCTTTCCTTCTGGAGAATAATGGCAGCTTGTTCTTTTGTATTGGTTCTTTAACTGGTTTGGATCGCTCCATAAATCGATCTTTAACAAAGAGGTCATATTGTTCCTGACCCAGTTTGTTTGTACCTTTGACAGTCTCCACTACATCAGAGCCCATTATATCCTTGGTATCCATAGACAGTCACCAGGAATGAAACTTCATTGTAAAGGACTGTTGTACACCGGGTTCTTGCTCATGGTGTTTTGTGCATTCCTTGGTGCCGATAGCCTCTTCAAATCTCTGAATCATCCTGTATACTTCAGGTCCCGCCACCATCCAGCGCCTGAGTGCTGAAGAGTTATCTGTCCGCCCCTTTCAAAAGGGAGTTGACGTGGGCATGGTCCCGATCTAATGCCATAGCAGAGAATGGGCGCTTTGTTTTGTGTGCCACAAACAGTCCGGAGCAGAACTCTTGGTATGCTGCTGGGTGTTTCTCTGGTAAAGAACACATATCCCTTATGTGAACAGATAGTCACCGTGCATAGTTGACGTGATCCAGGCTAAATACCAATGGCATTAGCTGCGCAAGTGATTCTAGATACTTTATGAAGTTTGCTTCCCGAATTGATCATACCAGCTGGAGTATGCAAAGTTCAAGTTCTTGAACAATTGACCTAGATTGAAATTGGGGTATTTCAGCTGACATTTTCTAACACCAAGCTGTAAAATGCAAAGGGTATTCTCCATTTGGCACAGTTTCTCTGTATTTGTCATCTGCCTGATGCTGCAGGATGAAGAGGGCAGCTGCTGTGATTTGGTGGGCATACCTGGTTCTAGTAAGGTGTGCAGCCTTGATAATGAAATCGGCTACTCCACTTGTAGTAATACCAGCAGTACAGATGGCAGTTGTCCAACCACTGCGTTCAAGCCACTCTCCTAAGATCTTGGATGCAGCAATTTCTATATGGAGTCCACCAAACATGATCAGGAATATGTCTTTACCATGACTGTCTGGAAAGTTCCACTGGCTTGTTTCAGCAATAGCAAATAGTGATTGGTCCATAACAAACATTGGTATCTGGTCTGGGTTCAGGTGGTACACAGCAGCCTTGACCACATTCATGGAATGCTGTATCATGGCAACAGAACGTGCACATTCTAGAAGAAGTGGCATGAGGGCAACTGCTATTTTGTGGACTGTTAATGGTAGCTGCAATGAAGCATAGTAAGCTGCCCATGAGATAAAGTCATCTTGGGAAACCAGAGCTGAACAAAGTAGCTGCCTCAGATGTTCTCAATACTTATACTCAATTGCTAGTGCGTTGGCTCGACAAGGTACTTCCAGTTTAGCAGGTCATATTGTATGAGGCACAATAGGATTGGATTTAGGCAGAGCTGCTGGAGGCACAATGGTGTATGAAGTAGGCAGTGTATCAATCTTTTTCCTCTTTTGCACACTTCCATCAATCACTGGGATATCACGTGCTGTTCCTTGTGCTTTCACTGTTCGGTGCTGCATCAAAGAAATGCTGCCATGAAATTAATCTGTTGCTGTTGTGGAGCTAGGATTATGGTCTATATTATCGATAGCAGCTGTCGTGAAGAGATGTTTGGAAAGCTGGGGGGGGGGGGCGGGGGGGGGGGGGCACACCACCCCTTCTTATTCATACATGGCACACACTTTTCTGGCTATGTCTGTAGAAATGGCCAGCACACGATCGTAAGAAATGCACAACTCCATGTTGCAGAGGGTGTCAACAATACCTCGCTTTCTTGTTTCTCAGTATATCTTTCAGGCAAGATAGAGAGGCACTGGCGTTTCTGTCTCTATTTTATGGATGGCTTGCTGTAGAGGTAGCTTGGCTGGTCCGAGATTTCACGCTATTGAGCACCAGGAGTTGTGAGATGGTTAGAGGATGCACGAGACTGAGGCTGCTCTGCAGCAGATTGCTTTTTGATATCTGGTCCATCTAGTATCATACTCACTAGTGCTGTTAGGGATACAGGTACCGATTGCTCTTGACAGTCTGCTGGAAATCTTTCACTGAATGTCTGTTTCAGTTTGAATACATCTTGACGGATGACATTGGTTGCTTTTGCTAGTGTTAATGCCGCTGAATCAAAATCCCAATCACAGGCCTGTTTTAGTGTTGTTCCAATGTCTTGGTCAAATGCTAGAAGGACTTCCCTCCCTTGATTGTGAGCTCTCAGATCCGGAATCGCTGCCAATATTCGATTGTTTAGTCTTGTGATGTGCACCTGTACTGCATAGTCACCAAGTTGTTGCAATCTTGAGGAGCAGATGCTCTTGAGATTAGCCGTACTGAATACTGGTCTTGCTTCTAATGAATCCCGAAATCCTTCAATGTGTGCGACGAGCTCAGCAAAGGCTATACCACGCAAAGAACCTTCAATTGCACTATGTGCTGTGTCTCTACCCAATTTGTTCTCACATTTATAAAGTTTTGCCAAGCATTTCGTGTGGTAATGGGCATCACTAGCCATCATATCCCCTCCTGCAAATTTTGCCATCAATTGTGTATCATGGAGTTCTGTTGCACATTTTCGTACGTTGAGATCAAACTCAAATGTTTTAGGCCCTGTGAAGGCCAGCAGGAGCAGCAACATTGTCACCGAAGATACACACATCTATGTGCTCTTCTTTCTGCCTGTGATCAGAACAGGATCTTCTAGTTTTCACAGAACTTGCCTCGTTTGATTCCTCATTTTTTCTTTTGCGTGACCTTTCTTGATTCAGAATACTAATTTTGTTACTACATGATTTGTGCCATGCTGCATTGCTTTCACTTAATGTATCTTCTATTCCGGAGCCTACATCCAGCTGTTATGTGTTAATATTTACAGGCACTGCATTAAGCTTGTGGAACTGGAGAAGATTTTCAGTAACATCTTTGTACCCAGCACCAAAATCTTTCCTCTTGGAGTTTGCAGGACATTGCAAGGGCTCTTGAGTTTCAGTCTGGCAAATGAAGCGCAGTTTCCAGTAAATAGGATTGTCAGTCTGTCTTGAGGAGCTTGGCTCAGCAAGCATGTATTTTGACATGTCTACTGGTAAAGTCTGAGACCAAATCTACAGATAGGTACCATTGTCAGACCAATTTCTAGGCCTGGATAGTCTGTAAACCTGTAACGAACACAAGGACAGGTGTTAATTTGCCTGATTCATTTATAAATAGGTTGTCCCCAGACTGCCATCCCCACGTTAAATTCCCCTTATGCCCCTGAGTGCCATATTTTGCCCCAGATCGCCGACTCTCGTTTTCCCGCCAAACACAGCTAACATGGTACACTGTTAAAAACAGACAACCTCGTCCTGTAAAAACATACGAACCAAGATAGCTGCCTAACGTTAAATTTTAGTTCGGGTCCAGAGTGACATTCCTATGTTATAGTTCCGTTAGGGTCCAAAGTGACATTCCCATGTTAAATTCCCCTTATGTCCCAGGTACCAGAGTGTTATTCCCATGTTAAATTTCCCTTATGCCCCATACAGTTTCCCGTGTTAAATTTCCCTTGTCCCTCTAAACTTTTTACCCTGTTTAACATAGGATCGCCTCTTGCCCCTCTAATGCCGTGCTTTACTACTCTCATTAGAGGTTCAATAGTATAGTCGCACTATACTACTCACCCGATTGTCTAGGTTTATAGAGGATATATATATATATATATATATATATATATATATATATATATATATATATATATATATATATATATATATATATATATATATATATATATATATATATGACACCTTATGAAAATTTTGAAAATCAACAACAACAACAATACTACTACTAATAATAATTGCGTCCTGGTTTGTTTGTTTCTCACATGCACTTATATACGTGTTTACATAGATGATTTAACAAAATATATAACGGCTCTTATGAACGACGGGAATCAAACAATCGGTGATATAGTTTCTTAACGAGAAGGAGTTTTTCTGTTGAACGATCTTTTACATCATGTATTTGATTAGGTAAACATAGAAAGAAACAAAACCCTAAATAATTTGTACCATGCTTAACAGAAATAAGACAATCGATAACATAAATTATGTTTTTTTAAAAATCCCTATGCAGATTATTCTTTTCAAAAAATAAAACAAAAAAAGTTTCAACACGAATGTGTCAGTCATAAGGAGTTTCATTCTGTTGTCTGACTGGAAGTACAGACTTGAATGATGCGTTGGTAGCAGAAGATCTGGAGAGGCACACGAGTGTCTGCGTCCAGTAACAACATAAGGTAAGGTAACAAGGTATATGCAGCGACGTATTTCGCTTTTTGCCGCCCCTACGCCCATTCGGAAGTGCTGCCCCCGCGTAATAACAAAGAGGTGAGGGCAAAATTTGCAGCCGCAGGCCTGGGTTTTGCCGGCCTGTGCGGAAATATGTAGCGGCGGCCGTAGTTCCCCCCGGACTTTTGGAGCTCGCATCTGGCGTACAAACAATCGACAGGGAACCAGTCAACTATAGGAACAACTTTGAAACCAGTCACCCAAACACACATGACAAAATACATGTTATGTAAGTATGTTTAATTTAAGCATTGTTATTAAACTTGCTATCTGTTGTCATTTGTGAAATGCATGCATTGCTTTCATCGTAGACAAACTGCGAGAGAATTTAATCTTAGAATACACGAATTGCGCAGTTTACTTTAATTTTCATTAGGCATATACGAGCACAGGGCTCGTTACAAAAAAAAAAATTAGGAGTATCGGCCAATGGATAGAGGGCTGGAGAGATCCAACCTGTAACAATATAACATGTTGTATTGTTACAGGTTGGATCCCCCCAGCCCTCTATCCATTGACCGATACTCCTAATTTGTTTTGTAACGAGCTCCTGTGTATACGCGGGTGTGCATTACAAACACTGATTTTTCAAGAAAGTTTCTGTTAATTGGGAGTATGAGTAGGTGTTATAATTAGTTTTCCCTTTGTCACTGAAAGAAATAATTGGGAGTTGGAGTGGGTGTTATTAGGTTTTTTTTTCTTCTTTTTTTTACAGACAGAAACGAGTGACTTCGGCCTGCACTGTTCGCCGCTCGTAACCAAATATCGCACAATCGTTGTATATATTTTCTGTGAGATATTCTTCTAATTAGCTGATGGAAGCATTAACACGTAATTCAACTTATATTTTGTAACTGCAACTAACAGACATACTTTAAGAATTCAGAAGAATTAATATTCGTCCGGCAACTGGTGCAGAACCTCTATCTTGGTGTACACGTTCCGAGACAACTTGGAAAAACGATACAATTTGGAATATGTCGTTGCACTCTTTTTCCAGAAATTTCAAGACCATCCTAAGTGATATAAATGGACTGGAGCACTTGGGTTAGTTTGGTAAATGCGTTCATAATAGAGAATATTGACAGGGAGAATTTTGAACATTTTGCGGTGAAAAATATATAGACATTAAAATTACGAGTGAATTTGTGACTCAGTATTATGTGAACAGTATACTGAGCATTTAATATACTTGATGGAAAACATGAAGAGATTTTAATTTTTCTGTACCACTTTGAAAGCGAAGCTGTATGAATGAAAGTACATAGTTCTTTCCGCTTTGTTTTTTACTTTCATTAGTTTGAGGTAAATCTTAATACATGTTGTGAAATTGGAGCTTTAAAATTACTTATAAGTTATAGACTTTATAGATGAATAGATGAATGATTTTTGTCATAAAACTGACATCATTATTGCTAGTCTACAAAACCTATTTTATAGTCCACATACCCAGTTCTAACTGGTCTAATCTATTTTTGTAAAAACACTAAACGACCATGTGACCTTCCACAATTGTAATTTTATTTTTTTACCAAGATATAACCCTCCACCATTCATAATTTTCAAAAGACCCTAGGGCACATATGACCCTCCACAATTTTAAAATTTGTTTAACATATGATCCTCAATCATTTTTAATTTTTCAAAGACACCCTTGGCCACTTATGGACCCTCCACTATCTTTTTTTTTAACCATCCAACTAGTTATAATTTTATGAAAATTGTAGGCCACTAGCACTAACAATTGTATGAAATCAAACAAGATTATCACATTTTTTTGGCACTATATTTGTACATTATACTGTATTATTTTCAGGCCCCCCCCCCCCAAAAAAAATATGTGTGTTTCCGGTCGGCTGACCGTCCTGTTTCTCATTGCTGACCCTAGCACCACCCCCCAATATTTTTTTTTTAAATAAAAAAATCACATTTTTGAAATTTATTTGTGCATCTAATTGAGCAGGTTTTGCCCAGTACTTTGAAGCGCTTGAAATATTATTTGATTTATATATAATGTTTTAAAAAAAAATTTAAAAGACCTACCTGCCTACCCTAATTTTAAAACCAGTGCAATAGAAAACACACATGTTTTTGTTTGGCCTTATTTGTCCCTCTAAAATGTTGTGCCCCCCAAAATTGGAAGGTGGGGGACACAGTGTCCCCAGCCCTTGGGATCCTATGTGCAACACTGATTAACTAATATGCTAGGAGTTCCTGTCTTGGTGTCTTACCTGCAAAAATCAGATTTCATTAATGTATAAACAGTGTTTAAAGCTGTGTCTAACATATTTTTATAGTCACATATCTTTAACATTAGTTCCTGTATTCAACTGAAACTTTTGGATAATATTACTATAGGTTACAATTTTATAAAGTTACATGAGGAATTCCTGTCTTATCTGTCTCACCTACTTAATCATTATGGTCAGCAATGTTAAATTTTTATGTGAAAGTTTATTAAAGTCAGATAAAAGGGATATACTGACAAACATACAGATGCAGGTGAAATGCCGAGTTCTGTGGAACACTAATGTTTTGGTTCAGCTGGCAGTAAGGCCAATTGAGCTTATAGTACAGACATGCATCCATCATGTGTTATATGTCAGCATTAGCCATTTTAAACTTATTGTCAAAAACCACTGGACAAATTCAACCAAATTTGGCGGAAAGAACATCCTGGCATGAATGGCTTTCAAATTGTATGAATGATGCTGATCCACAATCAAATATGGTTGCCATTACTAAAGATAGAGAAACCTTTAAATTAATTCTACATAACTACTTAACCAAATTTGACAGAAAGCTTCCTGGCATAGAGGTCTTTCAATTTTATACCAGTGATCCCGATCTGCTAATAAATAAGTCCACCTTTACTGAATAATTGATGAACTTTTAAACAACTTCTTGAAAACTACTTGGCAGAATTTTATCAAATTTGACAGAAAGCATCCAGGTGTGATGGGCTTTCAGATTGGTACAAATGATGCCAATTCACCAGCAAATATAGCTGTCATTACAAAAAATGAAAAACCTTTCAATGACTTTTCAAAAACTGCTCAGCAGAATTGGACCAAAATTGACAGAAAGAATTCTGGTATTAAGGGCTTTAAAATTTATACAATTGATGCTGATTCACCATCAAATATGGCAACTGTTATTAAAAATTGAATATCCTTTAAATGACTTCTCGAAAACCACTCTATAGAATTTGACCAAATTTTACAGAAAACATTCTGGCAGGGAGGGCTTTTAAGTTTGTACAAATGATGCCAATCTGCTAACATATATGGCTGCTGTTACTAAAAATAGAAAAGCCTTTCAAAACTTGATCTAAATAACCACTTAACAGAATTTTGATCATATTTTACAGAAAATGTTCTAGCTTGAATGCCTTTCAGGTTTATTGAAATAATGCTGTTCCATCTTCAGATACGACTGCCATTACTAAAAGTGAAAACACATTTACACAACTTTATTTTAAAAAAATGCTGAACAGAATTTGTTCACAAAGCATTTTGGCATAGGAGCCTTTAAGTTTTGGACAGATGATGTTGATGTGCCATCAGATGTGGATGAATATACAAAAACTAGAAATCTTGAAACAATTGTTTTCATAACATGGTATCAGCAACATTGGAAGAGGTTTCAGCAGAATGCATCCTACTGACCAAGATTTCTTGGCCAACTGTTCTTGCTTTGGGCTATTAGACCGATATCAGTCATATGAGCCATTTCAGGCCCACATGGGCCACTTGTTTTCACCTACTTTTCTCATATTTGTGGATGGCTTGCATTTGAGATGAGGAAGACACCAATTCATTTTTGGGTCATAATGTCAAAGGTCAAGGTCACATGCACTGAAAGAAGGAAAAAATATTTCTACAGAACTACTTAAATTGTATACTTCATGCCCCGAGTAAATTTTGTAGATGGTTTGCATTTAAGACAAATTAAGACACCTTTTGATTTTGGGGTTGAAGGTCAAAGATATAGGTCACATGGGTTCCAAGAAGGAGAATGGTTTAGACATAATAACCATGTCCTATGCCATAAACCATGACCAATCTTTGTGGATGGCTTGCGTTTGAGACAAGAAAGGCACCTATCAATATGGGAGTCAATAGGTCAAAGGTTAGTGTCACCAAGACTGAAAGAATACAAATGGTCTCTGCAAAATAACTTGACATAGTGGGTATATTTTATATGGTACTATTTCTGGTACTGCAGTGTTGCACATTGAGCATGGGATCACGGGTTTCCCGCTATTTTTGTCCATTGTCTCCCAAATCTGAACTCCCATGCACCTGCTGGACATGCTTTTTCATTAGAAAAAAAAAATTCACCTACAACTTTTCTTCATTGGACATCCATCTACATCTGTGTTAGTGCTAGCAATGTCAAAATTCACTAAAGGTGATAAAAACTAGAAGATGACAATTAATATCCATTTTGAATATATCTGGCAGTGAAAACATTTGAGGTTTGTATTAGTAGACCAAGATGCAATGTCAAAAGTCTGATGTAATATATTTGTGAGGTTAAGGTCACACCAATGGTTATGAAAATTCAATTTATTTTGAGTTTGGATTAATGACAAAAGAGACTAAATTTATGGAAATACACAATTTATCATTAACTCAATGATTTAACTGGGTATGCAGGGGTCAAGGTAGACTTGAAATTTAGGGAGAAGTGACTTCTCCTTTTGGACAGAACAGGGAGAAGTGAGAGCAGAACAGGGAGAAGTGGCAGCGATGCAAAAAACGCAATATATATATATATATATATATATATATATATATATATATATATATATATATATATATATATATGTGTGTGTGTGTGCGCTATGGTTCTCTTATTTTAATTGTGTCCTGTATTCCTCATTATGCATATTTGCATTTAACATGAGTTTTAAGGAATATTTCATCTTCAAGTAGAAAATTCTCTATGTTGTATGTATATTATAAACACATTTTGTAAGTGTATGAATGTATTATACTCATATGCAATATATTCATACTTAAAAGTGGGTATGTTTAGATTGAGAGAAATATGCAATGTATTTTGGCCATTTGACTTCGAAAAAGCATAGCAGAAGCTATACATTTTAATTAATTTTAACTGACAGGAGTACCTAGATTACAGTATTGTAATTACAAATAGGTAAAAATACTTAAGCAACTGCCAGCTAAACAACAAATTTATTTTTTTGTTAGTTTCATAACTAGAAAATGTCAGTTGAAAACATTTTCAAATGAGCTTGAAATAACCCCTTAATTAGGCTATAACATGCACATGAGAGAACATGTAAATGTATCTTCAAGATCATAGTGTTCATCCAATCAAACCAGTGGTCACTGATGAGTAATCTCATCTTTACAACTGCATTTTGAGGGAGTTGATTCTAAATTAAATATAAATCTTTTGACTGTCATTTTTTGGTATTGTTTTTAAAAGTAGATGCATCTATTTTTAGAAACAGGGATTTTCTTCATACGACCACTCACTTTCTAGCTTCGTTGCAACAATCCCAATATAGGCTTGAAAATTTATGGTTTTAATATTTGTCTGCGTGCTCGTAATAACGTCGTGTATTGGTTGGATATTTTTTTCTTTCTTACTCTTTCTCGTACTTGTACAAATATGTGTGATGTAAGCTAACAACCTTGACCTTAAGTTACAGCGCTTATCTATTCGACAACATAGAATTGTCCCATACGTTTCTGACCCAATTTTTTTAATTTTTAGGCTAAATCTTTTAATAGTTTTAATAGTTACACTTTGCCTTGTACGAATTGTATAATTTCCTTAATGTATGTGTCCAAAGAATTACGAAAACAGACAGTCTAATGAAGACGTACTTCCAAGACACAGCGATGTCCGCCATTATTACCCCATCACTTATGGTGTCAAACTGATTTTTTGAAGAAAAGAATGCAAGCACGGCTGTTAAAATCTTCAAAAGATATATTTAGAAAGTGCATTCACCGATTCTCTTCTTAAAACACAAATTGTTATTTACATATAGATGATTTAGTTTCAAAATACAAGTTATTAAGTTTTCATCAACAAATGATAACTTGGGGAAATCAGGCAGCGATATATTGCGCGGGGGGGGGGGGGGGTTAATTGGTCAATCAGCTATTAAAACACATGCCTGTGAATGTGCAAGAATTTGTTTTGTCGGCGCAATTGATATGAACACATGCTAAAACAACATGCCATCCATTTCGCCTTGGGCTTAACACTACTTGACTGGGTTGAGGGAGCATCTCAAAAGCGTATAAAAAAAAGGAAAATGACAGGGCGAAGTCGTTTTCGCTTTCCTAATATAAGAAGGCGAAGTTTATTTTTTTTCTCAGCGATTTAGTCGCCCACTTCGCCTGAGTATGTATCAGTAGTGTAGCAAGAAATTCTGGGGCCCCTGCAAAACTTAAAACTGGGTCAGGCCCCCCCCCCCCCCCCCCATTGGCAGTAGCAGTGGTTGCTATGTAACACTAAGTTAAATCAGAGCAAGATCCAGAATGGAAAATTACATGGTGCAACTCATTTCAGGTTAACCAGATATTCAAATATGGTAATGTTTTCATTATATACTTGAGCACATGATAAACGTTTATTATAATAATGTACAGTAAGTGTCCAAGTAAAATATGATAGTACAGCGCAGACAACAAAGTGAAGATGGCAAAACTGTCAAAGCAAATAAGATGATCTAATTTTTTTACCACTGTTATTGAATTATGTACTACTATTTTCCTTTGTCCCTTTAACATGTTGTGTGTCCCCCAGATTTGGACTGCGGCGGATGTAGTGTCCCCTGCCCTTGGGATTCTAGGTGCAACATTGCTGGTACTCTTGTCTTCATTAGGAGAAACAAATACCATTTATACTCGCGTATAAGCCAATACTAACTGCAAACTGCATAGACCCAGATCTGCCGTCACATAATGCACTGGCAGATCTGGGTCTATGCAGTTTGTAAGGACTAATCAGCATTATGCGACGGCATATCAGGGTCTATGTTGTTTGCATTTGTACTTGTCTTATACGCGAGTATAAACAGTAATCATTCACTGTCCTAATCTTAATTTACTATAGGAGAGACAAATTATTCACTGTCCTAATCATTCACTGTCCTAATTGTAATTTACTATTTTTTTCAAAGGAATGCATCTTTAACTTTGTAGGTCCCTGCATAAAGATGTGGGAGCCATATAGTATCACCTTTCCATCTGTCCATCCATTCACACTTGCAACCAGCATACCTCTGCAACTCATAAACATAATTGAATGCCATATGCTTGGTTAATTGTTTATGCACTACAGCAGATCCTTGATCCAGGAGAGTTCAGGAAATACTCAACATATTCTGATGCAATATGGTGTGTACATTGTCTCAGACTGTATCTACATGACTGTATCTACATAGAGAATTTGAAGATATCGATCTGGGGAAAAATGGTAAAAACTATGCCCCCTTGTGGGTTATTTACATAAAGAAGATAGGTTACGCTCTTATCCTTGTAGAAAGTTTTGACATCGTTATGTACATGATGTTAAATGGACACAAGCTTTGTAAAGAATTGAATTATTCTTACAACATTCTTCCTGACTGATATATATTGTACTTTTCTATACTTTAAAAGTGTGAATTGACATGCTTTGTTTTCTTTGCTTTCTTTTCTTTATAAATTAAATTGACAAACTTGAGGTGCCTTATTTTTGTGTTAATTTTTTTTTTTTCCACCAAGGCCCTGGTTTGGCTAGCCATAACATAGCAATGAAAGCTGAAGTGGGCTAGGTGATCCAGGTTAAGCTGTTGTTGTTATTGTTGAATTGGTGTTTTACAGTACAGCAACACAAGTAGGTTAGCTGGTGCTAAGGTAGTTGGAGAAAGTACCTTGACCAAGGACGCACCATGGTAACTGACCCAGCCTGTACCCTTTTGATTGTGAGTTGGACATGCTTTGTCATGTCTACTGATAATTAACTTACTGTCTTTGCACATGATATGTTGCCAGTAACCAGCATAACTCTGCAACCCTTACACGTAATTGGATGCCATTTGGTAGGTGAATTACCTATTACATGTGGAAGTGTCTTTTAAAGGTTTTGACTTATCAGTTCCAATTTTGCATAGCATTATTGCCCTCTTTTCGTTAGTATTATATCTCCACTACTGTCAGCTGTTTGTTGTAGCCAGCATAGCTGAGGAACTATTTAATATATTCTTATGCAGTTTGGTGTCTACATTTTGTGTCATTGGCCTAGATGTTTTTGGGGTTTTGTCTCATCAATTCCATGTTGAATAGAGTTATGACCCTTGACACTTAACTTGATATCGGATTGAATTTAGTATGAACATTGTCTCATAGAGTTACATGCACCTTATATGGGGTTACCATATATACTCACATGTGAGATGATACCAACTGCAAACTGCATAAACCCAGATCTGCCTTAATGCACTGGCAGATCTGAGTCTATGCAGTTTGTAAGGACTAATAAGTAGAACAAACAACATAGACCCTGATTTGCTGGTGCATTATGCACCAGGAGATCAGGGTCTATGTTATTTGCATTTGGACCCAGCTTATATCCGAGTATATGTGGTAGTCTCATTTAGAAGAGTTATGGCCCCCTGATTGCTTGTCCTCCTGACTTTAGTTTCTGCAATATAAATTCACCAAAATTTGTTTGATTCAACTAAATGTGGCATGTGAATTCAGAGTGATGACTCCTTGAGTAAGTTGACCCCAGATTGCTGACCTCCTGACTGGTTTCCATGTAGCATGACTTTACTAAGATTTGTTGCATTTCAGCCATATTTGGCAAGAAGCTTCATATTGACGAGACCTTGAGTGAGTTTAATTTCAAGTGTTCCTCATTATTATTTAGAAGATTTATGGTACCTAACTGCCCATTATTCTAACTTTGCAGATCAGGGTCTATGTTGTTTGCATTTGGACCCAGATTATATGCGAGTATATACGGTACCTTTTTCTGTTTCTTGTTGGATGTAACTGAAAATTAAAAGCATACTTACATAGTGCCTCAGATTGATAGAAATGAGAGGGTACTCTCTTCCCTCCTGTTTCCCCATGTCCTCATGTCCCCATCTGCCTTTCTATACCCCTCCTGTCTGCCTTCACCATATCACTAAAATAGCTGTTTAAAATTGTGGTATTTTTATCTGTTTATTTAATGTTGGATACATATATTAATGTAAATGTGCTTTTGTCTGTTTTTCTTTCCAAAAAGATGACATCCAAAATTGTTTCATCAACAGTAGGTCTTTTGTGTTGGAGAACATGTCTGTTTACTCCAAAAACAAGTGACTCTTGCCCCCAAACCCCATTGAAAAAAGTGCCTGTATTATAAAAGTGCCCTCATACCCATGCATCAATCTGTAGAAGATTCCTAGTGAGAGCACTGCATATATTTTTGATAAATAATTTTTTTTCTTCAGTTATCTTGCATCTCACATATAACTCAATGAAATTCTTCATCATTTAAAAATATTTTATGTATTGCAGGCATTGTCTCATCGTCGGATGGAAAAAAGTCAGAGAAGTACAGTAGTTCTTTCGAGGAATCCTCAGTAAACCCAGATATCGATGACCCTTAACACAGGATGTATTACTAGTTTTGACAAGTATTATTAATTTATAATACCTCCAACATTATGTCATGTCCTCACCTGGGTGTTTGGTTGTTTGTTGCCTCGCCAATAGAACCAAGAACATTACAACTAGTGTAGCATCCCATGAAGATTTGCTGATTGAGAAGAAAATAGTAATCATCATAAGTTTAGTGTTCTCCATATTTGGCTGTCTAGGTGTGTGTCTGACATGGTGTCTAAAACAGTATGCCTCTGATTCTCATGGCTTAACAAGGAGGATTCGACCCAGTGTATTCTCAGGACCAAACCTGAACCATATTATTGCTTGCTTGTTAATTGCAGATACTCTTGGGAATTTAGGTAAGTAAAGGTTTGATATTTTAAGAACTTTGTTTATTTTGTGGATTGTTAGCGCAATTTATCTTGAGATTATTACTGAAGATAACTATTACCAAACCAAAACTTGTGTACAATTTTAGAACAAGTAGATTGAATTCTCTAGCCAATTGGAAGGTTCTCATCTTCTTTCAGTCACACGGTCTTCGATCTTGGAAGTGAAAATGCAGAAGTTGAAACAAATATAATAGCATGAAATTATGACAACTTGATAATAATTATGACAACTTGATAATAATTATGACAACTTGATAGCATGTGCTTTGAGTCCTCTTTAGTTGCATTGTTTATGTATCAGGACGATTTATTAGGGCCCCACATTGAGATGCATGAACCTTATAGTAATCAATTTTCCCATCTATCCATCCAAACTTTTTGTAACCACCATAGCTCAGCAACTCTTACATATAATTGGATGCCATTTGGTAGGTGAATTGCCTGTTACCTGTAGATATGCATTTTAAAGGTTTCGTTTTTCAGGTCCAATTCTGAAAGAGTTATTGCCCTTTTAGTGTAAACATCTCCATTACAGCAGCATACATGTAGTTCAGGAACCATTCAACATATTTTGATGCAATATGGTGTATACATTGTATCATAGACCTAGATGTGCCTTTATGGGTTTTGTCTCATCAACTCCATTTCTGATTTGAGTTATTACCCTTGACAATCAAGTTCATGTCTTCACATGGGATGTTGTTTGTAACTATCATAGCTTTGCAAACATTACACATAATTGGACACCTGTTACATGTAGATGTGCCTATTTAACGTTTCACATTTTCAGGTCCGACTTTTAATCTCTTTTTTTTCTCCATCGATATTATATTGCACTACAGTGACCAGCATAGCTCAGGAACCATTCAAAATGTTTTGGTGCAATTTGGTGTGTACATCAAATTGTTGGTATTAGCTTACATGCAAGCATATACGGTATGCATTTTCATATTATTGAGACCTTCAATGAGTTGTATTCCAGCATTCCATGTCATCATGTAGAAGAATTAAGGCCCCTGAATGCCCAACTTCTTCAATCTTTTTTTTTCCCAACAGTACTTCTTCTGTTTAAGGTCCTGTCAAGCAAACTGTATAGTACAAGGCCTTTTGTGATGCAGTTCAGTTGGTAGAGAGTTGGACACATAATCCAAGGGTCATGGGTTTGATACTTCCTGGGTCGGCATCCTTGGTGTGTCCTTTGGAAAGGCACTTCACTCCCATTTGCTAGACATGATATAGCAAATAATGTGTTAAATGTGCCGTTAAAACCCACAAAAACTAAAGAAATCACCCGTTGCTATTACTTCTAGGATGTAACTGATTATGAGGAGCCATTATGGCTTAGTGTTTATTGTACTGGACTCATGATTAGAAGAGTGCATAGTGTTGTCCATAGCCTGTTTTAGGAGGGCACTACACCCTGCCCTTCTAGGAGGAGGGCACTACACCCTGCCCTCCTTGGTATTACCCTGCCATCTGGGGTGTGCCCTGCTCATCTGTGGGATTACTCTATCTTAAATGTCCAGAGGCTAAATACATTGCATATAGTAATATTCTACATGTTGATTTTTGGGCATTAACTTTGCATCGGGAGCCACGAAAGCTCAGCTTGTAGAGCCTTGGACTTGTAATCTAAGGGTTGCAGCTTTGATGCCAATATTGTGTTAAAAGTGCCATTAACCCCCCCCCCCCCCCCCAAGTCAGCTTGGCATGATTAGTCTATATTGTTCACTTGAAGTGTAAATATTATCTTAAATGCATCAGTGGAGTACAAACAAATGCCATCTCATAAAGAGGGCACCCTCAGATGAGAATTTATCACACTTAAAATGCTCGGAGAGGCAACCAGAAAACTGTCCTGTCTAATGGTTTGGGGACAACACTTTGCAGGTTTGAATCCAGGCCAGGTCGGCCTTCATGGTCTATCTCTGGGTAAGACACTTTAATTCCATTGCCTTGGCACAATATAATAGTAAACCTTTACTTTATAGATGTGCCATTAAACACCAGTCAGTCAATCTATCAATCAATGATATTGTTTATGTACGGTACACATTTCTGAAGTATGAATCAGTTCTAACATTTCAAATTTATTTGTCTTTTACTGAAAAATTACTGTGTCATCAAATGAAATCATGACAAGAATGTTAAAAGGAGATTGTGGGCAAATTTTAATGATGGTCATTGTTAAACTTGATTTTATATAGAGCCCAGCAATCCAAAAAGAGCTATTTTCTAATCACTTGATATATTTTCTTTTGTGATAGTTTCCAACTTAATGTATGCATCAGTGCTAAACTTTTGTATCAGTAACAGCTGTATTCTTTTGGTACACTTACATGGCAAGGTGCTTGTTTTTGACCAAGCTGTTTTCTTTACCATCTATACTCGCGTATAATGCGGGTCCAAATGCAAACAACATAGACCCTGATATGTCATCACATAATGTGCAGGCAGATCAGGGTCTATCTTGTTTGTTCTACTGATTAGTTATTACAAACTGCATAGACCCAGATCTGCTGGTGCATTATGCGACGGCAGATCTGGGTCTATGCAGTTTGCAGTTGGCATTGGATTATACGCGAGTATATACGGTAATTTGGATGCTGTTCTTGTATACTGGATTGCTAGCAAACCATGTAACAATTTTACATCACCAATTATCTCAAAATCTTAATACCGGTATGTTTTATTATGAGGCAGCTGCAGCGCAAAGTTAAAGACAGTGAATTTGTTTCAGAATGAAATAATACATGAGGTTTTTTCTTGCTGATAAACGTTTTCATAATGAAAAAGTTTCATTGGAATATGACACATTGTTATAAATGAACACAGCAGAAATTGTGAGAGGTGATAAGTGTTGCACTTTGGTGGAGCAATCAGTGGTACATTTTATGTATCTCAGTCCCCCTATCATGATCAAGATATTGAGATTTGTTAAATTTACAAACAATGGGATTATGGGGTGGTTTATGGGTGCAACACTGCTGATTATAAAGATAACATTATGTTCCCTTATTTTACAGGTATAGTGGTGCGATCCTGTGTGTGGTTAGCAGGGGTGACACCTAAGACAGAGGATGAAAACAAGGACACATTTTCCCATGTTTTCTGTATTTTCTTTGGGGTAAGATATTCAGAAGCAAGAGTGGGCATCTTGGTCCCTAGGTTTTACTTTTTTGTAGTGCTGGCTTGGCAGCCATGTTAAGGTGTTGTATTTAAGTTTTTAAAAAGTCCTGTATCTTCTACATCAGTTTGTACCCTGATTTGCCAGGATTCCAGGTGTCTCACCTGCATAATCATAATGCTAGTCACAGGTGAGACACCACATTCAGTGGAACACCTGTCCATAATAAAGCAACACTGATTGTTTTTACAAATTAAATAGTGAAAATTCTTTTTTTATTCCGGTCTAGAATTAAAAAAAAATCTCCTTATAGCCAGAATGACTAGTAACTTAAGAAGTTTACTAGTCCTACTGAATATTCACTAGTCCTTCCGACAAAACAATGTCAGACACGTACTTGATTAATAACACTTTTATTTCTTAAATATCACAATAATTCATAATTCAGAAGTACAAATCTTGCTTTAGAAAACCACATATTACCGTATTTGCCGCCCTGCAAGTCGATGTGGAGCATAAGATGAATTCGCTAATTTAGTCAATTTTCAATTCTTCATCCATATGTAAGTCAATGTGGAGTATAATACAAAGTCAGGTCAACATTTTGGCCTCATCTTTTTCGCTAGTAACTTCCGGTTTCATGAATATTAATGGTATAACTATGCTATTCAAGATTAATTGGGAGAAGGATTAAATTGGTCTGTACATGTATTATTTATAGGTATTATTTATTGGTACATTGTACAAAACAATATGAACCCCTGTTGTCAAAAAGGTACGTGCAACTTGTATTCTTACAGCAACAGTAACCTCATTATCAAATTGTATGTACAATAAAAAATAAAAGAACTTGATCAAGACTTGTCATTTTTAGTGAATGCTTGTATGTATGTATGTATGTGAGAGAGAGAGAGAGATGAAACAACACTATGTCAGTGTGTAAGAGCATTCAGAGCAGTTTTTACTTGCAGCTTTTGGAAAGAGAGAGAGAGAGAGTTGTTGTTGTTGTGGTGGGTTTAACGCCATTTTTCAGCACATGAAAGACTATACATGGCGGCCAGTATATTTGGTGGAGGAAGAACCCAGGAAGAACCACCGAGCCACGGGAAGCTACTGACAAGCTTTCTCACATACCCACGTTAGTCGAGCCCGAGACTCGAACCCACGCAGACAGAGGTGAGATGTGTGAGTGATCTGTAAAGGCGAGTGCCTTAGACCACTCGGCCACCCGGGGCCCTGAGAGAGAGAGAGAGAGGTTACAGGGCGTTTGTAATATGTATTGTTGAGGTACCTGATGATTGTGATCTTATTCATGTACAGGGGCATTACTATATGCCATTATCAATTAATACCTCTGAATAAACAGTTCATTCTTGTTTTGATTATGATATCCATTGTTAGAAGAACCACATGGCTTTGCAGTGTTATTTACATGCTAATTAAATATGCCTACAGCTTTGACCAGGTCATTCCAGTTGACACCAGCAGTAGATGTGATCAAATTAGTTAGGCCACCATGAGGGAAATGAGGCTACCCATAGGATATTGTAATCGATCATGTAAAGCATGTTAATGTATGCGGTACTGTGTAATGACCTGTAAAGCTATGTGCTTGTTCATGTAAGTTTCTCAAGCAGTGACATGTTTTGTTCCTGCCAACAGAAGTGTCAGAGCTTTGAATTCATGAGCAAAGATCAAATCAAAATGCCACCTAACTACAGGAAGTGTACATGCACTTACTGATAAAGGGTAATCTTATTTTGTGGGAATATAGAGTTCATTGTACTTGCAATGAAAACAACACAACATGCTAAATGGTCATCTTGAGATTTAAACTAAATGGGGTCTATATGGATATAAATATTGTGAATATTGAAATACAAATTATATATCTTTGAAAGTGAATGAATATGGATGTATTTTTCCCAGACATGTCCTCCTTTTTGGTCCTTAAATCTCCTCTTTGTCCCATATATATATATATATATATATATATATATATATATATATATATATATATATATATAAGTTTCCTCTTTTTTGAAAGTTCAAACATGGTAACCTTTATTTTAGTATTTTATTTTAGTTTTCTCTCTTTGTCAAAAGCTTCAACTAAACGGAGTCAGTAATTTACATTAGGCAAAATAGCACGAAGAAGGGCTGAAATCTCTCTCATATCGGGGCATTTTTTATTTCGATCATGAGGTGCAAGAAGAAAAATGCGATGGAATACCCACGTCCATGTCATGTTTATTCGTTTTCTAATTTGTCTGTTCTAATAGACACATATGCATGCAAATTTAAACAACATATATTACTAGTGCAAGTTGCTTTAGTGCAATTACGGCTGATGCATGTGAATTTAATACTGATGATCATGTAAATATTTTGGAATCCTTCTCAATGTCGGGTCCTATATTTTTTCACAAATGATCTCTTCCCCAAAATGATAATTATTATTTTATACATTATTTTTTGTACTTTGAAAAAAATGTTTATTTTTTCACGTACGAATAATTACATTCAATACAATAAAGCAATGTCAGGGACATAATCCATATATAAGTCAATTCAGACTATAAGACAAAGTTCAGACTTCCATGTCAAAAAGTATCGACTTATAGGCCGGCAAATACAGTACTTGAAAATATTCACTACAAGTTCACAAGGAAAACAATGACTGATTCTCCAGAAAGTAATTGTAAAAGATGACTTGGTAAACATTTTTTAGAGCCTCGTCATCTGGAAAAAATAAAATAACTTCATACGAGAAAAAGACAAAGAACTCCTTCAGGGTGCTCATTACATATCATAAATCCACAGACAGATGATTTAAGGCAGTACCCATTGTGCTACAGTGAAAGCAGGGTGAGAAAATCTATCATCATAGCAGAATAGGCATTGTGCGGGTTTTCACAACAGATGTGAACTTTTGAACAAAATATGTGTCTCCATGATGCTAATCCTTTAAAGATGGAATGGTTAATCATAATAGGGATTTTGATGACCATGGCACAACAATGGCGGTTTGACAAGTTCATAAGTGTGGTTTACACTCTTTTAGTCAAAGTTTTCTCTGACCTTTCATACCCCATTTTAGATATTCTGACATTTATGTTGGGGTGTGAGGTCAGAGCTCATTGCCTATCGAACAGTTGGTATTCACCAAAATTGCGCAGTGTGCAGTGTTGGTATCAGGTAGCTGCTTACTACTGGGCCTAGCAAACTTACACGCACTTTCATTGAGCCCTAACTTCATTATGACTGAAGGTTTCAATAAGTCAGATACAGGCTCTGATATAGATGTAGGCAACATTGATTTTGATAATTTGTAAAATTTGGATGATTTAGTGATACAGACGTGGACAACCAACTGGTAGATTTAGAGGTTGAGAAAGGTCAGCTACAGTTAGTCATACAGCTTCAGTGACTTGATGGTGAATGAGTTCTTTCAAGATTTTAAAGCATATAAAAATTCTTCGGTGAAAAATAATTATACAACTATAAAAATTAGATTTTACTCTTAAACCTATCTATAGATAACATATATGTACAAAAAAGGTAAAATGGTTACAATTTATATTGAACTTAACATATACCGTATTTGCCGGCCTATAAGTCAATACTTTCTGACCTGGAAGTCTGGGCTTCGTCTTATACTCCAAATCGACTTATATATGGATTATGTCATTGAAATTGCTTTACCGTATGTTAATGTAATTTTTCGTACGTGAAAAAAAAAAAAATTCAAAGTATGAAATGTATAGTGTACGAAAAAGTTATTTTCATTTTGGGGAAGATATTGTGTGCGTAAAAAAATATAGGACCCAACATTGAGAAGGATTCCGAAATATTTACGTGATTGTCAGTATTAAATTCACGTGCATCAGACGTAATTGCTCTAAAGCAGCATGCACTATTAATATATGTTAAGTTTGCTTACGTATGTGTGTATTAGAATAGACAAGTTAGAAAACGGATAACCTTGACTTGGACATGGGTATTCCATTGCACATTTTTCTTATTGCATCTTGTGATTGAAATAAAATATGCCCCGATATGAGAGAGAGAGATTTTATCCCTTCTTAATGCTATTTTGCTTAATGTACCTTACTGACCCCTTTTAGCTGAAGCTTTTGTCAAAGAGAGAAAACAAAAATAAAATTGTCAATGGAAATTAAAACAATACATACCATACTCCTTCAGTTTCAAAGATATATCATTTATATTTAAATATTCACAAAATTTATATCCATATAGACTCCATTTAGTTTAAATCTCAAGATGACCATGTAGCATGCTGTGTTGTTTTCTTTGCAAATACAATGAACTCTATATTCCCACAAAATAAAATTATCCTTTATCGGTAAGTGCATGTACACTTCCTGTAGTTAGGCGGCATTTTGATTTGATCTTTGCTCATGAATTCAAAGCTCCAGCACTTATGTCGGCGAGATCAAAAGATGTCACTGCTTGAGAAACTTACATGAGCAAGCACCTGGCATTACAGGTCATTACACAGTACTGCATACATTAACATGCTTTACAGGATCGATTACAATACCCTATGGGTAGCCTCATTTCCCTATTGGTAGCCTCACTAATTTGATCACATCTACTGCAGGTGTCAACTGGAATGACCTGGCCAAAGCTGTAGGCATATTTAATTAGAATGTAAATAACACTGCAAAGCCATTTGGTTATTTCTGATAATGGATATAAAAACAAGAATGAACTGTTTATTCAGAGATATTAATTGATAATGGAATACAGTAATGCTCCCCTGTACATGAGTAAGATCACAATCATCAGGTAACTCAACTGTACATATTACAATTGTCCTGTAACCCCTCTCTCTCTCTCCAAAAGCTAAAAGTAAAAACTGCTCAGAATGCATACGTTCTTATACACTGACATAGCGTTGTTTCATCTCTCACACACACACACACACACACACACACACACACACATACATACACATACCTGTGATTCTACCGGCGGTAGGCCAAAAATACCGTTTTAAAGACCGTCTACCGCACATACCGTTTAGTAGTCGAAATCTACCGGTTTTGAAAATTTCACGGAAATTTTTTTTTTTTTTTTAAATCCGGTTTTTTTACGCGTTCTATCAACACATTAGATAAACCAGCCAGAACCAGTCTACTGGGAGCCGGAAATAATAGACCTACGATATGACTGGTGCGACGATGCGTGGTTGAGTAGTGGGATTACAATTGTTAGCATGTTGACACAGAAGCGGCTAATTGATTACCTTATTGTTGTAATTTGGAGAGTTTAAGGCCAAATGCGGGATGTTGTTTGAGGTGTTATAAGTAATAAAAGGATCAAAGGTAATCCTTGATGGTATCACGGTACCAATTGTTTTTCCATAGACCTTAATGTTAGCATTTGGTGAAATAAATATACCTTCTCTCCTATTTTAGCATGCATGTCACACACTGTCATAGAGAGCAATGTTAGATTGTCAATTTGACAGTGATAGAACCAGGTACTCCATTGCATTTAAGAGAGATAACTCTGCTGGAACTAGACAGGGGTAAGAGTTGTCCAGTCACAACAGACACATTTTCAGTGATGTGCATCACATTTTTAAAAAATCATAAAAAATGCAAAAAATGATCTACATATGAATTAACATAATCTCACATGTTGCTAAGAGACTCAACTTTTTTTTAAGCCAGACAGAAACTACAACTCTTACATAATACACCAATCACAGCTAGTTTTGTTGTTTATTTCTGAATACAATGTTCCCTACACCTTAAGCTCCACCCCCTGGGCTTGCGCAATTGGTACCGTGATACCTAAAGCCAACCTTAATTTTTTCAATAATCAGTGATATAGCTCTGGACTGTACAAGTAACAAGTGTTTTTAGTCTCGCTTGTCAAAAACAATTGTATGAGGTACCAAGCTATGTTTTATTTTGATGTCTTTGGAAATGTCATGGAGCTGTTTCAGCTGCTGTTTTCATACTTGTGCTCTACTACCAAACTATTTTTTGGGAATAAAATGAATTGTTTTAACTATGAGTTGTGTTTTATTCATATCAGCACTTATTGAACTTTACATGGGTGATATGGGATAAATCACATTATGTCATATTATGTAATAACTAGGTCAAAGGTCAATGTACTAATTAGTATGTAAACTCATTCTTCAAAATGGAGAATTCATCTAAAATAAAGGACTTTATATTTGTTTAGTAGACAAAGAACTTGATATCAGAGACAGGTGGACATGACTGAATCTTATTATAAAGTATAAGCTTTCAACACTTTACACCAACTGCAGCTACATGAGGTCACTAACCCCTAGTCCTTGCACAAAGGTCAGCCTACCCATCATCTCTGTAACACAAATAGAAAGCTTTCCTCCTTTCTGTAGTGAATAAAATTCATGCAATAAGCCAATCTGTCTCCAAATGTAGCAGATCCCAGCTTCTAAGCACTTATTTTTGATTTGGGGTGAAATTTGGGGAATAAAATACAGAAAAATGCCAAGGAAAAACAATAAGTACAGCAAGTCAAATGGAGTTTTAAACAGGAGGAAAATGTACATATAAAAGGGACATGTAGCTTATAATAAAGGAATCAAAAGAGACAACCACAACATAGAAAAAAATGAGAAGGAAAAGTTTGATTGCCTTACCTTAGCAAAATATATGAAGGCAATGCCACATTGGTCCAAGGACAGTCCCGAGGCATCAGTACTATTACATCCCTCATAAGCACAAAAACTTCATGTGAAGCAGTGTGCATTCTCATCTGAAATAAAAGGGTAAATAATTTTAATCATATAGATGCATATAATTTATATTGGTCCTACACATACAATTAAAAAAAATTGGCTTAAATTAGGCACAAGCAAAAAAAAAAAAAAAAAAATCTGTGTCTGTTTTTCAACCTTTTAAATTTTGCTGTAAGAAATGATTAAATCAGTTGTACTTACACTGGCATAAAGATTGAGGGCTAATATAATATTTCACACTAAATCTTTCCTTTATTTTCATAAACAAGTACTGAAAATGTGAGTTTTCATTTCTACAAATGTCATGTATGGTGTAAGGGAGATAACTGAATGAAATACATAAGTTGTGGTATTTTTATTTCCGCCAATATATTATCCATGTAATATAAATTAGTTCATGAAAACCTGTATTAACATGCATGCAATTATATTATCCAAAAATAAATTATTGATAAAGTGTAGAACCTAAAATTGAGGCTTATGTATGTAGTGGAGACCTTGAAAGTGATTTAATTTTGTTCTCAGAGATGAGGAGGCTGCCTCATATCGAATAGTTTATGTTCTCTAGAATGCCGGTATATGGATTGCAACCTTGCGTAAACATGCCAATATGATCCCATGCTATTCTGGATTCTTGCAATGCGACCCAAAGTTTGAAGAACAGTGTGGACATGAATGGAAGGAATGGGCAATATGTGACTAATGTGGTTACCACTCGGAAAAATTTGGCCATATATGAGGAAATTCCAAAAGAAACAGTTGGACAGAAATAAATATGATTAATTGAAAGTCAATAAAGGATTATAAATGGGCACATGCAAGTGTCAATGGGAAATGCTAACTTAAAGAAATGGCTCTTGTCTGATGATATTCCTGCCACTTCTACAAAAGGAAATGCAACATAACTTATCTTTATATATTGCATGAAGAATTTCAAGACAAGAAAGTGTACAAAAAGGGACAATTATTGCATGACAATAAAAAGAAAGTGGGAAGGAAGACCATATCTATAATAAGTTACCTAAAATTACTCTTACCAGCATATCCTCTATGATACAAAGCGATCTACAACAACTGAAGCACCTTCTTTGAACCCTATAGTGTTCTCTATCATGTTTTATGGCATGCTTTTCAAGAAGTAGATATTTACTGTTTATACATGATTTATCATGATATGCAGGTAAAAATGTTAATATTTGGCCAAAAATCATCCACATTGTGTTTACATAACTTATTTTGTTGCATGTATGACGATCTCTGAGCTGACTCCACTGATATAAAGGAATCAGGCCATACAAATCTCTATCTGCCATAGCCATATTTATCAAATGCCTTCTCCGATGCCAACATGTGTTATTTTCTGAAGATTTTATACATTTTCTAGTTAAAAGTCTGTAAATATTTGACCCAAACTTCTCAATATCCATTGTTTTTGCCAAATGACACTATGATAGTTTATAAATGGCACGTACATGTACATGTTACTATGGATACACTGCGATGCTGGTATTCCCTTTAGGTATCACGGTACCAATTGTTTTTCCATAGACCTTAATGTTAACATTTGGTGAAATAAATATACCTTCTCTCCTATTTCAGCATGCATGTCACACACTGTCATAGAGAGCAATGTTAGATTGTCAATTTGACAGTGATAGAACCAGGTACTCCATTGCATTTAAGAGAGATAACTCTGCTGGAACTAGACAGGGGTAAGAGTTGTCCAGTCACAACAGACACATTTTCAGTGATGTGCATCACATTTTTAAAAAATCATAAAAAATGCAAAAAATGATCTACATATGAATTAACATAATCTCACATGTTGCTAAGAGACTCAACTTTTTTTTAAGCCAGACAGAAACTACAACTCTTACATAATACACCAATCACAGCTAGTTTTGTTGTTTATTTCTGAATACAATGTTCCCTACACCTTAAGCTCCACCCCCTGGGCTTGCGCAATTGGTACCGTGATACCTGATGACCATAAGTCTTTGACTAAAACTCGGCCGATCTGTCGTGGAAGGAAGATAAAACGGAGACCGACCAAAAATGATCTTGGCAGAAACACTTGAGTAAGTATTTTGATTCGATGTCTTTTAATTGTTCTTGTATTGTTCACGATGGTTTAAAATGAATATTTAAGGCAGCTTGTTTTTTTTTTTTCAATTCATGTCGAAATGCCGAAACGTCCGCTTTCTCCCAATGCTAAGAAGCCACCAGCTAAGAAATACTACAGCAAGTTTAACAATGCTTGGATACCAGAATTTAAGTGTGTGCAGGCTAGTAGCAAAGGTCCTGACTTTGCATTGTGTCTTTCGTGCAAATTGGATTTTAAGATAGCATATGGAGGAAGAAATGATATCACCAGGCATATACAGACACCATCACATAGGAACAACGATTCTTCTGTAACAAACACACCCACATTGAAGGCATTATTTGAGACTGGATCAAAAGTGGATAAAGTGATACTTGCAGAGACTTTGTTTGCAAATTTTGTGGCAGAGCACAATTTACCATTCCTCATAGCAGATAATTTTACTAAACTGGTTAAAGTCGTGTTTCCTGACTCTGAAATTGCACAAAAATTTTCATGCCAGCGTACAAAGACAACACATATTGTCACTCAAGCCCTAGCCCCCCACTGGGACAGAAGAGTTGAAAACATGTGTAGGAGTCAGAAGTTCAGTATCATGATTGATGAATCAAATGATCAAGGGGATGATAAAATGTTGAATGTTCTAGTCTGTGTGTATGATCAAACAGTTCAGCGTATTTCAACCAGATTCCTTGGTATTCCAACATGCAACATAGGCACAAGTGAAATGATCTTCAGATCCCTCAACCAGATTTTTATGTAATTTTTTAAAATTTTCATTTTTTAAAATAATTTTATATTTAAAGAAAATAATTTAATATGTCACAGCCATTCAGATTTTACACAAATGAAATATTTTTCAGAAGCAATAATTCAGTATAATTATTTCCAAAAATGTTTATTATTTTTAATATTTCACAACATTTGTCAACTTACATCATTGCAAAACATGGAGAGCAAAGAACTAAGTTACTAAGCAACAGGAAAACTGAAGTTAGAACTTCTTTCAAGACTGAGTGTAGTTGTCCTATCATTGCCACATTCCAATGCTGACATAGAGAGGACATTCTCTATTCTTCGGAAAATCCAGAGTGATTCAAGGGGAAGTCTGGACCAGAAGACTATTGAGAGCCTGCTAAGTGTGAAAGTTAACAATCACAGTGAATGTCACCAGTGGTCACCAGACAATGATCTTCTGAAGGAAACTAAAAATGCCTGTGGATTTTATAAAAAAATCTTTGCTTGTAACATTTTCCATCAGATTCTGAATCAGAATCATGTGCAAAATTGTGTGTTGTATTATAATATGAAGAGAATACATATTTTGTGATAAATTGAACTTGTTTTGTTTTCAATTCCCTTAAAACACGTAAAATTTATGCCGATAAAAAATCTCCCTTTTTAGAAGCCAATCTCCTGATCAAAATTTGTAAATCTACTGGTTTGAAATCCTGGTTCTGTCACAGGTATGCATACATACATATATTCTCTAAAAACAACAAGTCTTAATCGAGTTATTGTACATATAATTTGATAACGAGGTTACTGTTGCTGTAAGAATAAAAGTTGCACTTATTTTTTGACAACAGGGGTTCATATTGTTTTGTACAATGTACCAATAAATAATACCTATAAAAAATACATGTACAGACCATCTTAATCATTTTCCCAATTAATCTGGAATAGAATAGTGATACCATTAATATTCATGAAACCGGAAGTTACTAACGAAAGTGACGAAGCCAATGTGTTGATCTGGCTTCATCTTATACTCCGCATTGACTTTTATATGGATGAAGGATTAAAAATTGACTAAATTAGCGAATTCTGCTTATACTCCGCATCGACTTATCGGCCGGCAAATATGGTACTACACTGCTATTAATTTTACAAGATGGCCTATTTGCTTAGAGTCATTTAGGTAACAGGCGTTCTATTTGTAGCACACTGCACTGTGTGACTTGGTCACATGTATATCGACAGCCTACACAGTAACAGATGCTATGAGGTAAAGGGTTAACTAAAATTTGCAGATAAAAAAAATTGAGATAAGATTGAAAAGCATACATACAAATTGGGATTTGAATATATTGCAGTTCGCATTGGTTTCAGTACATCTTTAAAACTTTCTTTTATCTCAAATCTAGTGAAGAAAAAAAGGCAGAAGATATAGAAATTTGTTATATTTTACAGGTACTAGATACAGAAATTTATATTTTACAGGTACTGGTGCAGTATTTCTTATTGGCCTCTACTTTTTGGCATCTGGTTTATGGAGTAGAAGTCTACAAGGTGGCCAGTGGAAAGCAGAGGTACATGTTTGGATAAAAGTGTTTAAATTAAAATATTTATGTTTGTACCTAAGTATTTTTAAGGCTTTACTTGACAAAGTTGGTGGAGTCTTATATAATCAGCTCCATTCATCCATTAGTCTGTCCACATATCTGTCCATCAAGTTTGGTTTCTGCAAGATAACTTGACTGAGAACTGTTGGATGTTAATTAAATCTGATCTGCAGCTTTATGTTGACGAGACCGCAAAAGAGTGCTATGGCCACTTTAGGAAAAGATGTGATGTCATCACGTTCAATCCTGGTTACCCTCAGAGGTACAAGTCAACAATCAATACTGTGGAGAGTAAACCTGACAAGGACATTGCAAAAGTATTGAAGGACCAGTTGACAAAGTAATCAGCACAACATAATTACTATGTGATTTTGCTACCATCATCATTATTATGATCGTCATAACCATCATCATCATAATGATATTGCTGAAACAAAAAATCCATAAAATAAGGAACAGACTATTTTCTTTTCCGAGGTCTCTGTTTTTGGAAAAAGAAATTCTGAACCTCAAATACTTGGGGAAAAAAACCCCAAAACTCTAGCTATTATTTGTAAAAAAAATATTTGTCCGAAACTCGCGGTACTTTTCCAAAATTGAGTGTACATGTATTCCTTTATGGAGGTTAACAATAAATGTAAATTAAATAGAAAAAAAATATGAATATTATATCATTTTTTCAACATAGCAATTTGGCTGGTGATTTAGAAAGGGTTGTCTTAAGATTTGTCAGTTTCGTCTGTAAGCTTGATGGGTTAAAGGTTGAGGCAGGAGTTTGTGGGGATTCATTGTCATTCCTAAAAGGAAGCTGGCATCGGACAATAAATCACTGAGTTGAACTGGCATCTGGCCACACAATTTCATTGCCAATTTTCCTCTGAATAATTGTCAGCATATTTCTTTTATCCCCATTCTCAAAATGTCTGCTGCAGATGACAACATCGTACGAATCATGCGAGATATACTTGATATTAAAAACTGAATGTCCTCTGATTGTCTGTACATTTGTTTCTGGACATGCTCCTATTGCACAGGATTGACGCACCATTTTATATATTGTAATGGATAAATGCAGCTTCTCTAGCGAGACTGACCAGATTATACCTCTTCTGGGGACCCGGATGTAAACGTGATGTCATAGCAATCTTTTCCTAAAGTGGCCATTTCCAGTCTTCTCTTTCATCATTTAGAGGAGTTACAGTCCCTTCTTACCTATCTGCCTAACTTTTATTTATTCAGCTTAACCCTTTTAAGGATTGTTGGACTTCAACTAAATTTGGTGGTGTGGCTCTGTATCGATTAGACTGGATTATTACAGGAGTAATTCCCCCTGATTGCCCATTTTTCTGACATTGGTTTCTGCGGCATAACTTTTGCAAGGTTTGCTGAATTTAAACCAAATTTGGTATGAGGCTTTATATTGATGAGACTTTTAATGAGTTCAGTTTCCAACATTCCATGACATCATTTACAGGAGTTATGCTCCTGGTGATCCGTCCTCATGGCTTTGGTTTCGACAGTACAACTTTTGCTTCAGCACTAAATAACCTACTTGTGTTGCTGTGCCTTAAAATACCAAAACCAAACCAAACCAAATCATAACTTTACCAACGTTTGTTGGATTTCAGCCAAATTAGGAATGAGGCTTTAGGTTGATGAGATCTTGCACGAGTTTTACTTTAAGCATTCCATGACATCATTTGCAGGAGTTATGCCCCAGTGACTGCCTGTCCTCCTGACTTTGGTTGCTGCAGCATAACTGAACAAGGTTTGTTTGATTTCAGCAAAATCACATACAGGAGTTATGCCTCATGATTGCCCATCATCCTGACATTGGTTTTTGCACTATTAGTTTACCAGAATTGTTGGATTTCAGTTAGACTTGTCATGCAGCTGTATACTGATGAGAGCTTGAATGATTTTAGTTTCCAGCATTCTACATTATCATTTAGAGGAGTTATGTCCCCTGACTGCCAAGTTATGCCCCCTGACTGCCAGTCCTCCTTTTGTTTTTCAGCATAGCTTTACTGAGGAATGTCGGATTTCAGCCAAATTTGTTATGCATCTTTATACTGATGAGACCTTGAGTTACTGTGACTTCCAGTATTCCATGTCATGTCATCATTTAGAGGAGTTATGATCTCTGATTGCCTATCCTCCTGACTTTGTTTGTCCAACACAAGTTTAATTAGCCTTAATAGCTCAGTTGCTGAAGCGTCAGACTCATAATCCTAGGGTTGTGGGTTCAATACCCGTCCAGGCCAGCTCAGGTCAGCTGCCTCTGTGTGTCCTTGGAAAAGAAGGGCTAGAAATTAATGCTAATCAACTAACCCAAGGTCAGTGATTTTCCAAACGGATCACTAAAACCCCTCCATCACTAATCCATTGAGGCAGTGAAAATTTCAGCTGGGTGCTATGATAGCAGTTAGCAAGTGGTCTTGTGTCAAATGTATCAAATAAAGCATGGCACACTATTCCCTTTCATGGTTAGATGATTTGTGTATCATGTTATTAATGGAATACCTACCAACATTCTGCACTTCATGATGTACAATAAATCTTGCGGTGGAAATGGACAGGTGTTATTCAATGCATCAAGTAAATTAGGATGATTATTGTCAAAACTGTCTCCAAGCATATGGAACTAGCCTGGTGTACTGGACCCAAAACACTGATTTCAATATGGATGATAAAATAAGATATACTGTAGGGTATCAGGCTAGTATTGGTTAGTCGGAAATGTCACATTGGGCAACTCAATGAATAGCCAAGAATTATACAGAATAACATGTTTTAATATTTATATCATTGTTGATAAACTTTCAGTGCATTGAGAGGTGGCATTGGGAAAGTATGTGTATATGTCTGTATGTATGTAGTGTTTTATGATACTTAAGCACAATAGTCGCTGTATGGTGCAAACTAATCAATTAAATTTCAAAAAACGATGTGGAAGTTTTTGCAAAGTGTTTAGCCACCACCAAAACATCAGAAATTGGATAATGATAAGAGAAAGTGTGATCGTTTATATGATTGAGGGAAGAGAATAAGAAAGTACTAGAAATGCTGGGAAAATGTATATGAGTGGCTTAATAGACCAAGAAATGGGTAAAAGATTAGACCTTTTGGACCTTGATCTGATGAGGAATCAGATACAGAAAATGAACATAAACTTTAAACTTTCAGTGCATTGTGTTTGTGAAATACAGTTGTTATTGTTTTGAGTTGATGTTAATCAATAATAATAAATATTGAATAAGAAATGGAACTGACATCTGTTTGATTTTTGCAGTTTCAGTGAAATTTTGGCAGGACTAGTAACAATATTGTGGTGATCATGTGGGTTAGTGAAAAAAGCCTAATTTCAAGCCCTGGGAAAGCCATTTAGCTCCCATTTCCTTGGCATGATATAGCCAATAATGTTTTAAAAGTGCCATTAAAACCAACAAAAACAGAACAAAATTACCTGTTTAAGACCCCTCTAAGCAAATTATAGACAGCGGGGCCCTTTGTGATGCACACATCACTATTAGCTCTGGTTACTTTTAAATCTGACATAAATGAGGACTTTTCATATCTTTGGTACAAGGTACTTGCAGAAAGCTTGGCACAGGCAAACTTCATGAGATTTTTGTTCTTTGGACTTTCCACATTGTCTTGATTTTATGCTCGACTGATCATAGACCTATTGTCCATCATCCATCCATTCATTATCACAAGTTTGTTATCGCTTCTTCTCCTGAACTACTTTGGGGATTGCCATGAAATTTTACACACACATTCATCCCAAAGTCTAGCTGGTCCTAAATGAAAATGGTGCTGCAAGGACATCCAATATGACCACCACAGTGCCATCTTGAAAATCTTGTTATCACTTCTTGTCCTGAATGGATGGTCATATCAGCATGGGATTTCACTAAAAGACTTCATATGGTGATTAGATGGTCCTAAATGAAAATGGTACAGATCTGATATCCAATTATGGCCACTACGACAGGCATCTTGAAAACTTTTTTATCACTACTCCTGAATGGAGGGTCATATCAATATTGGGTTTTCACTAAAAGACTTCTTATGATGTCTAGTTGGTTTTAAAAGAAAATGGTGCCAATTGGGCATCAATATGGCCACCATGGCACCCATCTTGAAAATCTTGGTTTTTTGCTTCTCCTCCTGAATTGGAAGTCATATCGGCATGGGGTTTTTACCAGAAGACTTGTTATGATGTCTGGTTGATCCTAAATGAAAATAGTGCTGCCAGGACATTTGATATGGCTGCCACAGGAGCCATCTTGAAAATCTTTTTATTGCTACTGGTCCTGAATGAAAATGGTGCTGGCCAGACATCCAATATGGACACCACAGCAGCTATCTTGAAAATCTTGTTGTCACTACCCCACATGAATGGATGGTCATATCAACATGCAGTTTTCACTAAAAGACTTCTTATGATGTCTAGTTGGTCTTAAATGAAAAGGGTGCTGATCTGACATCCAGTGTGGCCACCATTCCAGCCATCTTGAAAATCTTGCTATTGCTACTCCTCCTAAACAGAAAGTCGTATCAACATGGGGTTTTCATCAGAAGACAAATTAGGATATCTGGTCCTAAATGAAAATGGTGCCAATCTGACCTCAAATATGGCTGCCATGGCAGCCATCTTGAAAATCTTCTTTTTGCTTCCTCCTAAATGGAAAGTCATATTGAGAAGGGGTTTTCACCAGAAGACTTCTTATGGTGTGTAGTTGGTCCTGAATGAAAATGATGCTGATATAACATCCAATATGGCCAGCATGGTGGCCATCTTGAAAATCTCATCACAGCTTCTCCAGAATTGATGGTCATATTGACATAGGATTTTCATAAACAGACTTCATTTGATATCTAGTTGGTTTTAATGAAAATGGTGCCTCACAGACACCAGTATGGCTTCCACTGTGAACATATTGAAGATCCTCTGGTCACTAATTGTCTTGAATGGATGGTCATGTTGGGGTTTTCAACAAAAGTCTTCTAATGGTATCTAGTTTGTCCCAAGTGAAAATGATGCTGATCTTAAATCCAATATGGCTGCAACAGCAGATAATTTGACAACCTTAACATGCAAGAATATCAGAGAGGGTTTCAACACTAAGCAATTAAACAGAAGAAATGGTCTTATGTTGAATTCCCGATTATTCTTTAAGGACAGTAGAGTGTTGATTCCTTTGAGGGGCTCTTGTTAAGTTGTTAGCTCACCAGGGCATAAAACATAGTGAACTTATGGTATGGCCCGTTGTCTGGCATTCTGCAAAATTTTGCTTGTTTCCACCCTGGAATCCACATTTTTCATCCAGTTGGGATCAACATTGGTGTCCAGGTTTATATGATCAATATCTCAGACAGATTCAAATGTGAGCAAGATCTATGAATATTAATGCAGTCATCTTGCATCTGATTGGCTGAGCTTGTTGCCATTCTCGAAGCCATATGATCAGATGAACCAAATTTGATCAAGCTTGGAATATTTTCTAAACTTGCATACAGCTATAGTACCACTTCATCCAACAAAAAAGTGGTCAGCAAAGACAGGTGGTCTCTCATGACAGGTGTGTGCAGGAGGGCCAGTTTTGAAGGTTGAAATTCAGCTGGGTTGAATAGGGAAAAATGTATGTAATTACCATCCATATATTTTGTTCTTTATTCATGATTCTTGTTAAAAAGACAAACATGCATTCATATAATAATAAAAAATAAAAATTATATAGCACTAAAAATGCATCTATCATAAATGTTATAATTTTTATTTTGAAGTTCACATGTAGTCTATTGGCATTGTGGCATATGAATTGCAAAGTTAGCTACAAGATAACACCTACTTATCCTGTCAGTGAACAGATGACAAGATCTCAGACCAAGGCAAATTTGGCCTTGAATGCAGCTTTTAATAACAGTAATATCGATAAAGCAACAAAGAATACAGACCATTACAATAGCTATAGACTTGACTCGTCCAGAAAAAGCAACTTACTTAATAATAGAAAAAAACAAAGACCTCATTCACCCCTGACATTACATGTTGTAACTCCACAGATAAATGATTTAAGGCAGTACCATTCACATTACAGTGAAAGCAGGGTTAGAAGATCTCTTCTTATTGAGACACTATCAGCATTGTACAGGCTTTCACAAGAAAAAACAAACAATATGAACCTTTTGAACTTTGTGTGTCCATGATTGCTAATCTTTTAAAGACAATGGTTTATCGTGACAGGGATTTTTAATACTATGGCACCACATTGGCTGTTTGACAAGCACCTAAGTCTGGCTTACAGTTTTCGGCATACAGCTTTACCTTATAAATTTAGCAAAACTCGTAACCAGACTCAACTTTTTCCCTCATATTTTTGTGTGCATCTCAGGTCAGAACAATCTATATTCTACTCAGCAATCATGGTTACAAAGGATTAAATAAAGGTCTGTAGGGTTTATATCTGGTTTTATGATATGGTTGATGATAGCAGTGTTGAAAAACATTTTTCTAAACAATTATGGTCTCTGGTCGTGTCTAGCAGGTGGTCACTCATGACATTGCATTTATATAGCAAAATAAATCCATGCACATTGATTTTGGGGCCATCCATATATGATGTCACAGGTGGGTCTGATTTGTGTGACAACAACAGCACCATCGACCAGAGATGAGATGTCTACAACTTTATTCCTTGGATTTTTAAGTCTTTTTCCTAACCATAGTTTTTCTCTTTAGTATAGGTTTCCAGAGGATTAAACCCGCATTGATCAAGATATTTTTTTAAAAGTATTAAATAATTTATAATGCAGTGTTGTATTGTTGTGTGTTTTTCTGATACAAAGTGATTGCAAACCAATTTTATTTTTGAAAATGTTTATTTGAACCATTGTGTGTGAAAAGTACATATACAAAAAATGCTCATTTGCAATAAGCGTAATTCTAATGAATAATAACCAGTGCTTTGCAAAGTGACCATTAAAAAAAATTAAAATCAAAGATAAAATTATTTCATTAAGACTATGTTTTCCACACAGGTGTGGTAATAAGTTAAGCTTATCAGTGGGAGATAAAATTGATGGAACCTTGATAAAACAGTAACCTCTCTAAACTGATATTTTACATTGGTCCCAGAACATAACAGTTAAGGCCAGTGTCACTGTATTTTGTTTAATAAATTTTAATTTAAAGGAATATTTATATAAGATCATCAGTTGATATTACAACATGAATACTCAGATTTATCTTGGATTTATGTATACATAGCATTTTCCCTGTCATTTTTCTAGCTGACACACATACTACTGTATATACTCGTGTATAAGCTAGGTCCAAATGCAAACAACATAGATCCTGATCTTCCGGCACATAATACACCAGCAGATCAGGGTCTATGTTGTTTGTTCTACTGATTAGTCATTACAAACTGCATAGACCCAGATCTGCTGGCGCATTATATGACAGCAGATGTGGGTCTATGCAGTTTGCAGTTGGTATCGGATTATACGCGAGTATATACGCTAGGTTCAATTCAAGTGTGCTTGAGATTTTTGGACTGAGTTGGAACACTATTGAAGACATTGGCACTGATTTTCTCCATATTGAACAGGAATACAAACCACAATCAGTAAATATTTGGATCATTCCAGCCAAATATTTTTCAGGATTAAATGAAAGAAACTGAACACAGATACCATATATACTCGCTTAAAAGTGAAGTCCAATTCAAATAACATAGATCCTAATCTACCATTGCATAATGGACCTTCAGATCAGGATCTGTGTTATTTGTTCTACTAATTACTCCTAACAAACTGCATAGATTCACATCTGACAGCGCCAGTAGATCTGGGTCTGTGCAGTTTGCAGTTAGACCCATCTTATAAATAAGTGAATATGGTAATATGGGTGTATTTATCCGATGATAATCCCATGCTTGATTTAAAGCATTGTTAAAAATTTTGGCAATATTTACTAAGGATATTTTTGTCTAATAATAAGTCCACACTATAATTTTTGACCGATTTATTTGGATTGTCCCCTGGTCCAGCTGATATTAAAATTTGTCTTAACATTTCAAGTACTAAATGTTTCTCCTAACTTTGAAATCTTTTTCAAGAATGACAAATGCAGCCCTTTGATGGGTCTTAATATTTTTTATTAAGATTTTGAGTCAGAAAGAGTTTTATGATGGAGGGGCCTATCGTGTCTTATTATCAGGTCTTAAAATGGGAGAAATACTGTATTAGAAATCGGTCTGGCGAAATGTAGATAAAGATATAATTTGTTGTTACTGATGTGAATAATATTGTTGGTGATGGTTGTTTTGGTGGTCAATGATGTTGCTGCAAGTACTGATGATGATGATGATGATGATTATTATTATTATTATTATTGTGTTTCAGTGGGAAGTGGATCCAGCATTTCCTTGGCTGGGTTGTGCCTGCAGGCATCTGTAGTTTGGGGGCCTGGGTGGTCTATCAGCCAAATCTTGCCAGGTACATTTTTGTAATGGTTACCATGTCATTTCCCACTGCATGTGTGTGTATATGTGTGTGACTGAAATTAATGAGTAAATTGTTATAACTTGGCCCTTTTATAATGAACACACAATGTGTGTGTGTAGTATGGTCACCATATGTCAGTTCTGTGGGAGACCATACATTTTTTAAGAATGTAAAACACACAAATTAGGACATAAAACTCCAGGTGAATATAGAGGATTAGGCAATTGAAAAGAGTCGCACAATGTTTTACTGCACAAAAGATTAACAATAGGTATACAGCCCAGTCCAGATTTAGTGACAATCATGGGAAGAATTTACTTCCAGAAAAAGTTTTAAAGATGAGTTTCTCAAACCTTCAAATGTTGAACCCAATAGCAAAGTTTATTACAGTACAGTACATGCATTCATCATGAAAGAGAAGTACGGTAACACTTTTTGACAAATTCATCATAATTATATCATTTTGTCTTGTTGCATAGTTTATGCACAGCAATAGGTGACCCACTCGCTACCATTTCCATGTAAAAACACAGTAAGCATTAATATGGATGAGCTGATATTAATACATCACTCAGTAACCAATCAAACATTTTCAGCTGTCACTTGCAGCATCTTCAACAATTCTTAGTTTGGAGTAGCGAGAGCAACAGCATGTTATATTTCTGTTGATTGGTAGATTCATTCTTCACCATCTTTCCAATGTGCACTTATTACTTACCTTCACAACAGGCACTTTAGCATTTGGATCTGTTGCTTTCTGTTGTTGTTTTTTGTGCCATCTGCTCATTTATATGAACTATAATTGGATCATCAAGGCATGTATTTTTTTGTAAACAATGATATCATGCTCCTTAAGAAGACAGAAATCATTCCCAACTGATTTGATCAATCAGTTTAACTGGACTACTCAGCACTTGAAGCAGCAATTGGAGTCAATGGGCATTTAAGCGACAGCTGCCTTTCCGATGCACACCTTGCAACAGTTATATTTGGATAATGTCTCATCCACAAATTCAAAGTCTACTGATTGTCCATCGAGACAAGAACTAGACCTTCCAACTCAGTTGCAACCTAGCAGACATGAAGAAGGAGAAAATGCCTTCAACATTTCATATTCCACCCCATGTCAGTGCGGAGCTTTTGCGACAATTGCACATGAGGTTACGGCAGAGGGACCTATTTTGGCAGAAGATAGTGAGGCGGTAACCGAAGTGCAGCACACTATTCTGGAAGTGGGAACTTCTTCCAGTATGGCCACCACAGATATAAACATGGTATCTACTGGCAACATTATGAGCTCTATCCACTCCATTCATCCTTTGATTGTCGACCTGAATCAGTTCAAAAAGCAAATTTGGTATACCTGTAGAGATGTGTTTTACAATGTGGATGCTATATTTTACTTAATGTTATTTTGCAAAATTTGTCTTTTTTTCCTCAGCTTGACAATACATGTTTATTCCCTGTTTTGGTATCATATGTTTATTCGGACGACAATGGCTTCTAGTACATTCTAGTACATCGTGAAAAACTGTCACTCATTTGACCAGCAGAGAAAATATCCAGGACTTAAAAACTGCTGTGACTTTTTCAAGTTGAAAAAAAAACATTAGGAAGGAGCATTAGAATTATGCAAAGTAGGTGCGAGTTGTTATTTTGCACATTTAACCTTAATTAAAACTTAAGAAAGTACCCTGTCCAGTTTGAAAGATAGTTCTCTATTTTCATACTGCATTATTATTATGTGTACATGCCTGCGGCATCAGTTTCAGAAACCTCACAACTTCCATCATATTTGTTTTAGAAATTAATATGGGGCCTAATATTTTAGTTATTGAGTTCAAAAGTACTGCCAACATTCCCAGTCTTAAAAGCTTTCACACAAAAAAACAGTTAAAATTGTCTGCAAATTTTTGAGTCCTTGGCTCACAGTCAGTTATGCAGGGCTTCAATTCAAAATCAGCTGACATGTTTATGTCTTAGACTGGTCTTATGTTCTTTTGTTACATGTGAAAATGTGCTTTATTGTGCCATTCTGGAACGTAATCTGATGATTAAAAAAAAGAGCATTGTTGCTTACATGCTTATTTTATTGAACATGCATCAACAACTTTATGAGTTAAATCCTCAGTAAATGATACCGTATATACTCGCGTATAATTCAATACCAACTGCAAACTGCATAGACCCAGATCTGCCATCGCATAATGCGCCGGCAGATCTGGGTCTGTGCAGTTTGTAAGGACAAATCAGTAGAACAAACAACATAGACCCTGATCTGCTGACGTATTAAGCGATGACCAGACCCGGCTTATACGCAATTATATATGTTAACTGAAACTGTCAGAAGACAACAAAGCTCACATGCACATTGTTGCACCTAAGATCTCAAGGGGAGGGGTCATTGTGTTCCCCTGTCCTCCCAGTTTGATGGACATACAAAGTTTCAAAGGGACAAAGAGAACTGCTAGAAAGTACTCAATTCACTTGTGGTGGTAAACACAATGAGATAATCTTATTTGTTAAGATAATCTTATTTGTTAAGATAATCTTATTTGTTAAGATAATCTTATTTGTTAAGATAATCTTATTTGTTAAGTTTTGCTTAACTTTTGTCTTCTACACTGCACTGTTAACATTTCCATGGACACATATTATTGTTATAAACATTTTGTCAAGTGCTTGTGTAATCCATAAATTTTTTTAATATACTAGTATGTATGGAATTTTCTGTTCCGGATCTTGCTCTCATTTAACTTTAGTGTTTACTCATTATCTGCCAGTGTTTATTATAATAATTTGTATGTTTTCTGAATTACTTTTCTTTTTAAAAACTAATAATTCATTGATTAAATGCCAAACTGTATTTCTCCAAAATCTTAGTCCTGTTTGTCATTAATTTCAACCTCGAAAATACGTTACACTTGTGGCTGTCATTGACTGTTCATTGCAACTTGGAAGATTACTACAAACCTTCATTGTTTTGATTGCCAAAAACATTGTTTTACAATGGAAAGTTACTGCTATTTTAAGTCTTTATTGACTTTGGTCATTGCTGGAGCCAACATAGACGTGGACAGATGTGCACTGAAGACGTATAGTAGGTGGATTTTTCCCTGCTGAAAAAGTGCACACAGGAGTCAAAATTTGGGGTACACTGGACAAATAATTGCGGGATACCCTCAATCCCACACTCAGTGTGCAACACTGCCTGCACATAGTGATTTAGATAATTTAAGAGTTTTGTATTTGTCAATGCTTCCAGATGGTCACTACTGAGTGGCGATGAAGACAAATCAAGTGGTTGATGTAGATCACAGTAATATTTGGCTTGGAGGGATTTCATCCCTCAAAGCCTATGGCATGATGTTTCATTTGTGTTAGTAAGAATAGTTTATGTTTTTAATAATAAAGCACTTTCTCACTTTGGCTCTTCTGGGTTTTTGATCTTGAAAGGCTAGTCAAAATATGTAAAGGGACATAACTCAAATTCTAATCCTGAGAGGAAATTATTAGTCCTACTGGTTACCTCCCATGAGATAGTTTGACAGCTTCTATGTAGCTCTGCAACTAGTTCTGAATCATTTTGATGAAAACCATTCATCAAAGGTATCAAGTCAAATATTTTGTCAAAACTGTGTATGAATTTTATAATCAATTCTCTGTTAAGAGATCAAGATTTATGATTAAGATTATATGCATTTTGGGGAATATTGGTATTTGCTTATGGTTATAAAAAAAGCAACATCAAAGGTATGCATAAAGACTGAAGTGTAAAAAGTAAGTCATAGTGACCTACTTTTTATATTGTGGTGTAGTATTACACAGAATGCATGCATATATAAAATATCGTGAGTTTACAAGCAGAAGTACCCCGGTGACTGACCTGAACATAATAGTGTGATTGGTCACTTGAGTATGACTGGTAGGTCAGGTTAACCAATTCTTTTGTCTTGCCACTACGATTTCTAGCTCTACTTGTCATAGACCAGAAGATGTTTTGGGATGGCCAGTTCTCTGTTGACCGCCTGTCCGTTCGCACAAGTTTGTTATTATAGTTTATCCTCCAAAGATACTTGGAGGATTGTCATGAAACTTTGCACACACATTCATCCTAAAGTCTAGTTGATCCTAAATGAAAATGGTGCCACTCGGACATCCAGTATGGTTGCCAAAGCAGCCGTCTTGAAATTTTTTTTTATAGCTACTCCTGAACAGATGGTCATATCAACATAATAATTTTACTAAAAGACTGACTATGATATCTAGTTGGCCCTATATGAAAATGTTGTCAGTCTTACATCCAATATGGCCACCATGACAGCCATCCTGAAAATTTTCTTATTGATATTTCTTGTAAATGGATGGTCTTTACGACATGTGTGTGTTTCATGAAAATTATTCCTATGAGGTCTCGTTGGTCCTAAATGAAATGGTGCAGTTCTTATATTCAACATGGCTATCATAACAGCCATCTTGAAAATCTTGTTATTGCTCATGAATACCTGAGATGGTTGCAATACTCAACAGTTTAAATGAAGAAACAGTCTTCTCCTTGATTGCTGGAAAATCATTTTCAGCCAGTAGAATGTCTGTCACTACAAGGGACTCTTGTTAGAGTTATGCCTCTTTTTTAATCCATTTTATATTCTCTTTTGTATCTTCATACATATATGCATTCATTCTGCCACATTTATTGCTCTTTGTTGCATGTACCACTCTTTCAAGCAAAATGGGATCATTGTGCAGTGGACACATTTCTAGTTGTGCTTTATTTGTTTGTTTTTTTTAATTTTAATTGTGAGGTTAACTATATAGTGTCTGTTGTAAAATGAAATTTTGGAACAAATGTTTGCAGTTTTGTTAATATCTTAACTTTTTATCATTTGTTATTTTTAGTTGTGGTGCCCAAAAACCTAAGGATAAAGCCATGCTGTATTTTGTGATGTTATCCCCAGTTGTCTTGGTGATAGTTTGCAATGCAGTTCTTTTCTACAAAGCTACTAAATCAGGTATTCCTACACACAGGAAAAATAATTATTCTAAAAAAGGAATAAATAATGTCAGTGGAAAGGGTTTATGCTTTTTAATGTTTGAGTAAAGTTACTGCCCGACAAATAATTTCTGTCATCACTGTCTTCAAAGAGCAATAATATCGTAACTATTTTGATTACCTCATAAACAAAATTCTAGGAATATGATTGGTCAATTATCAGAGTAAAATCTATATTTCTGTTAAAAATTAATAACTCCATCAAGTCATAACTAGACTATGTGACTTACAAGCGGGTTGTTAGTAAATAAGTCTCATGACAACTGGCAAATAATATATAACTGGGTAAAACACAATGGCAGACAACTTCTGCTTCAAAAGTTAAAATTCAAATGTTGTAATTTATCATCTAGTTATATGAAATGATTTTTTTATATATAGAAATGAGTTACTGTGTGCTTTTTATCATTGGAAATTATCCCCCAAAAGAACTATGGATTTGAATTCAGCCATGCTTTTTTATCAGTTGTTTGGTGGAATGTTGTTTGACCTAAGAGAGGTAACTGCTACAACTAGCATGTTGTCTGTAAACAATCATCTGCATAGACAACAATAGCAGCTAAGAGATTCACAATGCACACAAATGATGAAATTCTGGCCATAAGAGTCATCATGATGCCATGAAAGGTTTATAAGTTGATAAATTCATTACAATTTAGTTTACCAAGAAAGTTATTACTCTCTTGAACTCTGGCTCTGGGTGTATGAGGTTCAACATGGTCACAACATACACCCTGGTAAACTTACATGCAACTAATATTGCCTTTCTAGATAATTATTCTCCAAAGACATAAAGCAAATATAGACATACAGGGAACTGTGCTATAACACACTTCATTATAACTTAATTCCAGATATGACATGGCTCCTGATTTGTTTCTTAGATGTCTATTATTCCCTGATACTGCTCAAAGCATCAACCAAGCTGACAAACAGATAAAAAGAATTCAGTTATATTTCAGAAACCTTTAGCTTACAGGTCATGATTAATTTTCTTACACTACAATGATTAATTTTCATTGAGCATGGGACTATCTTAATCCTGATTGTTATATAAATTGGCAGTTAGTAAAATTATTACTATACATTTGACTGGCGTTTTGTTTATTCCCCCCCCCCCCCTTTCCTGCTGAAACACAGAGACATACATGCATTCATTGAATTTTTGATCATTCTTGCTGTACCGCAGTTCAGTACATAATGTGGTCAGCAGTTATGGATCTCAATTACCATGATATATCAGGACTCTCCTGTGTTTATTAAATATATATAACCATTAGATTTTTCATCAGAAAGATTACTTTTATTGATGATTGGCAGTACTTGATGGCTGTTTCATGTGTAACTGTTGATTTTATTATGTTTTTGATACAAGCACAAGTCATCAATTCCATTTCAGCAGCCACACTCACATGCACCAACAATTAATGATACTCTCTTAATGCTACATTTGTAAAAAGTTGCAATATTAAGCCTGTCATTTCATCAGTCAGCAAAGGGCCATTTCATGACAGAGATTGGCAAGTTTTGTTTGTTTATTTGTCTTTAGCTAGAATCAGAAGTTATGAGCATTTTTTATGAACAGGCATGTATAGTTTTTCAAAGTCAATTGTCTGTCTGTCTGTCTGTCTCTCTCTCTCTCTCTCTCTATATATATATATATAAATCCTAGTATTGAGTGAAAAGTTAATTATGGGTTACTGTTTTTTTTTTTTTTATAGTGAGGCGAACCTTGATTCATCACTTTGGAAGGTTTTCGATAACAGAAAGACAGATTGTGGATAGTGTGAAGTGGAAATTCATCCTGATTGTGGGGTCTTTCACAGCCTGGTATGATTTTTTTGCCTTTGGATGTGACCCTTTTTTAGAACAAATTCCATACATTGTGTAGCAAGAAATAATCTTTCATGCTATCTTGAAAAATGCAGTCATTTTTGTTTTGGGTTAAGACTAAGCATTTGTTCAGTTCTGTTAGCGACTTAGCCCCGGGTGGCCAAGTGGTCTAAGACACTTGCCTTTACAGATCAATGACATCTCACCACTGTCTGCATGGGGTTTCAAGTCTTGGCTCAGCCAACATGGGTATGTGGGAAAGCTTGCCAGTAGCTTCCCATGGGTCGGTGGTTCTTCCTCCTGTCATGTGCTGAAAAATGCCATTAAACCCATAACAACCAACCAACCAACTGTTAGTGACTACTTTGGTTTTGACTAATTATCAAACATTAAAGATTTTTGTCCCTACTTTTATATGAAAAGTGATATTAAGTTGGACCTGTCTGTTTGCCCTTCCATATGTCCATCTTTGCTTCCATCACTCCCACTTTCATTTCCACACAATAACTCCCTTAAATATTATTGGATTTCAACCGAAAAATGCAGCTTGATATTTATAAGAACTTGATTGCCAGCTTTCTACATCATCATTTAGCAGAGTTATAGCCCCTGATTGTCAGACCCATCCACTTTCATTTCTGTACCATAACTCCCTTTTATTTATTTCAATATATATATATAGTCCTCATTTAGTGGAATTAAAGTCCCCTATTGCCAGACCCACCCATTTTCATATCCATGGAATAGTTCCCTTAATTATCATTGGATTTCATCCAAATTTGGTATGCAGCTCAATGGAGATGAGACTGAGTTTTGTTGCCAGCCATGTATGTCATTTAGCAAAGTTAATTAATGTCAACCAAATTTGATATGCTGCTTGATATTGATGTGACCTTGGTTGAGTTTGATGGTCAGTGCTCTGTGTCATCTTTTAGCAGAGTTATAGCCCAGACTGTCAGACCCACCCCAACATTTTTTGTTTCTGCATAGTAACTCCCTTAATTATTATTGGATTTCAACCAAGTTCTATTGGCAACTTGATACTGATGAGGTCTCAGCTGAGTTTGATTATCAGCATACTACATCACCATTTAGTGGAGTTATAGGACCTGATTGGCAGACCCACCCATGTTTATTTCCAGACTTCAAGAAAATTTTATAAGCAGCTCCATATTGATATAGCTTCATTGAAATTTGAATATCAGCTTCCTACAGTATACGCATCACATTTTATGGAAAATCCACAATCCCACGGTGGACCTTAATCCTTTTCACACTGTTTCCGTCATGAACCGCATATAGTGGTCGTCGTGGATTGTCCACATCATCGCTCGTAGTGGATGGATTAAGTTTTATTGCCCCAGTTAGAAAGTCACAGCAATATAATTATGTAATAGTGGACATCCACTACATTGCGTGGAACTTACCTGTTGGCACAGCTACAGTACACAGTGCAGAATGATCTTCTTAAGGTGTACACAGTGCTGTTTAATATTCAAAGATTCGCACACTAAAATGCATTCACACACATGTATTGCAGGAGATGAAAGATAAATTTCCAAGCAAAGAATCCTGAGACTATTTAGGTGCATCACAAATTATACAAAGTTTAATTATAGTAATTTTAATGAGAGAGAGAGAGAGAGAGAGATTCTGCTTTTTTAAACAAACAAAAGGAAAGAGAAATAACACGTAAGTATTAGCAGGTTTCATTCCATTACTAAAATAAAAAAATGTGAGAAATGCAGTGATTTATTTTTTCATTCCCCAGTCACTTTTAAATTGTTTGCTTAACATTTTCCCACACAATGAAATATACTCAGCATTATCAATATACAACCCCTACTAGTCCAGCCTGTTTTGTACTTGCGACCCAAATATACATGTCCATGCGACACATTTTCTCAGGAACTAGAAACGAGTTTACTTTTACTGTAGAACTGCTGTTTGTACGCAGACTCTTTGAAGCATGTGATGCCGCATTCCATAACCAACAGTTTAAAAAATATACTTAGGATTGCTGGTTTGGTCCTCAGATGAGTTTAATATTACCAAATGGATGGGATGAAAGTGATATTTTCGGTAGTAGATAAACTTGTATGTATTATTTTCAGTTATTGCAGATACAATTTATTTGGGACAGTACATTCTTTCAATCCACATGATAAATACTGCAAACTGTCCCCGAATGTCAAGTGAATATTGTTTATCAGTTTAGCTACTAGCTTATTTGTTACATTTTGACCCATATATCCTTTTTAAGAAGTTGATATGAATACAAATACAAAAATTTTGTTGCTAAAGAACATGGATCCAAATGCTTATTTATACCGGGTTTAGCAATTAGGCCAACAATGTGAAATTACTGAAATTATGCTCATAATCGCCCAAACGGCACTGAATATGTTTTCCATATTGCAGTAGAAGTTAATTTCTCCTGGACATCCATCATATCTTTTGCAATTCAACCGAAATGCCTACTATTATGCAAACTCACTTGTGAAATGGGTATCTGTGGTAGATACGATTGTATTTACTGTGCAATAATAATAGCCTCCAGTTTTGTACATTGGTTTGGTTTCAGCTTTATCTAAATGTTCATATCTCTTTCTTGCCCTTGTTTAACTTGTACTGTATTACGCGTAAGCTGAATAATTATATCTATCAGTAATACCTTGTATATCATCCAAAATTGCTAAGCCACATGTTTGGCCAGGTTATAAAATCTATCTCTAATTGCGCGGATTGCTATTAATATGTGGCTTATTTTTCACGGCTTTAAACTGTTATTTCTGGTAGAACTTCGTTAACTACTCCGACCTGGAGGTGGAAGAGGTTTTGGCTTCAAAGGTTGTAAATTCCAATTATTTCCTGTTTATTTTGCACTGTTCATATTATTTATAAGGTTGTCACGAGTATTGTCACTGTGATCAATTTGATTATTGCAGTCATTAGACTTTCGGTCTATTAAATTTCTGAAGTATTAAGTTCGTACGTGTTAATTATGACCAGATTCGACAATAGATAATAAGATAATGAAAAAAGCACACTAATAGGTTAATAACCCAATTAATTATATAAATTCTTGTTAAATACAGAATCAATTGCTAAGCATCAATTTACCATTTTACTTATTTAAATAAAGAGCAGAATCAAGATGTTATTTCTAAATTTTTGTCAGTAGACGCAATTTCAAAATGAAGATAAATATAGCATATTTCACAAATGCATACTCTCTAATTATCAATGCATGTTTCGAAGTTAGCAATAAAAGCTACAGGTAACATCGATCGAAAGTTATGGTGCATAATCTCTTTCTCATGTTTGCGTGTAATAAACACATTTTATTACAATAAAAGATGCATTTAAAAAAAAAGCATATAGTGTGATACAGGTTTCATAAACATGTCATAGCTTTGTGTTACTGTGATAGACTTATATTATATGCACTGCTGTGCAAGATTAATTGGAGAATAAAAATTGTATATGGTTTATTTTATATACTGCTAGAAACCAATTTTACGCGAAAATATCACAACTTAACCTCATTGCGTTTCTCAGTCCAAAATTAGTTTTTCCACAAACAACAAAAAACATTTTCATTCAGAAGTTAATGGCCATTTGTTAACAAGTGTAGAGGCTGACATCAAATCAAATTGTCACTCCTCGACTGATGTTTGATGATAGACTCATGAAAAAGTGACAAAGAAAGTAACCTTTTTCATAAAAGTCACTTTGTTTATGGCATGATCAGCCACTGATAGAGAGCAGCCTTCAATACCATGCATACATGTTTTGGCGCATTAAAAAATTATCATACTCTCAAATAATCAGTCATTTTCTAAGTCTACAGATAAAGTTTTTTGTATACTGCATTCAATAATTTCTTTAAAGGAGGTTTTGGAAATAGTATAGACATTAAAGGGAAGCTATGACAAATTAATAACCAGTTGTTACAACTCTATGGCCTAAAAATATGTAACAGAAAGAAAGTGAAACCAACAATGTTAGTAAAATCAACAAGCAATTATTTGTAGACAATTATAGTGACAATTCAAAAGACACTTTAATAACGTGAATTAAAGTCCAAATAATCCAAAGTGTCCTAATCACAAGTCCTAAATATAGAATGTTCCAAATGAATTCCAGTAGCCTTAAATGTCCTGATGTGCCAATAGTCTTGAATGCCCTGATGTATCAGTAATCTTGAATGTCCTGATATGCGTGATTGAATTAATCCAGAATATCTTTGAATGAATTCACATAAATCCCAAAGTCAAGTATTAATCCAAAATGAGAATGAGCACTTTTAGTAATTCCAGTGAATATTTTAAATAAATAATTCCTCTCTGAATTTGCTCTGATTTTCACAACTGTAACATCTGATTACTAAAATAATTTCCTTAATAGACTGATCTTTATAACATGAAGTTAAGTATAGGAATGGAATCTTCTTTACCAAATGCTTTATAAATATAAAGACAAGTCACCTTACAGAATATTCTAGAATATGAGTAACTCGAATGGAAAATAACTGTGTGTACATGACTTTTCTCAAATCAAGACATGGAAAATTCCAATCTAAGTGCTAACTGCTATGTAAACAATACTAACCTTGAAGTCAAATTCTGAGTAAACACCTTGTTTACCATAATCTGACTAAAGTACAACTTATCTCATGGACACATATTTTAAATTCAATATACATAACACCAGTACAAGAAGCACCTTTATGTCATTTATTGAGAAAACACATCGAAGTTACTGCTTGATGCAGAACAGTGCATGCATGTATAGGTAAATATTCAAAGACTCGTGCACTAAAACGCATTCCCATACAGGTATTGTGAGAGACGAAAGATACATTTCTGAGCAAAGAATCCATAGAAAATCTAGGTGCTTCACAAATTATAAGTTTAATTATAGTAATTTTAATGAGAGAGATTCTGCTTTTAAAGAAACAAAATTCGCTTATTATGCTATGGAGTGTGTGTGTGTTGGGGGAGATGTAGATTTGTGAAAAAAAATAAGGACAGAAAGTAACTTTTTTACTCATTGAAATCACTTTGTTCATGACATAAATGGCCAATGATAGAATGCTGCAGTTAATACTGGGTACAAAATTCCATGTATTTAAAAAATTGTTGTTCTCTTATAAACTGTATATGAGTACAGAAGAACCTTTTCGTAGCATGTATCTTTTTTATTTAATATACGATGCCATCTAGATGGGGTGGGGGGGGGGGGAAACCACCAGACTGAGTGGACTTCCACTACTCATAGTGAGGACTTAATCCCTTGCCATTCTGTCCATGTCCACCGGATTGAGTGGGCGATCTGTAAAACACGATGTGTGTACTGTAGATCATCATTTAGTGGAGTTGTAGCTGCTGACCCACATTTTGTATGCAGCTTTATCTTGATGGGACCTCACTGGAGTGTAGTGTCTTCCATTACAAATGTATCTTAACTCATTTACAATATCACCTTTGTCACCTAGCCCTTTTCTCTACACAAACTACACTCCCATACTTACAAACATCAATTCCTGGAATTTGCTTTGATTTTTTTATGTCGGGCAAGGCCAGCTTTAAATTGACAAATAACAGAAATAAGCAGTATTGCCTATTTGGTAGCAGGTAGGATCACTGGACTTGGTGGAACCAACTTTATCTTAGATGTTCATTATGCATAGTTATTCATTTCAGTATAGGCTTCTGTTTAATTTTCAACATTTTGAAACCCATGAAACCTTTATTGATCAAACAATGTGTGGATTTTTCTACGGAAAAGTTCTGTTCAGATTTTGTCTCCCATGCTTTGATTGGCACTGTATCCCGCTGTATGGTATGTTTCTTGGGTCCTTTTATGAAATTGTGGTCCTTTTTTTCATGCATGGTATGAATGTTCACCATGATTAGTCATGATGACATGGTTCATGGGAGCTGTAACGTGTCCTTTGCTATAAAGAATGCCATTTTAAAACCTTAGTAAATGATAAGTGATGCTGTCAGGTACGTTATATATAAAACCACAAATATATAATTTTTCTTGTGTTACAATACATTTTCATTGGTCCTTATCAGCCAGTCAATTAAAATCAAGCAAAACAAAAATTTAATAGCAGTAAAAAGACAAAATTAAATGGGATCCATGGCCTTTCTGTAGGAGGTGGCCACAACATATTAAGGGGCATGATTATCAGATATTTACCACAGGAGATGGCCACAACATATGCAGAGGCATTATTATGAGATACCATAGGAGGTGGCAACAATGTAATAAGAGGCATGATTATGAAATAGTTACCATAGAAGGTGGCCACAACATATTATTGAGGCATGATTAAGAGATACATACCATAGTAGGTGGTCTCAGCATATTAATGAGGCATGATTACTAGATACTTACCATAGGAGATTACCACAAGTATTAAGAGGCATGATTAAAAGATACATACCATTGGAGGTAGCCACAACAAATGAAGAGGTATGATTTTGGGATACTTGTCATAAGAGGTGGCCATAACATATTAAGGGACATGATTATGAGATACATACCATAGGAATTATGAGATTCTCAACATAGGAGATGGCCACAACATATTAATGAGGCATGGTTATGAGATATTTACCATAGAAGATGGCCATTACATATTAATGAGGCATGATTATGAGATACTTACCATAGGAGATGGCCTCAACATATTAATGAGGCATGATTATGAGATACTTACCATAGGTGATGGCCACAACATATTAATGAGGCATGATTATGAGATATTTACCATAGAAGATGGCCATTACATATTAATGAGGCATGATTATGAAATACTTACCATAGGAGATGGCCACAACATATTAATGAGGCATGGTTATGAGATATTTACCATAGAAGATGGCCATTACATATTAATGAGGCATGATTATGAGATACTTACCATAGGAGATGGCCTCAACATATTAATGAGGCATGATTATGAAATATGTACCATAGGAGATGGCCACAACATATTAATGAGGCATGATTATGAGATAATTACCATAAGAGATTGCCATTACATATTAAGAGGCATGATTATGAGATACTTACCATAGGAGATGGCCTCATCATTTTGATGGGGCATGTTTATGAAATACTTAACATAGGAGGTAGCTGCAACATATTAGGGGCATAATTATGAGATAGTTACATGAGAGAGGGGGACAACATATTAAGAGGCATAATTGTGAAATACGTTTAATAGGAGGTGGCCGCAACATATTAGGGGCATAATTATGAGATACGTACCATATGAGGCGGCTACAACATATTAAGGGACATGATTATGAGATACTTACCATACAAGGTGGCCACAATATATTAATGAAGCATGATTATGAGATACTTACCATATGAAGTGGCCACAGCATAATAAGGGGCATGATTATGAGATACTTGCCATTGGTCGTGATCACAACATATTAATGAGGCATGATTATGAGATACTTACAATGGGGAGATGACCACAACATATTAATGAGGCATGGTTATGAGATACTTACTATAGGAGATGACCACAACATATTAATGAGGCATGATTATGATATACTTACTATAGGAGATGGCCACAACATATTAAGGGGCACGGTTGTGAGATACTTACCATAGGAGGCGGCCACAATGTGTTAAGGGACATGATTATGATATACTTACTATAGGAGATGGCCACAACATATTAAGGGGCACGGTTGTGAGATACTTACCATAGGAGGTGGCCACAATGTGTTAAGAGACATGATTATGATATACTTACCATAGGAGATGGCCAAAAGAAATATTAATGAGGCATGGTTATGAAATATTTACCATAGGAGATGGCCATTACATATTAAGAGGCATGATTATGAGATAGTTACCATAGGAGATGGCCACAAGTATTAAGAGTCATGATTATGAGAGACTTACCATTGGAGGTAAATTTGTTTTCCCTATTTTAATAACTGCAAAAAATAGTTTACTTTGGACTAATTCAGGCTGATTTTTCAAGCATATGAGTGTAAATTTTTGTCAATTGTGTGCTTAGATCATGTACAATTTCCACAAGTACAATATGTAAAGAAATTTCAGTCACAGTACATGAAAATAGCATAGAGGTATGCCAACATTCTCTTCATTGTGCATGTTGCAAATTCAAACAACTTCATCTTACACCAGTCATTCTCTCAGAACTGCATAATATCTGCAGAGCGCCTCGTTAAGGAGGCATGATTATGAGATACTTAATATGGGCGGTGACCACAACATATTAATAAGGCATGATCATGATACTTACCATAGGAGATGGTCTCGAGATATTAATGAGGCATGATTATGAGATACTTAATATGGGTGGTGACCACAACATATAATTGAGGCATGATTATGAGATACTTAATATGGGCAGTGACTACAACATATTAATGATGCATGATTATGATACTTACCTTAGGAGATGGTCTCGAGATATTAATGAGGCATGATTATGAGATACTTAACATGGGCGGTGACCACAACATATTAATGACCCATGATTATGATACTTATCATAGGAGATGGTCTCGAGATATTAATGAGGCATTATTTATGAGATACTAATGATAGGAGATGGCCACAACATTTTTAGAGGCATGATTGTGAAATACTTACCATAGAAGGTGGCCAAAACATGTTTAGGGGCATGATTATGAGACACTTACAATAGGAGGTAGCCACAACATATTAAGGGGCATGATTATGAGATACTTACTATAGGAGGTGGCTACAACATCATACATACCAACCATGATGCTTTTGGCATAATCATTATGCTTTTTTTTCACCTAATTAGATCTTATGCTTGCCTGTATATGGATTATAGTTTTTGTTACATTAATAGAATAAATAAAACTAAAGCAATAAAAAGTTGTTTTTGTAGTTTTTATTATCATCTCTTTAATCTCACACATCATATAAATTTGAGAATATTCTAAAGAAGACTGCTACGTAAGAATAGCATACGAGCATGTTTGTCCATTGTAGAGATACGTGTACTTTCCTTATTTTCTATTTATAGCGGCTGTATATGACACATTTCCGCGAAAACGGACAGGTTTCTTCAATTTTGAAAAGTTAACTTATCTCGCAGATTCATTATATTTTGAGAAATATATTTAGGTAGTGGACCAGTCTATGCTTTAAATACAAATAGAGCCAGATGTTAAGCAAAACAGGCTTTATCAGTGTGACTCTTGGATGTTATATAATGAAAAATGTTAGAGGAGAGGGATCTTTTTAAACTTCAAAACATGTCAGATCAGGAAAAGGACAAATCAGTAGTGCTTTACAAATTAAAAATGAACAATATGAGAGTGATGTGATATTGCACTCAGGTTAAGCACATCGTCATGCTTATTGCAGAATTTGAGGACTTGACTTTATGATCATTCAGTGAGAGTTAGACATGCAGACTAGTTAAAATAAGTGTTGTATATAAATAATTTGTCAGTATCACTTGTGTTTGTATTCTGGTACTGACCCACATGGATTTTGCCCAGTTGTGACAAGAATTTTAACCAGCTACAGATCCAGGTTAGTAGCAAAACTAAATGTACATTTTTCATACAGTTTATTGTAATTATGGCATATAATATATAGATTACACTTTTTTTGCTCAGATTATGTTTTTTTGCCACTTAGGTTACGCTTATACCTCTCTGTGGGTTGGCATGTATGCAACATATTAATGAGGCATGATTATGAGATACTTATCATAGGAGATGACCACAAGTATTGAGACATGATTAAGAGATACTTACCATTGGAGGTGACCACTAGAAATTAAGAGGCATCATTGTGAGATGTTTATCATAGGAGGTGGCCACAACATATTAATGAGGCCTGATTATGAGATACTTCCAATAGGAGATGGCCATTACATATTAAGAGAGATGATTATGAGATACTTACCATAGGAGATAGCATCAGCATATTAATGGGGCATGATTATGAGATACTGACCGTAGGAGATGGCCATTACATATTAAGAGGCATGATTATGAGATACTTACCATAGGAGATGGCTTCAGCATATTAATGAGGCATGATTATGACATACTTACCAGAGGAGATGGCTTCAACATATTAATGAGGCATAATTTTGAGATACTTGCCAGAGGAGATGGCTTCAAGATGTTAATGAGGCATGATTATGAGATACTTACTATAGGAGATGGCCTCAACATATTAATGAGTCATGATTATGAGATACTTACTATAGGAGATGACTTCAGCATATTAATGAGGCATGATTATGAGATACTTACCATAGGAGATGGCTTCAGCATATTAATGAGGCATGATTATGACATACTTACCAGAGGAGATGGCTTCAACATATTAATGAGGCATAATTTTGAGATACTTACCAGAGGAGATGGCTTCAAGATGTTAATGAGGCATGATTATGAGATACTTACTATAGGAGATGGCCTCAACATATTAATGAGGCATGATTATGAGATACTTACGATAGGAGGTGGCCACAAGATATTAATGGGGCAAGATTATGAGATACCTTTCTGTGAGAAATGATGGTTCATATAACCCGGAAAAATCTTTGACTTTGAGGGGTTGCCTTGGTTTTATCTTTGAAAAGTCCATGAATTTGTCAAAGAAGTCCTTGAATTTTTCCAAGAACTCGATGAATTTATGTCAAGGAATATAACATATTTTACAAACCGACTAAAATATATAACTTTTTAAATTAAGAAATTTTGCTGTTTATATATTTTCCAAAATAATGATTAAATCATGCAGTGAAATAGAATAAAATTAGGTGGATCAAATGACAAATGACAGGTGGAACAGCATCTCTTTGCTCTAGTGGCATGCTAGTTATGTGCATTTTTTTTTTCCTTCTAATTTTGAACCCATTTATGCAGTGATAAACAAAGTAACAGAGAGAAAGTTAAATTTCCTTTAAAAAAGATACTTCTTGAAAACTTTTGGAAGTCCTGAAAATCCTTGAGAAGTCATTGACAAACAACTCTCTGGGACTGTGCGAACCATGGAAATTATATCTTCTAACAATTTTGTGAAAACCATTTGGATTTGAGAGCCATCTTTTGTTAAACTATTTGTCTTCAAGGGTATTTGTATGTAAAACGATTAGCAAGTTTTCCAATACTACCAAGCCCAGTTTGATCAAACTTGCAATGGATTTTATGATCATAATTTGTGCCTAATTGGGAAAGGTTTTTGCTTAATCTTTGCTCCTGCCTGCAAAGCTTTTTTTGATGTATTACCATCTGTACTCGCTTATAAGTCGAGTCCAACTGCAAACAACATAGACCCTGATCCGTCATTTCATAATGTGCCAGTAGATCAGGGTCTGTGTTGTTTGTTCTAATGATTACTCCGAACAAACTTGATAGATCCAGATTTGCTGGTGCATTATGTGATGGCAGATATGGGTCTGTGCAGTTTGCAGTTGGTGTCGACTTATAAGTGAGTACAGACAGTAAGTACTTTGTATTTTCAAAACCACATGCTTTGTTGTCCCCAATACCAAAATTAAGATTTGTACTTTATCTTTTGAATACTACTACATGTGCCATATTTAAACTGAATGGCTGCATCCATCATAAAGGGGTACTATACTAATGACTCGCCACCACTAGAAGTAAGCTACAGCGAGACCTACCTTTCATCCTCTAATGAAAATGTCAAGGTTTTTGCATTCAGTTCTACATATGAGATACCATTGCCAGTATAGTTGTGAAGCTTTATGGGTGTGTGCATTTTCAGTAGTACTATAGATAGCTGTCAGAAATAACTAAAAGTGATCAAATTTTCATTCTCCATTGTATATTTTATAGTTTGGCCGTGCATTTTGAAAGTTGACATGGCATAGTAAGAGTGTTCCCTTATATGATAGTTTTAAACCAATATTTCTCTGTTAGCAAATAAATAGCAGTCTTGACCCTAAGTCTTTAATTACATCAGAACTAAAGCCTTTAATTTTAGTGGTTGATGATTTCGATGTTGTGGTTGCTTAATATTGGTTTGAATTTTTTATAACTTTTCTTTTGATTGGCACCATCTACTGAATTACTCGCGTACAAGCTGTATCCAAATGCAAACAACATAGACCCTGATCTGCTGTCGCATAATGTGCCTGCAGATCAGGGTCTATGTTGTTTGTTCTACTGATTAGTCCTTACAAACTGCAGAGACCCAGATCTGCTGGCGCATTATGCAACGGCAGATCTGGGTCTATGCCGTTTGCAGTTGGTATCGGCTTATATGTGAGCATATATGGTAGCCATTGTTGTGCTGAGGTGCCATTAAATGCTAATACATACGTACATATATACATACATACATATATAGATACATGCATAATATTGGTTTGAATTCTTTTTCAGTTGGCTGCCTAATTTATTGAATGGTATATTGGTCAATGTACTGGATGATCGGTCATGTGCTTACTTGCTCATCCTCCTGGTGCTAATTGTGAGTATGAACTTATATTCATGTTAACCCACATCATTAATTAAATTAACAGGGCTGGACATTAACTTTAAAAATTACTTGTTGATTCAAGCTAGTGGATGGTGAAGTTCACTTGCCCAAAAAGCAATTGTCAGTAAAATTTACTTTTAAGTGTAACTTGAAGTAATACCAAAGTTGAACTGCTTTGCAAAAGTTGATGTTTTGTCTAATAGGAGTTAAAATTTTGACAATCAAAAATCTTCAAAATTTATTATGTTAATAGATAAATTAGTTCTTCAAGCCACTTGCTCAATTAGACAGGTGAGATCCAAATTTTTCTTGTTTGAATTTAAGTTTCATTTGTCCAAGGCAATTGGGCAACCAATAATATCAAGTCTGGATTAAGTTAAACTTTGTTTATTATATCTTAATTTTACACAAAAGCTTATACAACTTTTTTGCCTGCCTTTGACAGTTGAGGTGTTGGTATGATGCATGATGTCATTCTTGCCACCGTAACAGATTTTAAAATCAGCTTTACAGGAAGAGCAATATACATATTCATATTGCTTTGAACTTGATTGCAACCACTGAAATTCCTGTTTCCATCCATCATTAAATTTCATGTGATATTTTGGTTGCTTGGATTTTGTTTGTATAGACTCTAATCCATCTTGACAACTTTAAGCACCGAAGTAGAACATACCTTGAGGAGAGAATCAAAGTAATGTTTATTGTTTTATGTTGATTGAGCTCTTTAGTAACCCAACTATAATCAATTAACATTTTTAATCCTTTTCAAATTACTTCTGCCCACACATAGTATAATCCACCTTGACAAATTTCAAACATTGAAGCCAGCCGACCCTGCCACCAGTATCAAAGGGTAAAATTAGCAACTACATTGTCTTGCCCTGATTAAGTCAGTTCACAGTCACATGATCACAGGCAGTATTACTGTAAATATACTACACTGGAATTATGTCATAAATACAATTTGAAATTTTTTTTTTTTTCTGAAGTTAATCAAATGATTGAATAATTCCCACTTTATGCTACACAAGTCTTGCTGAAGCTATATACTCAAACATTGCTACAGCTAGAAACTTCTTTTCAATTTAGTACTCGTATATATGGTTTCAAGGATTTCTCTAACATTGCTACAGCTAGAAACTTGTTTTTAATTGGGCACTCATATATATAGTTATGAGGATTTCTCTAACATCTCTCCAGCTAGAAACTTCTTTTTAATTTAGTACTCATCTATATCGTTACGAGGATTTCTCTTCAGAGCTCCAGCTTGGAACTTCTTTTTAATATAGTACTCGTATATATGGTTACAAGGATTTCGTTTACAGAGCTCCAGCTTGGAACTTCTTTTTAATTTAGTACTTGTATATATGGTTACAAGGATTTCTCTTACAGAGCTCCAGCTTGGAACTTCTTTTTAATTTAATTCTCATATAAAAATTACAGTAAAACCCGTCGTAGTGGTCACCTGTATTCAGTGGTCATTCTAATTTCCACCCAGCAAATTTCCTATATAAATGCCCTGTATTTAATGGTCACCTGCTTTGATTGGTCATTGGTCAGGTGTTTCCTAACCAAACCATGGTTTCACCCTGCCTTAAGCAGTCACTGGAACGTATCAGCAGTGACCGCTCAAAGTATGCAAATGAAACACTTCTTTTGTTTGATTGGAATACACCAAAGTTGGTAGATAAGTTGTTCCTGTGGTAACTAACTGCAAGAGGGGTCTAATTTTTGTCCCTCTCCCATGCAAACTCTGAGAGGGAATCAGAGGTCAAATACACAAAATTGCAATTACAGTGACATCATTTATTACATTTTTCATAAAACCTTATCCATGCAGTTGAACAGGAGAATGCATAATAATATGTAGTGGATTTTGGGGTTTATGACCCTGTGGCATTGGTGTTGTGATGGGGGTGGTAATGGAAGCATATGCAGTTAGTATGTTATAAAATCTTGAATTTATTTACTTTTTGTTTGTAAACAGTCTGTGATGAACCCAATGCAATCTCTGCTGGATGCTATGATCCTGTGGGGATGGTCCAGTCCTTGTTCATGGTTGTCCCGATCTTCCAGTTCAGAGTACTTAGAAATCCCACATGCAGATGTCAACCATCATGAGTCACTCACAAGATCAAGGTCAAGGTCAGCATGCTCCGAGAACGACCCACTCATAAGCTTCAGTCGATCAAGGAGATGATTGTTCAATGGAATTCGTGTAGTTGCAAATTGATTCTGTGCCTATCCTATATTTGCTTAAAATGCCAGCTTTGATACCAGGCTGTTTAATGCTATTATTCTGCAGAATTTATGTATTTGATATATATCAGTGATTTTTATATCCAGTTTTTGGAATGGGCATTTTGTATAATGAATTGTTGCTGTATTGCAGTAGAGACAGTGACAATTTCTAACTTGAAGTATAGCCAGTACATAATTTGAAAGAAGCTCATCAAACACTCATCACTTTCCTGATAATGGCTATTATAGATATAGCTTTTATATTGATCTTACATGATAGATAACGAAAAGTAAATTAGAGGGGGATCTGTAAACACAAAGCCCAGCTGTATTTGTATAAGCTGCACTATGCCACTCCATCTCCAAAGGCTGTATATGGTGCAGATTTAAACTGCATAGCAATGAGACTGGAGCATGCGGGGTGACAAAAGCTTGTGACATATGTAATACACATCATTACTGATTTTCATAACGTTAGTACTTTAGAAGTTGACAATCATCAAAATTTAATAAATTCTTCCTTGTATCACCGTCAAACAGTTCTTGAGATATTTTGTTTATACACACACATGATCACACATACAGAGCCCGGAGTGCTACACACATGATCACACATACAGAGCCCAGAGTGCTATCAGAAGCTCATTTGCTATAGCAACTGGACTAATGAACAACCAATAGGCTGAAATAGATTCCTTCTCAGGCTATTTCCTATAACTGTATACACTGTTTCAGTGTAAAGTGAAGAAAGAGTCCAGATGAAATTTTAAACAGCACTCAAATAAAAATTTTGGGTGAAGTACTCACAATCCAATTAATTTGAGGTAAATAAAAATCATCTTGTTTCAAATTAGTATTGTAATAACAATAATTAAATCTAATTTATGTTAAAAATGTGACCTTTTTCCTGTCTTACCTATTTTTTGCATCACAATTGATCCAGCTCATGCTGCTGGTTTGGAAGACAGTGTCAAACAAGGTAGAAAAGAGGGAGATTTAATTTTGCTTGTATTAAAGGGGTTAATTGATTAATTGATATATCGATGTATCAATAATTTTTCCATATTGATACCCATATCGATACAAAAGGTGAAGAATCGATACAAAACGATACTTACCCTATACAAGTTACTCTAATCTTCAGCAGCCGAGAATAATTATTAGTCGTTTGCCTTTTTATTCTTGAAATGCCATAGCAGGCATATATATGCACTCATTTCTGTCAGTAAAAAATAAAAACTATTGACAACACCCACTCGCCTTCTACAAATTAACACAAGGTGACTAACTCGTGCGGTTCAAAATCTGCCCCGCCTACCCTCCAATTCCATGCTAATTATTGTATTCCGTCAGCATGTTCAGCCACTGATAACATATATCAACATAAAGAAGACGTTCCAGATTTGTTCTCCATATATGATCTAAGTACTTTACTGATAATTTAATAACCACTTTTATGCAAAGTTTATCTGTTGCTTCATATCTTGTCTACTTGGATTGAATTTGAAGGCTATACTTCTAGTGTGTCACACAGTGAAATATGTTACATTCAATTCTGATTGGTAGTAATTGTTTGTTAAAGTCCATGGTAAAACAATAACCACCAATCAGAACTAACTGTAGCTTGTTCACTGTGTGATACACCAGATGTATTGGCATCCAAACTCAATCCAAACAGATACAAAGCAACATAAAAATTTCGTGCAAAAGTGGCTTTTAAATGATCCATAAAGTACCTAAATTGTACATGAAGAACAAGTTTGGAATGTTTCCTTTTATGCTGATATCTGTAATTAGTGACTGAATGTGCCAACTGGATTAAAAAGAACAAATTAGCACAGAATCGGCAAGGGGGCAGATTCCAAACCACATGAGTTATAAGTTATAACCACCTTGTTAATTTGTACAAGGGGAGTGGGTTTTGTCAATAATTTCCTTTTCCACTGACAGAAACGAGTGCCTGTGACCACAGCAGTTGTTTTGCCTCTGTGAAGGATTTTGTTGTTAGTTATCTCGGCTCCCACATTCAGACTTGCTCTAGATAAGATTTTCCTTGCATGAGGAATTGAACTATTTCTTCTGTTTTGAAGAAGACATGAAATTGGTAATAAAATGTTTTTTAAATCATTCATGCAGTGCAAAACAAATGGCATGTTAACCAAGATGAGCCCTGCATCTGATCAAATGGAACAGCCTGAAATGGCATAAAAAGTTGAATTAAAGTCACTGACAACTAACAGGTAGCCTGTTTGGAATAGGTTTTTTTATCGAGTCTGTTTTTATTTTTTATTTTTTATTATCTTGTCAAGAATGAGAATGGCATATGAACAGATGATAAGTCTATGTCTGACAGTAATTCGCATACTGGAAATATAACCAATATGTCAACACATAATAAACGGCACCACCCTACCACTGACAGACCTTTTAAAGATGAAAAGTCTATCAAAGTTGATATGTGTATCGATAATATATCTTATTGTAGGCTCTGTATCATGAATCATATCAATCCACAGCAGAGGTCATTTCACCCCTATTGTATTGTGATATATCTGATTCTATAACCAATATATTTATGTTTATCTTGACTTAAACCATACTGTTCAAGCCATGTGAGAGTTGCACCCCTTTGCATTAGGTCGGAGGTCATTGGGTAAAAGAATGCATTCCTCTCATTGTGGTGTTCATTCAGATGCATCAGAAAAATGAGATATATACAAAATATGCTAGAATTTGGTCCCATTTTACAGTAAACAAAAACTTATAAAACATAAAATTCAGTTTATTTTAGCGCATTTTTCTCCTCCTTTGTATGCTTGAAGACGTAGAAGAGGCAACTAATGGAGGCAGGAGCTATGGTGGCTCAGTGGTTAGCTTGCTGGACTTGTAACTGAAAATTGGGTCAGCCCAGTTGGCCGTCTTGGTGCATCCTTGTGCAAGGTGCTTTACTCAAATTGCCTTGACCCTAAATAACCTACTTGTGTTGCTGTACTGTAAAAAACCAAACAAAACATAACACCATTGCTTTAGGATGTATTTGACAAAATCATTTCTCAATTTAGATCTTTTTTCCCAAATAACCTCGGATGTATTGCAAAGGGACATAACTCTTACATCTCATTTGGGTATGTGTAGATTGTAAAGTTGAGGGGGCAAACTAATAGTATAGCTATGGCTTTAAGCCATGACCATATTTGTATATGTGTTTATTCAGTATTTATTTGCATATCTGTCATCACAGTTTTTTTAAATTACCGGTGGATGTCTTAATATATATTTTGAAATTCTACTTTTAAACTTTTTAATTATTGCAAAGTTTGTTTTTATTATGTTGCTGTTAATCCATGATGATTTTGATCTTTGTTGACTGTGTTTTTAAAGTCTTTGTAATGATGATAATAGCATATTTTTTTTTTTACATAATGTGTTTATAAATACTTTATGTTAATTTGTATTCACATTAGCTATTCATCTTCTGTTTTCTAATATTAGTAATAATAATAATAATAATAATAATTTTTTTAAAATAATAAAAATAATTTCAAAAAACTTTATTTAATGTGATTAACTCAGTTACATATTTGACCTTGAGTCCTACTAAGATACAGGGATAAATATATATAGAGAGCAATCAGTCAATACCTATCTCACACATGCATGTATACACACATGCATAGGGTTTCTTGTACACACAAGTTACAGGCCCAGACTAATTAATTACACATGTAAATTGTTTATATGCTTACAGTTGAAACTACTGCTGTTAATGTTCACTAGTGAATGTACAACATGCACTAACATACATTTACATATAGAAGAGTGGCAGGAGGAGGTGGATAGGTACTGTGCTATTTATTAAGACTTAAGTTTGATCTATGTAATATATCTAGTGAAAATCTGATATACTAGAAGATTTATTCAGATCTTTTGGGATTATGATGCGGATGTGGCTAATTTTTAATCACATTAGCCAACCATCTTCACATCACTAATGGTGATGATGATGATTATTATTATTAAAGTCTTTATTAATTATTAAAGTCTTTATTATTATTATTATTATTAGTATCAATTTACACAACATTTGATAATTCTCCAGTGTAGAATTTTAGGGGTACTTGAATGATATGAAAACTTTTTTGTTCTAAACAAGAAATCTGAATTTTACGATGATCTGAACACGTGAACTAATGTTGTCTCTGTTTGCTATAATTTTTAAGGATTTTTTTTTTGGGGTCTATGATGAAGGGGAACTACATTTAGCCATTGCACAATGTTTTACAAGCTATAAATTTCAGTTTTCTTCCTGCCAGTAATTGGATATTTCTACAAGTGTTGTCCTAAATACACAATTACTGCATAATGTTAGAGTTGTCATCAATTGGTAGTTTTGAATGAAAGGTTCCTGTTATAGTTTAATTTTAAAATAAGATAAAGAGGATAATGGTATTTGATGAATATGAACACTATTTTTTTTCCACTCCAAGAGGTATATAGTTTGCAGAAATTGTTATAGAGCAGAACACAGATAAGCAGCATATTTGCATATTTTATGCAAACAGATTGACTAAAAATGCATAAAGAAATTTGTAAACACATTCACATCACCGTATATACTCGCGTATGAGCCGATACCAGCTGCAAACTGCATAGACCCAGATCTGCTGTCGCATAATGTGCCAGCAGATCTGGGTCTATGCAGTTTGTAAGAACTAATCAGTAGAACAAACAACATAGACCCAGATCTGCTGTCACATAATGCACTGGCAGATCGGGGTCTATGTTGTTTACATTTGGACCCGGCTTATATGCGAGTATAGACGATATGTAAAATAATTTAATTTCAAACATTGGGCCAAAGATGACAGGATATTGCTCCTGCCATAAGCAGAAGTCCCAAGATGTCTGCATATTACACCTGTCATAAGCAGAAGTATCTGTTTTATGTTTGTACATTCAATAAATATATACTCTGCTGTTGGGACAAGATCCAGATGTACCATGCACATTTGAAATGATAGCACTAAATCACTTTTGGAATACTCACTCAAACTGATCCATGTAATTGAATGTACCCTGAATTAGTCCTGGTTACTAAAATGTTTGTCATATTCAAAGAGGCATAATTAACCACAAGATTTTGGCATTTCATCCATAAAAAAAACAACGAAAGGTTAAGAAAAAACCCTCAATCTATGCTGTAAATATACACAGGGAGTGCAAGCAGGACTTCACCCCTCCTCCCATTTGACTGTTATGTTGTGGGTTTATTTTATATCAGAATGTTGCATGTATTTCTTTCTTTTCTATTTTCTGAAATTTTGGTTGTTTTTTATGGATGAAACAGCAGTTCCTTATGTGGCACCAAGTACGGTATAAGCATTAGAATCGAGTGCTTTATTCAGACTGGGTGGAATCTGTGTTAATTGGCTACTTTGGGTGCATGGATTTCTGTAGAAATGCTTTTGGAGGTATTGCTGAAAAGAAAGTCTGATTTGCTGGATTAGATTTTAGCCATGGTCATCTGAGAATTATGCTTAAGCACTTTATTGTCGGTCAGATTGATATGTGAAGGAGTTGCAATCTTGCAATTTTGAGGCAAAAAAGTCATGAGACGACATTTGAATAGGGAGGAGGGGTGAAGTCTTGCTTGCACGCATTGTGCATATCTATATTATAAGTACTGGAATTATATTTTTTTTCGGAACTTTTCATCGTTTATTTTATTATGAAGCTTCAAACTCCTGTTGATTACCATATATATGATTGAGACTGGTATCATAAGTTTGTGTTTTGTAGTGTTCACAAAACACCCCAGCATATTTTCAAAAAATTTAGTTACCATAGCTCTAAACCAGGGAGCAAAATACCCAGTTTATTAAATTCTTATCTAGAGATCTGTTATCTTTTGTACATAGATGCAACTCCTTCGATTTCATTGGAGAAACTCTGAGAATGAATCCATTTTCCAAGAAAAATCTGGGCTCTGATCAAAACACGAAAAACTCCGATATTTTTGCAGTTCAGAAAATATTTTATTTATGCAAAAAAGAAATAAAGAAAAAAATTGACTATTAAGGCATTATGAAAGTCAGTCTCTCCCACTTCCGTTTTTGGTCACTTATGTGCTCAATGAGACATTCGATTGGGTTGCTTATTCCATAGTCACATTAGAACTTGGGCTCTTTTGGGGATTATGCACCGCTTGATAATGAATGGATGCCATAAAGTGTAGTAGTTGTCAGTTGGTCATGAAATCGTGAATTTTTCTCAAAATGCCATCTCCTGAGTTGGATCTGCAACCAAAACAAAAAAAGAGAAGGCATGAACAGAAATTGTGTGAGAATTACGCTGAAGATTTTTTTAGCATGACAAAATCTCGACTTGGAGATGAGTTTGCATTTTGTACGTTTTGTAGGACTGATGATAAGATAGCTTTGGCATGTATTTGTGGCTCTGCTCAGATTTGCTCAGATTTTGTTTTTCTTTCTAGGGTTAGCCATGTTCAGATTTTTTTATTCTCCATTTATTCTCTAGGGTTGGCATCTCTGTTTATATCATCTTTTTTATTTTTAAAGTTCTTTTTTTGTACTAATGAGTATAAATTTAGTTTTTCTTACCTATGTATATTATAGGTCATATCTAATGTTGCTGATTCTAATTTTGTTATTGTTGTTTATAATTGTTTGCTTTTGAATACTTTTGTTATGTAAAGAATTTGTATAAAGTTCATTAAGTAAGACATATTTTGATATGTATTTCATTTACATGGCTTTTTATATTGATCTGTGTAGAGAGAGCTAATCAGATTCTGTTGATATATTATGTTGAACCTTCAGGTTGACCTGGTTTCTAGCAACTGTATTGTTTGTGTTATTTTTTTAAAATCTGTATTTGTCACATTTAACTTTATTTTTGCAGACTTGACTGGTACTTAATTTTGTTAGATTTTAAATTTAACTTTATTTTTGCAGACTTGACTGGTACTTAATTTTGTTTGATTTTAAGTTGGGTCTTTTACTACCCACATCTTCATAGATTCTTATTATTGTAAAAATCATAGAGATAACTAATAATAAAGTATGTTACTGTGACCTACATTCCAAATTTATTCCTCTCTAAGCCCTAGAGATAATGTTCAGGTCCCAGGAGGATTTTAAATATTTTTTTTAGCTCGCCTGTTCATAAGGCCAAGTGAGCTTATAGTATGGCCTTGCATCCATCATCAGTCATTCATTGTCCATCCATTAACAATTGCTTGTTACCACTCAGGTGTCCAAATTTCTGATCCGACATTGATCCACTTGGAATACAGGCTAATATCATCAGAATCTCTGACGAGTTCAGTAATGAGCGAGATCCATGCACACTGATGATTTGAACTTTCATCTAATTGTCTGACTTTGTTACCACTCTGGAGTCCATATTTCTGATCCGAGATTGATCCAGTTGGAATACAGGCTAATATCATCAGAATCTCTGACGAGTTCAGTAACGAGCGAGATCCATGCATACTGATGATGTGAACTTTCATCTAATTGTCTGAATTGTCTGACCTTGTTACCACTCTGGTGTCCATATTTCTGATCCGAGATTGATCCACTTGGAATACAGGCTAATATCATTAGAATCTCTGACAAGTTCAGTAATGAGTGAGATCCATGCATACTGATGACGTGAACTTTCATCTAATTGTCTGACCTTGTTACCACTCTGGAGGCCATATATCTGACCTAATTTTGATCAAACTTGAAATATGGGATTATATGATCTAGATCTTGGATGGATTCATTAATTAGGAAGTTCCTTGTATATTAAAGAGGAAATCTTGTATCTGCTTGGTGACCTTGTTAGCACTCTGGAGGCCATATTTCTGATCTGATTGTGATAAAACTTGAAATATATGCTTATATGACTGAATTTTAGAATTACACGAAAAGATCACATTGTGCATCAAAATATCCAATCTCATCTATTATACAAATTGTGTTTTATCATATAAAAGACTGGAAAAATATGTAGCCAAAGTGAATAACAAAATTGATGATTTTGAGAAAAAATGGACCCTATTGTCAGCTTTTGGTAAGTGTTTCCACAATCAACAGTTACCAAATTATGTGAATGGTTTGCACTTGGGGTAAAGAAGAACCGGTCACTATTTTGGGGTAAAATGATCAAAGGTCAAGGCCACTGTAACTGAAAGAAGAAAAATGGTTTCTGCACAATTACTTGTTCTCCACCATGTACAGTTACCAAACTTGTGGATGGCTTGCACAAGGGATAAGGATGAATCCTGCTGATTTGGGAATCAAAAGGTCAAAGGTCAAGGTCACTATGACTGAAAGAAGAAAAATAGTTTCAGCACAATAACATTTGTTTTACATTACAGACTGGGACCAAACTTGTGGATAGTTTGAAGTTAGGGTAAGGAAGACACATACTGATTTTAGGGTCAAAAGGTCCAAGGTCAAAGTCACTGAAGACAAAAAATTGTTTTAGCCTAACAACTTTAGCGCTAGACAATGAACGTTGACCAATGTTTGTGGAGGGCTATGCACTTAAAGTATGAAAGAGGTCTATTGATTTTGTGGTCAAAGGTCAAGGTCATTGTGACTGAAAGAAAAATGGGTTTTGCAGAATAACTTTTATTGGAGAGTAAATTCCTTGACCAAACTTTGTGGATGGCTGCACTTAGGGTAATAAAGCAACCCATAAATTCTGGGGTCATGGTAAGTCTAATAAGCAAACAATGGTTTATGCACAGTAACTTTAGTTCAAGACTGCATGCCTTGACCAAAGGTCCAGGTCATTGAGACCCATTGTTCAATAATCTCCAGAGTCAACCATTCCCTACTAGTTACTACATAGAGGACAATTAAACATGGGCCATATGTATAATGTGCTGTTCATGGTACTCTTCTTAAACATTTTGTCCATCATACTCTTGGACACCGATACTAAATATAAAAACATTTAAATGACTTCATCTCTAAAACTGCTAAATAGAATTCGATCAAACTTGATAGAATCATTCTGGCATGAAGACCTTTCAAATTTTGTACATATGATGCTGATACATCATCAAATGTGGCCACCATTACTAAAAATAAAAAAAACCTTTATAGGAATTCTCAATAAATTCTCAACAGAATTTGAGCAATTTTGACAACAATTATCCTGGCATAGAGGGGTTTCAGTTTTGTACAACTCATGCCAACCTGCCATCAAACATAGCCATCGTTAATACAAATATAAAAACTTTAAAGAACTTCTCCAAAACTGCTGAATAGAATTTGTCTGAACTTGATAGTTAGCATCTTGGCATGAAGACCTTTCAGATTTGTGCAAATGTTTCTGATCTGCTGTCAAATATTGCCACTGCTACTAAAGATAGAAAAACTTTAAATGGCTTCTTCTCAAAAACTGCTCTTTTGACAGAAAAAATCCTGACATAGAGGGCTTTCACCTTTATGCAAATGATTCTGATCTGCCATACAATTTGGCTACCATTACTAAAAATACAAAAACCTTTCAACCACTTGGCAAAAACCACTCGAGAGAATTTTACCAAATTAGACAAAACATCCCAGCATATAGGGCTTTCAATTTTATACAAATGATATCAATCCACCATCCAATATGGCCACTGTTGCTAAAAGTAGAAAAACATTTAAATGACTTCTCTGAAAAACTGCTGAATAGAAAAATTGTGACCAATCTTTGCACGAAGCATTTTGGCATAAAGGGCTTTTAAATTTGTACAAAAGATGCCAATCCACCATCAAATATGGCTATCATTACTAAAACTGGGAAAAGACTTTAAGCAACTTTTTCTCAGAAACTGCTTAGCAGAAACTGACCAAATTTTACAGAAAGCATTCTGGTAATAAAGGCTTTCAAATTTGTACAAATTATGCTGATTCATCATCAAATATGGCCACTGTTGCTAAAAATGAAAAATCCATTAAACTTTATTAAAAAACTACTTAGCAGAATTCGACCAAATGTTACAGAAAGCATTCTGGCATGAAGGGCTTTTATGTTTATACAAATGATGCCAATCTGCTATCAATTATGGCTGCTGTTACTAAAAATAGAAAACATTTAATAACTTCTTCTAACAAAACAACCTTACATGCTTTGATCAGACTTGGCAGAAAGTATCTTGGCTTGAACACCTTCCAGATTTATACAAATGATACTGTTTCACAATCAGATATGGCTGCCATTAGTAAAAGCAGAAATACATTTACACAACATTATTTTATAAAACTGTTGAACAGAATTTGACCAACTTCGACACACATTGTCCTGGCAAAGGGGCCTTTCAGTATTGGATAAATGATGCCGATGTGCTGTCAAATATGGATGAAGATACAAAAACTCGAGAAACCTTGAAATAATTGTCTCATAACATGTGCAACCAACAGCATTTGAAGAAATTTCAACAGAAAGCATTGTACTGTCTCAGATTTCCAAGCCAACTGTTATTGCATTTGGCTGTTGGGCAGGTGTTCGCCAGGTGAGTGATCTCAGGCCCACATAGTCCTCTTGGTTTAGTTGCTGAAATATGATACTTTCCCAATTTAAAAACTGTCATGGGAATTGACTCTTCCAGATATTAAGCAGTTGCAGTCCATTTAATATTTCTAAGTCACATAGAACTTGGCCACAATTCTAGCAGAGTCTTTTGAAAGTAAGTTTGATGGATATGCAAAACTTTTATGGGCAATTTTTACTCGCAGGTGTGAATTCAGTAATCATTTTGAATGTCCAGAATATACCCCTCTTCGAATAAAGTGCTGAAGGTGGAGGCAACCATATCCAGTGGTCATTTAATGCATTAGAAGTCAGTGTCATGTCTAATTGGAGAAAATCTTAGTTTGTTAGTGAAAGTGGAGAATCTTATCTTGAAACTATTTAGCATGTTGGAAAGAAAATACAAAGACTAGTATTTCTTTTTCTTAATTTACTAACTTGTTAAGGCATTTACACAACCTATTTCTAAGACTTTACAAGTTTAAATCTTTGTTTTAAAGTTGGCAATACAGTTAATAGATGAACATTTATAACCAGATGTGTACAGTCAATTTTGTGCATTATATCTATGGCAGCGATTTGTTTTATAGGTTATTTAGTAAGTTTAGAATTAATATATATATATATATATATATATATATAGAGGATACCTGCATATGATTTAACAATTAATGTTATACATATTGTAGATTTGTTGTTAGTTGCTTTATTTTATTAAATAAAATGCATTATGCTGAATACAATTTTCAGTTTTTACTCTGTCAGCAAAATCTTCTGATGGGTTCAGTTCACATGGAGCATTTGGCCATCTAATGGTTTTATTTAGCTGAACATCTGTGAACAGCAGTGATGATGATGGTGATAATATTGATGATAGTGGTGATGACACTGACGATGAAAATCATCATCATCATTGTCATCATCATCATCATCATCATCATCATCATCATCATCACCACCACCATTTGGGCCTCATGTTCACAAAGACTGCAGATCTGCCATCAAATATGGCCACTATTATGTAAAAATAGATCATAATTTTAAGGACTTTGCCCCAGAAACTGCTCAACAGAATTTTACTAAAATTGGCAGAAAGCATTCTGGCAAATCAGATTTGTACAAATGATACTGATCGACTATTAAATATGGCTGCCATTAAGAAAAACCTTTAAATGTTTAAATTTCAAAAACTTCTTAACAGAATTTGACTGATATCAGCATAAAACTTGATAGCATGAAGGTTTTGTAAAAAATTTCCAAATGATGGGAATCAGCTATCAAGTTACCTTTTCACAGTCCACACATTAACATCAGTTCTACAGTACATACCTCCACCAAACTGGATAGCTTGCACTTGGGCAAATGAAGAATCCTATTGATTTTGGTGTCAAAAGATCAAAGGTCAAAGTCACTGAGGTATTGTCATAGTATGCTCTTGTATCATGACTGGGCAATGTTTCTTGTAAAAGAATGGTGTCTGTCTGCTCGGCATTTTAAGGGTTATCCCCATTTAAAAAAAAAAATTGTGTCCATCTGTTTCACTGTCACCATCACAGTCTTGACACTTACTATCTTCATGAAACTTAGTACGAGTTTATGTCACATATAAGAATGGGCTTTGTCAGAGCAGGGAGTGTATTCCGCATTCACTTATTGGCAGATGTGAACATATACTTCATTTCAATTTCTTTGATTAATAACAAGATAATTTTAACACGGTATGAAGAAAACCTTAAATAAATAACGACATTTGCAAAGCTTCAGCTAACTAAAACCACAATAATCTCCAGGCTTAGAAGCCACAAAGCATTTTTATCTGTAATAGGGCTTTTCAAAAGCATCAATTTTTTAAGGATTCTTTGAGTTTTAGCTGTGTTTCATATGAGAACTTCAGGGTTACAAAAGTGTCAAGTCCATCTTGCTGAAAACCAGAGCTCTCTGTAGGCCTTTGAAACTTGGAGTCTTGGACCCTGAGTCTCCTTAAACTTGTGGTTCTAAGAGGAAACTGGGGGTCTAGGTGAGAAAAGAAAGAGTCCATAAGAGGGCACAAAATCATTACATTCAAAGCATATCCGATTCAGTAACTTCGCTATCGTAACTATTATTGACTATTATTATCACTATCATTTTAGTACATTTAATTTTTCGCTCTATCTTCTTCAGCTTTCTTTCTTAAAACATGTTTGGGAAGAAAACATTCCTAGTTCCAGAAAACTGAGGGTTCAGAGCTAGTTACTCAAGGTTCATGGATGCACAGTCTAAGAACATTGGGGGGTCCAAGCAGTGGTGTACTAAGGGTAAATGGCGCCTGGGGCGACGATGATGGCCCAAAAGGGCACAATATGAGGCTCAAATTTTTATCAGCTGTTTTGGGGCAACTGCCCTGTCCGCCCCCCCCCCCCCCCCCAGTTAGTACGCTACTGGGTCCAAGACAAGTATATGAAGGTCCAGGATGGGCAGGAAGCACTTACAGAAAGCTATGAAAATTCAACAAGAGTATCATAAAATGTTGCCAATAAGTCACTTTGCTATGGCAAGCCAAATTAATATTTATTCCAAAAACAAGATATCTCACAAGTTTTATCAGATATCATATAAACTTTATAAGATATCTTGTATACTTTGTAAGACATCTTATATATTTTATGAGATTTATGAGATATATATTTTATATACAGTTTTAATTAAGATATAAAGTTTATAAGATATTTTATATAATTTATAAAATATCTTGTAATGTTTATGAGGTAACTTCCAAAATTTCTGAGATTTGAATTATCTGTTTATAAGATACCTTATATATACCTTGTAAAATTTATAAGATATCTTATATAATTTATATATCTTATAAAGTTTATGAGATATTTTTTTAAATATACATGATATAAAATTTTTTATAAGATATCCAATAACTTGTAAAAAATATATTTTATAAAATAAAAAAGATATCTTATACACTGAGTTAATTAAGAGATGCCATAAATGAAACTGGGAATATATTGATTTGAGCAATTCAAATCATACTACAAAATTTCAATGATGAAATTTATGAGAGGGTATCAATGTTATCAATGATGAAATTTATGAGAGGGTATTAATGATGAAATTTATGAAAGGGTATCAATGATGAAATTTATGAGAGGGTATCAATGGTATCAACAATGAAATTGATGAGAGGGTGTCAACAATGAAATTTATGAGAGTGTGTCAACAATGAAATTGATGAGAGGGTGTCAATGGTATTAATGATGAAATTTATGAAAGGGTATCAATGATGAAATTTATGAAAGGGTATCAATGATGAAATTTATGAGAGGGTATCAATGATGAAATTTATGAAAGGGTATCAACGATGAAATTTATGAAAGGGTATCAATGGTATCAACGATGACATTTAATCAATGGTATTAACGATGAAGTTTATGAGGGTATCAACGATGAAATTTATGAGATGGTATCAATGATGAAATTTATGAGAGGATATCAATGATGAAATTTATGAGAGGGTGTCAACGATGAAATTTATGAGAGGGTATCAATGGTATCAACGATGAAATTTATGAGGGACCAACAATCTCCAAGAATCATGACACAGCTTACATAGGAAGGATTCAAATGATTTTCAACAATTGGTAGTATTAGGAATAAATGCTTACGCATAGCCATTTTATCAATTTATCCTTTTTAGTGACTAATAATAATAATAATAATAATAAATCTTCAGAGGGTACAACTCATTTAGCCAAATTTTTAGCTAATCTTACATGAGGCCCTCAGGGGCATACAAACTTCTATACATGTACATAATATTTGTAAAAGAAAGAAAGAATGAACATATTAAATACAGGTTAATGTCACACAAATAGTTCACTTAAGACTTGCAATGTTTACACATCTGCATCAGTGTAACATGTTTGTAGCTGATTTATGCATACTCATAAGAACAAAGAAGGAACTGTTGGAATATTTGGTGAGAGACATTATATATTTAGGTACCTGAAATAGCCTGATTTGAACACAGCAACACTGTCAGCCTGCTTTAGTTCAAGTGGTAGCTGATTCCTTTCTGAAGATCCTGTACATGTAAAAGTCTTTTTCAATGCATTAATTATTGGTCTTGGTAGTTTAAAACACAGTTTTGATTCTGATCTTAAAGAGTACATAGAGGCAGTAGTGCTGGCTTTGACAAGCATATCATTCAGGTAAAGAGGTGTTAAATTATGAAGGGTTTTATAAACCATAATACATCTATGATATGAAATTCTTTTGTCAAAAGGGAGCCAGTTTAAAGACTTAAACATGTCAGCAGATGGTGTCATTGAATTGACATTTCGTATAATTCTAGCTGTATGCTTTTGAAGTTTGATTATATGATTAATATTAGTTAGTGTGCATGAACCCCATACTGTGCAACAGTAGTCCATAATAGGTAATATGTAAGTTGAATAGAATAGTTTCCTTGCATGCATTGGTAGATATTTCTTCAGTCTTTGTAGCAGTGTTAGTTTGGAAGCAGTTATGATACAGACATGATTTAAGTGATGATTCCAAGTTAGTTTATCATCAACATATACTCCTAGGAGCTTATGGCATTCTACATTAGATATATATTCATCATTTACAGACAATCGAATGGGGTTTTGCATGGATAATCTATTTGATGTTCCTACTATCATTGCTGTGGACTTTTTGGTATTTATATACATTCCATTGTCTTGACACCATTTACTGATATGATTAAAATCGTGCTGCAGCTGTTGTTGGATTGTGTTTCTGTTTTGACTCGATGTGTGGAATGTTGCATCATCTGCATACATATCAGTTTCAGTGTTTTCTGTATACAATGGCAGGCCATTAATGTATAAGAGAAATAAGATAAGATAGGTCCTAGGATTGAGCCCTGAGGCACACCATATTTAATTCGACCAGGACTTGATAGAGTACTGTTTAATCGGACTTGCTGGGTTCTGTCACCAAGATAAGATTGTATCCAGGAAATGATTTTTGCACTGAAATTGTAATAAACTAGTTTTCCAATAAGTATGTTATGGTCAACAAAGTCAAATGCCTTCTTTAGATCTAAAAAGACAGATCCTATTACATTTTAATTATCAATGTCTTCAAGCCATTGATCAATTATCTTTATTAGCGCAGTATGACATGAGTGGTTTGATCGAAAACCTGATTGGTGTTGATGTAGGAGGTCATTTGTGTGTAAGAAAGTTCTGATTTGTTTTGCAACATGTTTCTCAATAATTTTGGAAATGGTGGGTCAGACCGAAATAGGTCTGTAATTTTCTGGAAAATCTTTCTCATTGCCCTTATGTAATGGTATCATTCTTGTCCTCTTTAACTCATTAACCCCTGGAGATTTTTTTCATTTTTGCATGAAATGGGGGTAGGCAACGCATTTTTGGGGTTACTTCTGAATTCAGCCAAACAGATCTGCTTAAGAAAGTTTATCATTTAGCCGGATGCTTAGGTGTATCACAAACATTGTTTTTCATTGGCTATTATGCTCGCACATGTGCAGAAGGGTAAAATTTGGACTTGTTTTGTTTTTTTTTTGTATTGGATCCCCGATTTTTGTGTCCTGGCCCCTTTTTTCTCCAAATCTCACACTTATCCTACTTTTTGCAAAGGTTCATCTGCCTGTGGATCCCCGATTTTTGTGTCCTGGCCCCTTTTTTCTCCAAATCTCACACTTATCCTACTTTTTGCAAAGGTTCATCTGTCTGTGTGCAGTTCGGACAGGTCTGCTTTAGATCTAAGGCCAAAAAGTCTAAAATCCGGACACAAACTCCGGTTCCACAACTGTCAATTTTCGACCTAAAAAAATCGGGTCTCAAAAAATGCATTTTGTTCACTGTACTTTTTAATGCGAGTAGAAAGTCGACATTATTTGGTATCATTGTAGAGCTACATCTGTCTTCTTTCCTGCAATACCATCCACTTTAGTGTATCTTAAATGATGTTGATGTTACAGAGCTCGGAAGTAGGGTACAACCTCATGACGCATAAACGTGGCGCTAGGGGTTAATGAGTTAAGGTATAAGGAAATTTGAAACATTTTAGGATTAAGTTTATAATGTGTGCTATTGACTTGTGTATTATATTAGCACCAAGTTTAACAAAAATTAGGACATATACTGTCTACCCCTGAAGCCTTTTGAACATTAAGGTTTTTTAGATAGTGCCATACATCTTCATTTGTTATTTCCATTATTTCTATTTTATTTTCAAGGTTGTTCTGAAGTTTGGAGCCCACATATTCTTCTAATTTTGTATTGTCTGGTGTTGGATTAATTTATTTTGATATCATTAGCACAATTGCAGAAATGGTTGTTTAGATGTTCAGCTATGTCAATTGAGTCAGAGAGGACCTTATTGCCATTTTTCATTTGAGTCAGGAAACCTGGATTATCTTTAGGATGTAATTAATATATTTCCAAAGAGTTCTAGTGTCTTTGTTTTTGTTTATTGCTTCTGTGAAATAGGCTTGTTTAGATTTCCTGATACGAGACACTGTTTTGTAGCGCCATAATCTGTAATTTCCCTGATCCCTTTGTTTGTGATATTGATCTCGTAGCTTTCTAGCAGTTTGGATTTTTCTTATTATACCAATGAGGCTGTCTGTGTGTTTTTATTCTTTGATGCTTTTGTGGGGCATGTTTATCAAGTACATGTATATGCAATAACTTTGAGTAAAACATATCAAGACCTTCTTCTGGGTCCTCACATTCCTACATTTCTTCAAATGATGCATTAGATAAATCTATTAGAAAATTATTTTCATTAAATTTTTTATAACATCTGTATTTCATTTCTAAATGCTTTCCCTTCTTTGGGGTATGTTAACCAAAAAAGAAAAACTGGATAGTGGTCACTTATGGTGAGTGATAGTACTCTTAATTCTATGATATTTTCAGGATAAGTGGAATATACATGGTCAATAATAGATGAGGCACAATTTGTTCGCCTTGTTGGTGTTTTCACAATCTGGCTAAGATTATATGTTTGTGTCATATTTAACCATGTACTATTTGGTACAAGATGGATGAAAGTTTATATCAAAATCACCAAGAAGAACTAATTCCAGGTTTCGAGATGTAGCCTTGATTATTTGATTCTCAAATGATAGTTCCATAAAGATTGGGCATTTGGTGGATGGTATACAAAGCAGGTTAGAACTGATTTAGTGTGGGGAAATGTGAATTCAAGCCACAGTTTCCAGATCAGCGCATTCTAAATCCAGGCATTGCTTGTAAGTTAGATCGCTCCTTATATATACCACAAGCCCCCCTCCAGATTTGCCGATTCTATCCTTCAAATACAAACCCATCTATTTGTAATTCTCTATCAGTTATGCTTGAATTAAGGAAAGTTTCACACAATCCCAGAACTTGTAAGTTGCAGTCTTGATGTATTGCTATATTAATTTCATCTAATTTTGGTAGTACCGTAAGTGCCATGTATTTAAGGTTCCAATTGTAAAACCTCTTTTAACATTATTAAAATTAACATTATTATCTTGATCACTGTCAACACCACAGTTGTTTATTGTTGTTGAGCTATTGTCATGTTGAAGATTACTTTTAGTAGGCTTTGTACATACGGATTCCTTTTCATTTATTACATCATTATGCTCATACCGATCATAAATTATCATGCACTGTGCATCAGAGTCTTCATTATCATTACCATTACAAGAGTAAGTAATGGAAAATATTACATAGTAAGTGAATAAAAAACAGAGGTATGCAAGCATGTACATATTTATAGTCCTGTCATCCTGCAAGTATGGTTTCGAACAGCAGTGATTTCTTTGAATCGATTCACAAGAACAGACATCATTTTGACAAGTGTCACATACTGATATTGTGGAGAGAATATTAGATATGGTCAGTTTGAAAATATTTGGCTACTACTTCGTTGCCAAGTTTCTACTCTTGTAAATGTTGCTTCTGCTTATGACCATATCTATTACATCTGTAACATTTGAAAGGTTTTCCATGCTAACATACTTTTGTTACATGTCCATTGTCACCACAGTAGTAACAGTTACCATCATATTGTGACTGCACATTGTTCTATTAAAGTATTTGTTAATACTGCTCAATGTTCTTCAGAAATGCTGATGTTCCTTTCTTACTGAGGTGAATACCATCTTTGGAATACACACCATTCCTTTGATACCCATCTTCATCCACAAACACATCATAGCTGGGGATGAAATCTACACAGTAATCTTTGCACATCTCTTCCAGAATAAAATTAAGTGGCCCCACATCACAGTCAGTTCTGAGTGTAATTTCTAGGTAGACTATTCATGTGTTAATATTGACTGATAAAATGTAGTCAGTTAAGTCCTGGATGTAATTCAGAACATACCACATATTATGTCCACAGCTAACATTATTTTGACCTATATGTATTATGATGTTGGCATACTCGTCCAGTACTAGTGATCTCAATTTTGTATGTAAATCATTCACCTTTGCTCCTCTAATAGTTCACCGTTTCCCTGGAAAAGCACTGCCTTTTCCAGGGAAACAGTTTATTTGAGCACAGAACTTCTTACTACAACCAATATGAATTTCTCTTTTATCATGCCTATCAATCAATATTGTAACTTGCAAGTAATAACTACATATAATAAAAAACTTAAGAAATCTTGATTTTCATACATTTTTTCCAGAAAATACATGTATTCATGTAATACTATTATTGATAATCTTACCAGGCTTCCTATTTAATTAAAGTACCTTTCCATTTCTTAACTAAAACTGCCACTGATCCGTTTCAGTGTCCAAAAAATAGGGTTAAATACAAAATTACAGAGGGTGCATTTAAAAGTTGTTTCTGATGAAAACTTAAGAGTGTCCGAAAACTTAAGGCAATGATAGCAATAGTGATGGACACAGGTCATACCATAAGTCTTCAATAGTCAGGTGAGCTGAAAACATGAAATTTGTGATGTTAGTCACAAGTCACTTTATAGTTTTCTCATATTCAACCATCTTGCTTGCTTTATATCTTTGGCCTTTCACATGAAAATAGTGCATTCTTGACCTACCGTATATACTCGCATATTATGTGGGTCCCAATGCAAACAACAGACCCTGATCTGCCGTCGCATAATGTGCCAGCAGATCAGGGTCTATGATATTTGTTCTACTGATTAGTCCTTACAAAACTGCATCGACCCAGATCTGCCGACGCATTATGCGCTAGCAGATCTGGGTCTATGCAGTTTGCAGTTGGTATTGACTTATATGCGAGTACATACGGTAATTATGCCACCAATGGGTAAGTTTTGTGTTTTTGGTGTTTCTTTGCAAAACACAATCCTAATGTTGCACCACATAGTCAAATCAAGTTAAGCCATCAGTTCTTTAAGAAGAATTAAAGATGGGATGGCAATTAAGTCAAAATTAAGTAAATATAATTGTCATACTTTCTTCACAACCTCATATTTTATAAGGCCTCTCCACAGGGCAGTATGAAATTGGAATATGGCTATGCATTGTGCACAGTGTGAGAAATGTTTGTAATCTTGGGGCCTATTTACACTTGGCTATGCATTGTGCTCAGTGAGCAAATTGTTTGTAATATTGTTTTTTTTTAACACTTGGCTTTGCATTGTGCAGTGTGAGAATTGTTAGCAATATTTTTTTTACACTTGGCTATTCATTGTACACAGTGAAAATTATTTATAATCTTGGGGCCTGTTGTATACTTGGCTATGCATTGTGCAAAGTATGAGAATCATTTGTAATGTTGAGGTCTGTTAACACTTGGCTACATATTGTAAACAGGGCTACAATTAATTCACTCAATACATCTGCGATTTTGTCTTGTGGATAATATGGAGGACAGAGAATGTGCAATTGGCATTATTTTTCAAAAGCATTTTTTTGAAACTAAATTTAAGCTGCGCTGTGAATGTATCCATGATAGCTGGTGAGTACAAAGACTGTCCATGAGTAACTATGTGAATGGATATACCATATCTACTAGCATATAAGGCAGGTCCAAAATGCAAACAACACAGACCCTGATCTGCCGGCGCATAATGCATCAGCAGATCAGGGTCTATGTTGTTTGTTATACTGATTAGTCCTTACAAACTGCATAGACCCAGATCTGCTGGTGCATTATGCGACAGCAGATCTGGGTCTATGCAGTTTACAGTTGGTATCGACTTATATGCGAGTATATACGGTAATCTGTAATATGGCTCATCCAATTAAAGCAGAGTTTTTAACATATTTTTCTTTCTCAATGATATACTTTGACATGAATTGTGTCCCAATTCTTTCTCAGTGATATACTTTAACATGAAATGTGTCCAAATTCTTTCTCTGTGATGTACTTTAACATGAAATTGTGTCCCTATTCTTTCTCAGTGATATACTTTAACATGAATTGTGTCCCAATTCTTTCTGTTACATTGTAATTATTACATCCCTCATGGTTTGCCATCCTTGATGAAATTTTAATTCTACAAAACTGAGATGGAGAGCAAACAAAAATTTACTTTTACATTTTATTTTTTGCATCTTGACATCACATTTTCCCAGTATTTGTACAAAATCAGTGAAATATGTGTAAAAGACACATTAATCCACAACATTTTATAAAAAAAGATATTTGCAATACACAAAACAACTTTTTGTCATTTTTCTTGTGTAAAAAATTATGTGTACATAGGTAACAGCAGTTTCGATATCATCCTTGCAGAAAGCAGTCATCTAAAACAGCACCATTTGTACATTAAACTTGGCAATTCACACTCCCAAGTTGTCAAAACATAATATGAAATCCCTCCAGCAATGTCTCTAATTAGCAACTGTATATTAAACAAAAGTGATGATTACTCGTACTGTAATTTTATATTTATGAAAATAAATGCATTAATTAAATAAATTAATATACATTCAACTGTCAGACAGATGTAAGGATAATTTTTGAGTTTATAAGTCGTTCCATTAAACTTTTAAAGTACCACCAAAATTTCATTAACCAATTATATTTCACTAAAATTCATCTATATATATATATATATATATATATATATATATATATATATATATATATATATATATATATATATATGTTAGATACCAGTGATCAAAGCAGTGATCAATAATAATACTAGTGATACAGTATCTAATGAATCTGCGAGGAACTGGAAACAATACAGTGAAATAGCTAACTTAAGGATGGACTAGAGGGCATTTCTAGCTCATACAGTTTATCAACAAAAATATTTACAAAGCATGGTCATTGGGTACTGACTTAGATTTACAATAAATCACTCATTTTACCATAAATACGCTAAATTTAGAACAGGAAAATCTTAGTGTAACAAAATATTTTTTTATTAGTACACTGTAATTACACTAAAGTAGTTGGACCATGAATTTGCCTAAAATTCTGTGATATTTTACCTCACTATTTGAGATATCACAGATATGCATGTACATTTTTTGCAGCTTCAAAATTCTTTTGACTTCCTAAAACATGATCTCATGCTATACATATGAAACAAATAGACCCTACCATAAACTCTGAAAATCATACAGAACATGTGTGAAATAAATATTCTGAAAAATATTTTTTTCCCCCATAAGATTAATAGCAGTTAAAATGTTTCAAAAGAAACCTAATGCCCATTATCATTTTCAAGGGTCTCATAATTTAAAGTTCCAAGGTGCACTTTATGTATTCAGATTTAAAGGATACAGGATAATTCTGCATAGGTATTTTATTGTTCAAGTTGAGTCCTTTTGTCTCGTGCCCTAAATAGTCATAGGTTTATATGTTTTTTTCAAAAAAAAAATCTTTTCTTTTAATTACTTATAAACTAAAAAATGAAGACTGTCCCTGATGTTCACTTTGTAAATTTAGAATCTAATATCTTTAAAACTGGATAAGAAGCTGGCCATGGCCTGCAAGTCAAGCCCACCCCCAAGCTTTTGGTTAATAGGTGTTGTACATATCAATCATGATCTGCATACCAAGGGACATGACTCTGTGACCAATTGTACTTAAGAAACTGATCACATAAAAAACTTGAACACTGAGATTAATCCAGGGTGTGGACCAATAGACAGACATGCACACGGATGCCAACGCGATCACTATGATGAGCTTCTGCCAATGCGGGCTCAAAAAAACTTGTCCATATCCAAAGATGGTTTTAATCTGATGTATGGGCTTTTAGATGCATAGCTGCTATTTCTTTTAAAAGAAGCACTGAAGACTGGGACAAGGCAGTAGTAATTTGGCCCCCCCCCCCCAATACAATATCTGTCATGGTGAGAAGGGCAGTTAAAAATGTATCATGTCTGAAGAACAAAAACAAATGGAAGAAAATAGAAGGACACAAAATAATTAATAATAAGGCACAAACATTTAAGTGATGAAAACAAGAGTACCATGAATGGTACATTATGCGCCTGCCATGTTTTTAATAGTTCTTTATGTAGGCACTAGTAGGGCATGGTTGACGTTGGAGATTAGATACCAATGGGTCTCCATGACCTTGATCAAATGTCAAAGGTATGCAGTCTTGAACTCTACTTACTGTGCAGAAACCATTATTTTCTTATGACCTTGACCTTTAGACCTCAAAATCATAGGATTCTTTCTTACCCCAAGTGGCAGCCATCTACAAAGTTTGATCAAGGAACTTATTTTACAAAAAACATTTTTCTTCTTTCAATTTATGGTCACCTTTGACCTTTTGACTACAAAATCAAAATGCTTCTTTCTTACCCAAAGTGTACGCCATCCATAAACAGTGGTGAACAAGCATGGATGAGAACTGACATTTATTGAACAGAAATTTTTTAAAAATTCTCCATCCACAGTAATCTTGACCTTTGACCATTTAACCCCAAATGCAAGCTATTTAAAATGTTTGGTAATTAATGGTAGATGGTGAAGAAATGAAGTTATTGTACAGAAATGAACTGGGGAACAGACAGTTGGATGGACATCATAACATAATATGTTCCATGTAATGGCAGACATATAACAAGAGTCAATCGAAAGGGATTGACGTGGTCCTGGGCAAAAAGAATTTCCAGGAATTCAAGATAAGACCATTTCTTCCTCTTAAATGCTGAGTGTTAAAACCATCTCTGATATTCTTCAGCAATAACAAGATTTTCAAATTAGCTGCTGTGGTGGACATATTGGATGTCAGATTGGCACCATTTTCATTTAGGACAAAGTAGACATCATTAGAAATTTTTGTCTGTGAAAACTTCATGTCATAATGATCATCCATTCAGGGGGAGTGGTGACAACAAGATTTCCAAGCTGTTGTGGCAGTCATACTGGATGTACAACTGGCACCATTTTCATTTAGGACCAACTAGATATAATAAGAAGTCTAATGTTGATATAGCCATCCATTTGGGAGGAGTAGAGATAACAATATTCAAGAGAGCCACCATTGTGGCAATATTGAGGGTTAGTCGTTTTCAATTAGGACCAACCAGACACCATAAGAACTCTTCTGATGAAAACACCATGTCAAAATGACATTCCATATAAAAGGAGTAGTGAAAACAAGATTTTCAAGATGGCCACATATTGGATGTAAGATCATCACCATTTTAATTTAGGATCAACAAAACATTATATGAAGTCTTTTAGTGAAAACCCCATTCTGATATGGCCATTTATTCATGAGGTAGTAATAACAAGATTTTCAAGCCGGCCACTGTGTAGCCATATTAGATATCAGATCAGCACCATTTTCATTTAGTACCAACTAGACATGAGAAGAAGTCTTTTGGTGAAAACTCCATGTCAATATGACTTTCCATTCCAAAGGAGTAGCGATAAGGTTTTTTAAAATGGCTGCTGAAGCGGCCATATTGGTTGTCCGATCGGCACCATTTTCATTTAGGACCAACTAGACATCATAAGAAGTCTTCTAGTGAAAACCTCATGTTGATATGTCCATCAATTCAGGAAAAGTAGTAATAAAAATAAGATCTTCAGGATGCCTAATGTGGTGGCCATACTGGATGTCAGATTGGCATCATTTTCATTTAGGACCAAGTAGACAGCATAAGAAGTCTTTCAGTGAAAACCTCATGTTGCTTTGACCATCCATTCAGGAAGAGTAGCGATAACAAAATTTTCAAAATGGCCACTGTGTTGTGATGATATTGGATGTCAGATTGGCACCATTTTCATTTATGACCAACTGAAAATCATAAGAAGTCTTTTGGTGAAAACCCCACATCAATACGACTTTCTGTTCAGGAGGAGTTCCAACAAGAAGATTTTCAAGATGGCTGTGCCATGATGGCCATGTTGGATGTCAGATTGGCACCATTTCTATTTAAGACCAACTAGACATCATAAGAAGTCTTTTAGTGAAAACTCCATGTTAATATGATCATTAATGTAGGAGTAGCGATAATAAGATTTTCAAGACGGCACTGTGGCGGCCATATGGACATCAGATTAACACCATTTCACTTAGGTCCAAGTAGACATCGTAAGTCTTTTAGTGAAAACCCCATGTTGATATGACCGTCCATTCAGGAGGAGTAGCAATAACAAGATTTTCAAAATGGCCATATTGGATGTCCGAGTGGCACCATTTTCATTTATGACCAACTAGACAATGGGCTGAATGTGTGTTAAAGTTTTCATGGCCATCTTCCAAGTAGTTTTGGAGGAGCAGCGATAACAAACTTGTGCTAATGGATGGACAGACGATGAACAAAAGACCATCCCAAAAGCTCTTCTGGTTCATGACCAGTAGAGCTAAAAGCCTGAAAAACTTTCTTGACTTGCCATGAAAAATCACAACTTTTTATTACACATCTTCCCCCCACCCCCACCCCCTTCCAAACTCTGAGATCATGACCAAGGGTACGTAACCCAATATCCATTACATGTATTATGTGTCCTCCTCCTATGTCTGCAAGTGTGGTAAAAAAGACAGTTAAAAAATGTCACTGTAATTGTAATTTCTGCATATTTGACCTATGACCCATTTACAGGGACCCCATGGGAGAGGCCCCCAAATCATACCCCTCTCACAAGTGGTTATTACAAAAGCAATCTATGTTCAAAGTTTGGTGAATTTCCACCCAGCAGTTTAGGAGGAGGTTTAGAATTACACAGACAGACAGATGAATGGAGGAAAGGGTATCACAACATCCACCTGCTACAGTGATGGGATAATAAAAGGATTAAACAATGCTTTAAGCAGAAAGAACTTCCATACAGTAACTAAACCAAGATTATTACAATCAAGTCACAATATATGTAAGACACTTTAACAATATACAATGAGCAAAATCATGGACTTACTAGCTCTGTCAGTGCTGAGCTGAAAGCATAGTAAAGAAACAGCAGTATAGTAAACTAGCCAGACACATTACTTCATGGATAAGTATATTCAATGAGTGTTGAATAAAGCAATGTATTGAAACAATGCATGTCAGAGAGAGAGAGAGAGAGAGAGAGAGAGAGAGAGAGAGAGAGAAACATATTTCCTTACTGTCAAAAAAAGTCGCTAACAATATCAATTATGCAACTCAGAATTTTGTCTGAGAAATACCCATTCACAAGTCTATATTTATTTAAGACTTCATTTTTAATGATGTGAAAATGCCCATGAATAAGCAAAGGCCCAAGTAGGTTTGATATTAGTTCACTTGACTAATGTTAAACATGTAATTTCACAAACTTTAGCTTTTTAAGCATGTATCTCTACAAAAACTAATGTATAACGCTCTTATTTTTATGGGGGTTAAATCTGGCTGTATTTGCAAAAAAATGATGCATACAGCTAAAAATTAAACACCACCAATAGTACAATATATGAACATTCCACTAATGCTAAGATTTCTTGCACGTTTAATTTTGAGCAGATATGTAGTATGAGCAATGTTTATGCATATTAATGAGTATTAGCTTTCCAAAAAACTTGAAGGTTCTGCTATTTTAAATAGTTGGTGTGGAAAGAAATACATTTTTTTTAAAAAAATTTGTGGCATGGGGTAGGAGTTGATCAGGTAATCTGTTTGAAGCTGGAATATTCTTTTCATATTAGCATGTGTGGGATATCTGTAAGTTGGGATATTTTGTCTTGTCATTGTTGAGCAGAATTGAATTTCTATGGCTAAGGAAATCCCTATATTGTGAAATAATGCATGGATTGGATTTCCTCTCAAAGAGAAAATTTCATAAAGTACATGAAGTCTAAATGTAGTCATAAACTTGCACTTTCATATGACACAACTGATACAATGTGGTTTCCTGGTGGCCCTCAAAACATGAATGAGAGAAAAAAGTACCTAGTTTGTTTTTACTTACTGTATTGTGCCACAAAGTTGAGAATGATGCTCATTGCTTCTAAATTTTATCAATGCATTAGAAGATATTTCTACTACTTTATGGTGGCACTAGCACCTGACAGGCTATTAAAATAATGGATCTGGATTTTTTCAAAGTGAAATGTAAAAGGACACAGTACCGTGTTTGTGTGCATTTTTTTATAGTGGACCATTTTAAGAGGCTATATTTAATAAAATTGTACACAAAATGTTTTTCTCTCTGCCATTTGATGTGTCTAGGAGACTTCACAATGAGGTACAGAAAGAATTTTTAAAGATTTTTTTCCTCCATTTTTTAATTGTTGAAATAACTTATTCCATGACATAGACTGAATTCAAATATTTGCACAAAACCTATAATTGGACATGTTAGAGCTATTAAGTTACTTCCCTTACGCAAGCATTGAATGCTACATACCTAATGACTCATGATTACAGTTATTGCCAAAATTCACCAATGCAGATCCTGCGGATTTAATCGCACTAGGAATCAAAGTACAAAGGACTTTTTGACATTTGCAAATGCAACAGATTGACATCACATGGTCTTATAAATATGCATGTCTACACATAAAACTTGTTAGTATGCACAAAAAATACATAAGTAACAATTTGATTCTGCACCTGTCTGTGATTGACACCTTCTTAGCCAACTGAAATAGCTGTAAGAAAATGCCACTTGCCCAGCCTACACCAACCCGAGACAAAGAGTGAATGTCACACTGTAAGCCCGACCCTTGTTAATAGCAGTCTATTTAGATAACTTAATTTTTTTGGCAGAAAACATTTTTCTTCTTTAAGTACGTGACTTTGACATTTGACCTGTTGACTTTAAAATCAATACGCTTCTTTCTTACCCTAAGTGCAAGCCATCCACAAAGTATGGTCAAGGGCTGTGATGTAGAACTATTGTTATTGTGCTGAAACTGTTTTTCTTCTTTCAGTCACATTGACCTTGATCTTTGGCCTTTACACACTAAAATCAACAGGCTGCTTCCTTACCCAAAGTGCAAGGCATCCACCATGTTTTGTTGAGGTATGTGATGTAGAACTGATATTATTACTCAGAAACCATTTTTATTCCTTCAGTCATGTGACCTTGACTTTCCAACTTTGAGTCCAACACCAACAGTCTTCTTCCCTGCCCCAAGTACAAACCATCCGCAAAGATCAGCAACTGTAGATGATGTAGAATTCATATCATTGTACAGGAACCATTTTTCTTCTTTCAGTTAGAGTGACCTTGACCTTTGACCATGGAACCAATAGGGTTCTTCTTTACCCCAAGTGCAAGCCATCCACAAAGTTTGCCAACTATAGATGGTGGGTGCAGAAACCATTTTTTTTCTGTAGTCAGTGACCTTGACCTTTGATCTTTTGACTCCAAAATCGATAGGGTTCTTCATTACCACAACTGCAAGCTATCCTGATAGTTTTAGTAACTGTAGATGGTGGACAACTCAAGTTATTGTGCAGAAACCATTTTTCTTCTTTCAGTCACAGCTGCCTTGACCTCTGAGCTTTTGTGCCCAAAATTGGTAGGGTTCTTCCTTACCCTAAATGACGCTATCTACATAGTTTGGTAACTATATATGGTGGACAACTTGAGTTATTGTGCAAAAACAACATTTTTAACAGACATACATACAGATGGACATCACAACAGAATAAGCTCCACCTTATGGTGGATGTATGCAAATTCAGTTCTACTCTGGTATGGTAGTGTGTCAAATCAAGTGTTCTTTCTTATGTGGACTTGGTGTACATTTTCATCAAAATGGCTGAAATACCTTCCAAAATTAAAATACTCTGCACCTTGACACTGAGCAATAAGGTGATCTGGCCTGGAATTCATCAAACATTTGAAATCATAGTTCCACCTAAAGAAAATCTTTCAAATGTGCAGAAATGTTTTATAAGAGTAAAGTAGTCTGAGCTGGTTTTATACATTTATCATCAATCTCGACTGACATTTTATTGCAAAATTTCCAGTACATTCTTAGTCTTAGTCATGAAAGTAGACTCTGCAAATACTGTACATACTTGTGTATAGTAGGATCCAACTGTAAACAGCATAGACCCAGATCCGCCATCACATAATGCACCAGCAGATCTGGGTTGATGCAGTTTGTTAGGATCAGAACACACATAGACCCTGATCTGCTGGCACATGATCCAACGGCATATCTTCATGTGTTGTTGTCTGCAGATTGATCCAACTTGTTAGCAAGTATATGTGGTAATGATCCATAATTTTTCATTTGCTATTAGAAACTTATCATGAGTTTTGATGGTCAATAATTAGTAGCTAATATACCAATATGTCTGCATAATCATAATTAGTAGCTAATATACCAATTATGTCTGCATAATCATACAGTGCTTAAGATATTAAGGTTGTTTCTTACTGGATATTCTAACCTGTAATTTTGAGACCAGGATTGTTTCCTTGACTTAAGTATCGCTCATCAAAAATTTTAATTTTGAGAAAGACAACACATTAATTTGCAATTCTGGAATTAAATGTTAACATAAAATGACACACGCTATTAGCATATGTCTGTTTAACCATCCAACAAATCTGCACAAAAACACACACATAGTGAGAGAGTAGGAGTAGAGAAAGTGACATCATGAGAAAAAATGAGAAAATTGTCTTCCTTTTAATTCAAAGCCCTATTTAAATGCATTTATATATATATACACAAAATATTCCAAAGAAAATATAGCTTCATGTGAGGAAAAAATCAGTCTTATGTAGAATTCACATTTCATTCAATATCCTTTGTGGGACTAGCACAAGCAATCAAGCAATATGTGATTTGATTGACAAATAAAATCCACATAAATATCACAAAGTCTTCAATACATTTTACAAGACTCATTGATTGATCCATATATATATTCTCATTACAACACCACAATCAGCACCCAAGTAACAATGATTAATGATATTCAGCACTGTGAGACTCATGAGCATGATGGGTCCATTTTGGCTCGGAGTGTGACACATTCCCTATAGCAAGTGTCTCAATCTCTTGAGAACTTGATCCAGTTGTACCTTTTTGCAATTTTGCAGATGGTTTTGTAACCGTATGCATTTTCACATGAACTACATCTACCTGAGGTCGAAGCACTCGACCTGATGTAGTTCGAATTGGTGGCAAAGGTTCCGGAGCTGCCTTTATAATGATTTCCGGTTCCAGATCATCCTGATGCAAAAATGGACGGACAAGTTCTGAGGGAGATTCTGATCTGGATGAACCGCTACTCTTGCCTGAGCTTGTTTGGACTGGTTTAAGTTCCTCTTCAGTGCTTCGCTTCAGATGTTGAGATCGCCTTGGCCTTGATGGATTTCCCTTTGGAGGTGTTGGCATAAAGGCTGATTTCTCAGCACTGTTCTGAGGGACACTCAACTGTAAGCGTTTTACTTTGTGAAGTTCTGTGGTCAAGTATGCAATAGTGTTTGATTTCACTTCATTTTCAGCACGTGAATGTTCAATTTCTTTGGTCTTCTGCCTCATCTCTTCTAGATGTTTCATTTTTTGCCTTTTGAAATTATTTTCAATATCCTGAATCAAATTGTCCTTCTTCTCCAGTTCCTGTTCCATTTCATGTTGAGTCTCTCTATGATTATCGATCAAACTTTCCAGATGCTTTATGCGTTCAGCAGAGGTACCTACAAAAAGACAGAAATAATAGTGATATTCATGCATTCTTTTTTTTAAATCGACTGACATCACTTACACAGTACTGGGTATGAAAATGTTGAAAATCATAAGAAATCTACTAGCCGATCTTAGATTCAGTAGCTTAGTGAAAGCTCTGTAATATGAAACTGTCAGCTTTTTCAGACTTCCTTTTTTTCCTTTCTTACTAGAGATTAATACAGTATCTTGTCTTAAATCAGGATGAAAAAAATCATACTATCAAGTACCAGCTGTAACCCACCAATCTACAGTAGCCAATAGACATTATGTAGGAGTAGAGTTCTACAGCACATCAGCACAATAGTGGCTATAAAATGCTGATTAGAAGTTCTAAAAATGTAAAGATAAAGAATTAAAAAAATGTGTAGGAAGACAAACCCTTTCAAATAAAACTTCTGTCTCACAAGGTGGAAGTCGATACACTTGACAAGAATGTGTTCCACTGTAAATGAACACTGGCAAGTTATGCACTCGGATTGAGGTTCAGCCTTCAGGAGTTATGTATGTGTCAGATATGTATGTTTTATATGTGAATGGCACAATACAGCCAGATCTCTGCAATTTGTTCTATATGAGAGTTGCCACTCTCCAATGATGGGTTTGATGTTCCAAAGCTTGTTTATGAAGATTTCATTTAACGTATTTTGCCAAGTTTATAGAACATGCTAATTTACCATATTTGCCGGCCTATAAGTCGATGGAGTACAAGTCAAATTCGCTAATTTTGTAAATTTTCCATTTTTCATCCGTATATAAGTCAATGTGGAGTATAAGATGCAGCCACATCAACACCTTGGCCTCATCTTTTTCGCCAGTAACTTCTGGTTTCATGAATATTAATGATATCACTATGCTATTCCAGATTAATTGGGAAAATGATTAAGATCGTCTGTACATGTATTACTTGTAGGTATTTTTTATTGATACACTGCATACAATGATATGAACAACTGTTGTCAAAAAGTTAAGTGCAACTTGTATTCTTACATCAACAGTAACCTCAGTATCAAATTACATGTACAATAAAAAAAAGAAGTCCAAAGATTTGTTGTTTTGTTGTTTGTAGTGAATGTGTGTATGTATGTCTGTGTCAGAATGTAAGAATGAATGCATTCAGAACAGTTTTTATTTGTAGCTTTTGGAGAGAGAGAGAGAGAGAGAGAGAGAGAGAGAGAGAGAGAGAGAGAGAGAGAGAGAGAGAGAGATTGAGATTACAGGGTGATTGTATTGTTCAGTTACATGATGATTGTGATCTTACTCATGTACAGGGGCATTACTATATTCCATTATCAATTACTACCTCTGAATAAACAGTTCCTTCTTGTTTTAATTATGAATTTCCAGGAATTCAGTGTTGAAACCATTTCTGATCGTCTTGAGTGCTAAGATTTTTGGCAGGCATACTGGATGTAAGATTTGCACCATTTTTATTTAGGACAAATTAGACACCATTAGAAGACCTTTGATGAAAACCCCATGCTGATATGATCATCCATTCAGGAGAATTAGTGACAAGATTTTCAGAATGTCCTTAGTGGCAGCCATATTGGATGTCGCTGAGGCACCATTGGAAGTCTTTTGGTGAAAACCTTACATCAATATGACCATCAATTCTGGAGGTGTAACCATAACAAGATTTTCAAGATGGCTGGCATGGTGACCATATTGGATGTCAGAGCAGCATCATTTTCATTCAGGACCAACTAGACACCATAATAAGTTTTCTGGTGAAAATCCTAAGTCAAAATGCTGTCCATTTAGGAAAAGTAGCAACAAGAAGATTTTCAAGATGGCTACCGTGGCAGCAATATTTGAGGTCAGATCAGCACCATTTTCATTCAGGACCAACTAGATATCATAATTAGTCTTCTGGTGAAAACCTCCATGTCAAAATAACTTTCCATTTAGGAGGAGTAGCAATAACAAGATTTTCAAGTTGGTGGCCATACTAAATAGCTCAGCACCAATTTCATTTAGTACCAATTAGACATCATAAGAAGTCTTCTGGTGAAAACCCAATGTCAACATGACTTTCCATTTAGAAGGAGTAGTAGCAATAAGATTTTCAAGATGGCCACTGTGGAGGCCACACACACACACACATATATATATATATATATATATATATATATATATATATATATATATATATATATATATATATATATATATATATAATCAGCACAATTTTTATTTAAGACTAACTAGACACCATAACAAGTCTTCCTGTGAGAACTCCAATAATATGACTTTCCATTTAGAAGGAGTAGCAACAACAAAATTTCTTAGATGGCTGTTATGATGACCATACTGGATCTCAGATCAGCACTATCTCCATTTAGGACAAACTAGATACTATTAATTGACTTTTGGTGAAAACCCCATGTTGACATCCGTTCAGAAAAATTAGTGACAAGATTTTCATTCAGGACCAACAAGATATCATACTTAGACTTCTGGTGAAAACCCCATGTCAATATGACTTTCCATTTAGAAACAGCAATCAAGAGATTTTTTTCAAGATGGCTGCCATGTTGGGCATACTGGCTGTCAGATCGGCACCATTTTTTTATAGTTGCAACTTGACATCATAAGACATCTTCTGGTGACAACCCAATGTTGATATGACTTTCCATCTAGGAGGTGAAGTGATAACATTTTCAAGATGGCCACTCTGGCAGCCATATGCGTTTTCACATTGGCACCATTTCTATTTTACACCAACTAGACACCCTAATTCGTCTTCCCATAAAAATTCCATGCTGATATGACCTTCCATTCAGAAGAAGTAGCAATAACAAGATTTTTAAGATGGCTGCCATAGTGGCCATATTGGATGTCAGATCAGCACCATTTTCTTCGGGACCAAATAGACATCATAATAAGTCTTCTGGTGAAAACTCCATGTTGGTATGACCATTCAGGTGGAGTAGCAATAACAAGATTTTCAAGACGGCCTCTGTGGCAGTCATATTGGAGCTCAGATTGGAGCCATTTTCATTTAGGACCAACTAGACATCATAAGAAGCTTTTCAATGAAAACCCTGTGTTTATATGACCATTCATTCAGGATGAGTAGCGATGAGATTTTCAAGATGGCTGCTATGGTGGCCATATTGGATGTTTGAGCAGCACCATTTTCATTAAGGACCAACATGACCTTGTGATTAATGTGTGTGTAAAGTTTTATGGCAATCCTCCAAGTAGTTTACAGAAGTCTACAGAAGGAATTCATGACACAGAGTATGTAGCTGGTGTACTCTCTGTCTATGAAAAGCCGACTATTTCAACAGTGTGAACTAGCCCTTTTCTAAATTATATTCTGACTTGCTACTTGTTTGAAAGAATCCAGTCTGATGAATTGTTTTGATTACATGCAAGTAGATTGGAGATGCTTTTGAAAAGTCAGACGAAGGTGTTTGCAGAAGTGTCTCCATAATCCAGTGCAACAGCTAACTGAATCCCCTGAAAAGTTTCACCCACTGTAATGACGATTAGCAAATATGAAAGAATACAATCAATCTTTACATATGATCACTGTTTTTTTAATGCTGATAAAGAGTTAACCTTGTTTATCTTACAGACTGATTTTTATTATGATGAATATGGCTTGCATTATTAATATCACAATAATGTATACGAGTATAAATTTATTGGAGTTACCTTTTGTGATGTCTACATTTTCATAAATCTTCCTGGTATGCAAAATTGGCCTTTTCTTTTAGTCAGAATGCCAAATGAATCTGGAGGAATTTATCAAACATCATCATCTTAAGAAATAAAACAGAATGTACTCATCAGAAAAAAGTGTAACACATTAAAAAAACATACCATCAGCCCCAACATCGAGTCCTTGCATATTCAACTGGAATGTCAACTCTAGAAGAGAGAAAAATATTTTGGTCAGCAGGCAATAGCTATGTCAAACTCCTTTTTCTAAAAAAATCACATAAATCTGAACATTACTTATAAATTATATGCAAACATCTATCTATTTGTTACAAGAGAGAATGGTTGTCCATGCAATAGGTGTTTTTTTCTCCATCTCAAGGACCACTCAATGTCAATCAAAACCATTAGAGTACTTATTAATTTGTTAGAACTTCCATGTAAAATAAACAAAATTTAAATCTATCAGACGGACAAATAGAATTTAAATGAACTGAATCAGGTAACATAAAGCAACCACAGTGTTTGTAAAACACATATCCTTGCATTCCCCTGCCTTGTCACACCAACTCCCAAAATATGTGATCTTAAGGTCTAGTCCCAGGTAGTAAGAACAAACCTAGGAGCTAATTTTAGATCATATCTGAATTCATCGTTTCATATCCAGTAAGTCTTTCAGTTTGGTGTGTTGTTTTACGGCACATCGACAAGAAGGTTATTTAGTGCTGAGGAAAATGGTGTAATGTGCCTTGCCCAAGGATGCACCATAGTAGTTCTTTATGTAGAGAAGTATTAGTAATATAATGTGCCATTCATGGTACTCTTGTTCTGAATTGGATCCAACTAATGCACATCATTTAGATAATTAATAACGTTCATCGGATCTTTTTTGTCTGATTTTATTGGAAGATGCCACCACAATGAGTTAGACAGGCTTATGAGGTAGCAATGGCAGCAAGAAAACAGTCTTGAGGATAAGGTTCTCAAAAGAAGCTTCACCCAAAGTTTCAAAGGGGGATTTAGTTAAAAATGACAAGACACACAAGATATTCCATCTAGGCATTTGATAGCAAGACACCAGTCTCAGCAGCTTAAAATACCTGATCAGGTTGGCAATATGAGAATCCGAACTGATGGCCTGGCCTTTTGAAAATTTAAGTGTGTTGGAATAGGGCTGCCCTATAGCCATTGATAATAGAAACCGAGCATTGTCTCTCTTTGAAAAGGAAGAGAAGAAAATCAGCCACAGCACTCATAGAGTTACAGCTAGGATTAACACGTTTCCTACTGCACCAATCACAACAGATTCTCAACTTGGTATCACAGACTTTGGATGCTTTGTGTCTCCTGATCTGAATGATGCACTTTGTAGCTTGTCTGAAAACTTGTCCTTGCAGATATTGCTTGAGATCAGCCAAGCATGAAGGCGGAGAATCTGTGGGATGTTGTGTAAAAGAGAACCCCTGCACTGCAACAGAAGGTCCCTCCTCTGGTGCAATGTCTTGGGCTGGTCTACCTGCAGGTTGAGAAGATCGTTGAACCATGATCACAGAGGTCACAGAGGGGCTATCAAAATGAGCTAAGCAGTGGCCGTCCTTACTTTTTGAAGTACCTGAGAGATCATCCTGAAGGGTGGGAATGCATACGTGAAGAGACAATACCACTTCAGGCTGAAAGCATCCACTGCCTAGGCTCTCTGGTCATGAACTGTGGAAACATAAAGAGGAGCTTGTTGTTTAGCCTTGTTGCAAACAAGTCCATGAAGGTACTCCCCCAAAGTCTGAACAGGGAAAATGCTATGCATTGGTGCCCAGCAAAGGAGGTTCCAAGCTTCCATACACAGAGAAGGGGCATGTGTGCCTCCTTGTTGCCAGAGGTACGCAACCACCAATGTGTTGTCACCAATGTGTTGTCAGAGTAGACCATTGAGCAATGACTTCAAAGTTTGCTGACACACCCTTGTAGGGCTAAGAAAACCGCCCTCATTTCCAAATTGTTGATGTGGAGGGTAGATTCTTCCCGGGACCATGAACCCTGAAGAACTAGTCCTTCTAGCTTCAGATGAGTGCCCAACCCTGAATCTGATGCATCTCTGAACAGATAGGAGTCGGGTTTGGAAGCATGCATGGAGACTCGGGCCAGAAACTGGTCACGATTTGCCCACCAAATCAGATGATGGTGGAAATCCAGTTCCAGAGAAATCTGAGCTGTTGGAGGATTCCCATGTGGTTTCCAGATTGCCACAAGGTTTAACTGGAGGGGGTGCAAAAGCAATCTGCCTAGGGGAACCAGGTCCACTTTAAAGTTCAGATATGGATATGGACAAGCCAACAAGGTCTAGGCTCCCAGCGCCTCCAACAGGGCCAGGATTCTGTCTACTGTTCCTTTGGACACAGACTAATCCCTTGTTCATGAGGAAATTCATCCACATTTATACAAAATATTGAGATAGAACCAGCTCCGACTTCTCTCGGCTGGGTAAAGTGCCCAATCTGGTCACTATGGACCATCAGTGAGCTAGATCTTGCCTAAGCTCTAATCAGCCATTGTCGATCAACCAGTCATTCAAATACTGGAGGATCGGGATTCCCAGTGACCCTAGGTGGATGGCAACTACAGACTCTAGTAAAAGCTCAAGGTGTGGAGACTAGGCTGAACAGCAGAGTGCGACATTGATAAAAACCTCCCCGTCCAATAAAACTGGAGGTACTTCCTGTGAGGAGGAAAGAGAGAGATGTGATGGTACACATCCTTAAGGTCGATGGAGACCGACCAGTTGCCAAGTCTTACTGATTTCTGACTGAGGCTGTAGTCTTCATCTTGAAAGAATCCTCCTGTCGAAACTTGTTTAAAGTGGAAAGATCGATAATTAGACAAAACTTTCCACCCTTTTTGGGGACCATGAAAATCAATGAGTTGAAAACAAGAGACTGATCATTGAATACTTTCTCAACTGCATCCTTCTGCAGAAGGGAGTGTACTTCTTCCTTAAATTGCAACAAATTCAACAGGTGTAACTACACGCGGAGTCTTACCAGTATAGGAACTGAAGCAGGTATTCTCCGTTTTATGATAGAGAGGACCCAACCATCGCCTGTTATGCTTGACCAAACCTCTAAAAAGTGAGATAGTCTGGCACCTATGGGAATCAAAGGAAGAGGGTTACACCACAGGAGAGCAAGCGAGTCCCAAGGCTGCCTGCCCCCAATCCTTAGGAAAGGGAGAAGGGCCCAAAATCTTCATCCCTTGGCCTTTCCTGCCACCCTTTCTAGGGCCCAACTGCTGTGGAGGTCTGAATTGGGGTTGTTTTTTGGACTGGGGCTGCATGGCTTGAAGAACTTCACTGATGACCCTTGGGAGCAGGCAGGGTGATCCCGCATCTTCGTCGGTTTTGTCGGGGCAGCAGCGGAACTGAGGGACCTGTGTTGCTGGTCCCTCAGGTCCTGGGAAACCATGGAGGGAATAAGACCTCTGAAGAGGGTCTCTGCCTCCAAGGGAGCAGCCCACAGAAGGTTCTTACTGTGCTCCAGTAAGACCTTGGAAGTGTCCAAAGCAACATCCCTGTGGAGGTGGAGAAGGCCATGGACATGAGATGTCTTGGTCACTGCCTCTAGCAGTGCCGAAGTGCTGCTGGTGACAGAGAATCCTCCTTCAGCCTGCTTCAGGCAGTCAATGAAGTTTACCATCAGCCTGCTGAAGGAGGTGGCCGAAAAAAGATCGGCATGCGAGGCTATGGTGACCAATGACCTAGCCTTAAGGTCTGTGGCATCCAGTGTCTTGATTGGAAGGCAGGACCAGGATCCCGTGGAAATACCCACTTGTGATACTCCAGTGTCCAAGGTGGGAGGTTTAAGGAGCCAGGCAGGAGTGTGAACCCTATAGCTAGCTGCAAAGACCAGAGGTCTCAACATAGTGAGGGGTACTGACCACAGGTTATGCTGCCTAGCAAACTCCTCGCCCTTAATAACCTTCAAGAAAGCTTCTGACCATGGTCGAGTGGGGCATCAAGAGGAGACATGGGCAGGAGGTAGTCCTGATGAGTCTCTCTAAACTGAAGAGAATTTTTGTGTCCCCTGAGCCTGAGGGCTTGAGACACAAATCCCAGAATAGAAGATGGTAAACTTCATTGACTGCCTTGTAAAAGGACAAAATCTCTTCCTCCTCAATCACCTGGGATGAGGGTTGGGATGAGAAAGGGGACCAGAAGAGAGCGGGTGCCACCTCAGCCTGTTCTGCATAGAACTCATAAGAGTCTATGAGGACTGACAGGACATCTTTGTCCTGTTGTCGATCCTGGAAGACAGGATTGTGTGGCCCAATGTCTCTCTATTGCAAGGGAGACCTGGGGGAAAGGGGAATATTGTCCTGTAACTCATCACATGGAGCGAGAGGACAGTCCCTGGTGGCAGACTCGGCAGAAAGGCAAGAACACCTCTCGACCTTCTTGGGTCATTTGGGAGGAGGGCCTGCCCCCCTCCCTACCTTTAATCTCCACTTTGTAAGTGGCTGACGTTGGTCCATGGACCACAACATCTAATTCTCTAGTAAGAGGCCAGAGCCCTGAAGTCCATGGCTGCATAAAAAGGAAGGACAAACTACTTTCCTGTATTGGATGACCCCACATCCTGTAGGGATTGAGTGAGATAATAGGAAAGGGGGGGGGGGCAAATGCAAATCCAATCACCTTCCCTAGTCTGGTGCCTGAATGCTGACTCCCAGTCCCCAGCAGGATTGAAGGGTAGTCTGACAAGAGAGGGGGGTCTCAACCCAATTCCTATCTTTGTACCAAGGGGGCTCCAAGGACTGGTGATCAGTGACCTATACTCACATACTGGTGACCAGGGACTGGTGCCCAATGCCCAATCAGCTGCCACTGACTGATGACTGGTGGCCAGCCATCCACCATTGACCGGAGACTGGTCAATGATCAGTCAGACGACTCTGATTTGTAGGAAGACCCTTCCTCAGCTCTTATAGATTTATATCATAGTTCTCCCCTTACAGTGTGGCTCGATCCTGTCACCACTAATGGCTTTAGGGTTCTGATTAAAGTTTCATTAAAATAACTGTATGGGTTAAAAAGTGACAGCCTGAATAAGGAAATAGGCCTGTTGACTTACATTATCCCTTGTGACCTTGACCTTGAGGCAGGGGGTGTGACTGTGAACAAGTAAGACACTGTCAAGTAAAGATATATAAAAGGCTAAATTTTCTTTCAAACATCTTCACTGGTTACACCCGTACATAGATAGAGGTCACTGTTTAATGTTTTCCTTTGCAATGACATTGACCTTGAGGCAGTGCGGCATGGTCTTCAGTGGTTCAAATGTTTTACTCTGAATAAGGAGAGCTACATTTTCCTTGCTTTGACCATCATCATGAGGCTGTGGGTGTAGCTATGGTATGTGGCACACTGTTTATACATATTTATAATTGGCTAAAGTTTCATTAAAGTCTCTTCTGTGGTTCAGAAAGTCATACTCATAGCAAGGCTAAAGTCACATAATTGTTACCTGACCTTGAAACAGGGGGCATGGTTATGGGATGCAACACACTGTCTAGTCATGATATATACTTGGGCAATGTTCTGCTATAAAGTTATTGGCCAGACAAGCAAATGTTAATGGACAGGCAGACAACACCAAAACATAATACACTCAACTTAAGTTGAGCGTATACAAATTTAACAATATTTGTGTTTGTAAAACATATACACATGACTGCAGACAAAAAGTCCAAAAAATTGCATGAAAATCCAATCAAGTCATTGATGTATACATATAACCATGCAATCAAATTTCATTTGTCTACCTCCAGTGGTTTTTGCCTATTCGTGCTAGAAAGGTTTTTGTCCCCAAAAGGTTCAAGTCGTTAAAAAATGTGAAAAAAATAGGCAAAATTGCTGTTTATGGCTTGAAAATCTAACCAGTTCATCTACACATCAATACAAATATCCTATAAAATTTAATCCGTCTACCCCAAGTACTCTTTGCTTAATTGTGCTAACAAGGTTTACAACAAAAATGTCCAAGTCCAAAAAGTTCCAAAATGTGTAAAATAGTGAAAAATTGATGTTACAGGCTAAAAATGTAAGCACGTTATCTATATATGAATGTAATAATACCTATAAAGTCCACAAAATTGTAAAATGTGTAAAAAAAAAAATGGAAAAATTGTTTGAATACCCTGAAAATCTTATTAGGTCCTCTACTGGTACATACAAATATGCCAAATTTCATTTGTCTACACTGAATGATTCTTGCAATAAAGTTTTTTCAGGACAGGTGGCTGGCTGTATGGATTTATGTACAGACAGGACCAAATTATGATGCCACATTGCAAACAGTGGGAGCGTAATAAATAGGCACACACAGACACACTATGTTGCCACAAGAATTTCCCCAAGCAGTTGCCAAATTTTGCCTTAAAAAATACCAACACATTTAATTATCTTGGGTACCAAAAAAAGATTGCACTTTGGAATTGTTTGTTTGGGATCTGGCACCTATACAACTTTATATATTGACTACTAAAACCTAGTATTTACTTTTGTAATCCCCCCCCCCCCTTTCTCTTAAATTTTCCTTTTCAAATTAATAAAATTTTGAATTATTGCAAAATTATGTATTTGGACATGTTCCTTTGTGACGACATTTAGACCCTTACTTTATTTTTACAACCTCAAAAATATTTACATTAGTAAACTTCAGTGACTTCAAGGCAAAAAATCTGCAAACATTTACACAACAATTTTTGCAATTTCCAGTGCCAACATATGACACAAACATACACACACAAACAATGGTTTCCATTTAAGAACCAATTCTACTTGATGCTCAGACCTTTGCATCTGCTTTGCAACTTGCTGATCTCATCATGCAATCCTTTAAGCGTATTTGCATGCTCCTGCTGCATGAAGAGAATGGCACTCTCAATGTTGCGCTGGTGTGCTGCTGCTTGCAATGTCATCTTGGTATACACACCCGTCACCCCTAACAATGAACTGGAAATATAATAATTAACTTTTTAAAACAAAAATTATGAATATATAAACACACACATGATCCACGAGTTGAAAAATATCTGAGCATAAAATTGATATTCTGGCATTTTCTACATTTCAAAAAGAAAATTATTTCCCCTGAATAAAATGTACTTTATTTCATGCAAATATACTGAATATTATTAAAGATTAGTGGTGCACAATAATATTGAATATTTTTATATCGTGTTAAGAACCTGGCAATAGAAATTACTAAATTAGTGCAATATTAATTTATTACATTTGAAAAATGATTCCTGTGAAACTATTATTTTCGTACAAATATTATTACCAATATTTTCCCATATGACACACGGAAATTTTCCATTATCATTACTTAGAATAGGCCAGTGTCAATCGGAAAGATTGACACTGGCCTATTCTAAGTAATGATAATGGAAAATTTCATAATTAGGGCAAATCTTCATCACTGAGAAGATCCTTTGACATTGATGTTAATGAAAAAACACTTGCCGATACTGAACACTGATTAACCTCAACTAAGCTACAAGATAACAAGTTTGTCAAGCATAGCTGAGTATGACTACAGGGACCTGAGGTTACTGCTGAGGAAATGGGAGCCAAGTGCCTTTCCCAAGAACAAACCCAGGCAGTTGGCCTGGGTGGGTATAAAACCTGTGGCCCTTGGATTACGGGTCTGATGCTCCATCTACTGAGTTATTGTGGCTTCCTACTTAATGTATATCAGTATCCCTAAAGAAAAATCACAAAGACATTGACCTCAGGCTCCTGTGTGTACAACCTAGTGAAACATTAATTAGCATGGTCAGCATTATGGACTTAATGGGAAGGTAAACAAAATGATTACAATATGCGGGCATTAAGTTTTCTGGTTCAACTACAATCAACTCAAATCGCATGGAGTATGGCTTGTCTTAAGCAAGTTTCAAGAAGGACATTTAGCATCTATTTACTTTTGGCTTCATGTAAACAATCATTTTAATTGTTTTATTAGTATTTGCAATCATTTAATTTCAACAATATATGAACTATCTATTGTTTCTTCTTATATCAATATATCGCAATGATATTACAATATTTCATTCAATATTGCAATATGATTTTCAATTAAATACCCAAACCTAACAGAGATACAAAATTTGGAATGTATATTGCAAGAATGTAATGACATTCTGAAATTTCTTTATATGAATTAATTTTGTTATACCCCGCCTTTTGACAGACAGCAATGGCAGAAATTCTGAATGTCATGTGTGTTTATCCATATTTAAAGAGGATTATCTACGCTTTAAGATTGGAAAGTGGACTGAAAGTGAGCCTGTTAGGTTATGATATGACTCATACACTGGTGAGTAAAGTTGACATATCTTGTAATAGCTGGCAAACAAATGCAAACAGTTTGAATCTGCTCAGGGATCTCTTGGTCATACACCTAAGAGATTGTGAAGAAATAATAATATGAGCACTGCTTCAGCAGTGCACAGCACCACTCACAAAGTGAGCTCATATAATAACATATATATCAATATACAGATTTTCCTTAGTGCATGCTTTGAAAAATTGTCATCAACCAGAAATTTCTTATAAAATTGGAACAGAGTTAAGCACTGGAAAAATCCCAAAATGCAAAATGAACCGATTTTGACCTCTATTCTTTAGCACAGCAATAGTAACTGCGTAAATAGTTACAAGTTGGTGAAATAGTCTGGAATAAACAAAAAATTATTTATGTACAAAAACAGACAATAATAAAAAAAAGTAAAGATACATTCCATGTATTGTAATATAGATTCCTTTGCTAAAGCTAATATAGGAATGCTCACTTCACATTATGACACATCGCCATACTGGCAGAGGACCAGTTCTCACAATAAACAAATTGTCACCACAGTACTAAAATTTCATAAATGGATGCAGATTTTTACTTATTATGCATGCCTTTAAATAATACCTCCTAAAATTATTTTAAAAGGTGTGCATAAAAAGTAAAAATCTGCTTTCATTCACAATATATTAGCCCTATGACAACAACTGGTAGATTGTGAGAACTGGTCCTCAACCAGTAGCGTCATGTGAAGTCAGTCAGGTCTGCTTGACTTAGGATTTGTCTATTTCATGTTTTATTACATTAAGAAGTACAGCTGTGAAGCAAGCCTTATCAGAATGTATATATCAATATATAATGAATTTCAATTGTGTATGCTTTTAAAACTTGTCAACTGAAAGTTTGTTATGAAATCCAAACAGAGTTCAGCGACCTATTTTCAAACCAAACAGTTTGGAATAAAAGATCAGTTATTTTTGCATACAAAGATAAACATGTATTTTTCAAAATTCAAAAGATACTCCATACGTTGCAATGTGCAATATCGCACACGCTAAGAATGCACTTGTGCTGCAGTAGGTGAATCTCCAGTGTCATTGTCAGTCAGCATGGTATCACAAGCAGTCAGCCATGCTGCTATTTTTGGATTCGACTTGGTCATATAAACCATAAATTAAAAAAACCCTGGAATCTGAATCGAGATGCTGTGGAACTGAGAATCGTTGTGCTATGTGGACCGACACATTCACTTTGTTTTAATAATGACACACTTTGCTATTATAAACTGACATATAAATATCTAATTATATCTTACAATGGGTGACTGACTCCGTATAGTCATAAATGAACAATGTATGATAAAATATAAATTGGCGTGATGTTAATTCCCCCACCCCCACCCATTCACAGAAGAAACCTTGTCACTGATTATCTTAAAATTCCTTCCTATGAAAAGACTCATACTTTTTTCTTAAGTTAGTATAGATTCCTATGCATCATAAAGTTATCCTAGTGTCCCATTTTCCCTTGGCATCCCAAAGGTGTTAAATTAGCAACCAGATCTTGACAGAACAGAGGTAGTTGGCCACCATAAAGTTTCCCTCACAACAAGGAATGTTAATGCATTGTGGGTAATATATGTCACAACCTTGTTTTTCATTACTGTTGTAATTTTATCTTTTCCTACTTATATAACAGATTATAATAAAAAATGTAAAATATTTACATCATTTCTTTAGTTTTTTTTAAAGAATTTATTACGAGATTTCAGTGAGATGAAAAACTGTCAAAACAGAAAATATGGCGGCCTCCATGGTTGTTGCGGTTGTTGTCTGGGAATGGCAAAACGAACATGGACAATGGCGGCCGTATTCGCCAAATGTATCCACCTTTCTAGAGAAGAACAGAAATGCTACTTCACCACTGCAACTCGGTAGTGTGGATCCAAATCTGTATCAGTACACGGTGGATTTGATTCAAATGTGCCAAATGCGACAAGGAACAGGTATCAGACGGTTTAACTATTAGCTTTGTTCTTTCTGTTTGATTCCTGATCCAAACAGAATCCCGATTTCTTTTAGGTGTTCAAGGGGGATGATAATGAGCTCCTGTCCGAGTGTGACATTTTCTAAATTCTGCAGAATATCCAGTGTTGGCATATACTAATTAATTTTTTTTAAAAATTGTTTAAATTGAATATAATTTATCCTAAAATAATAGTTTATATGTTGGCATATACTCCTTAATTTTTTAATTTTTTTTAAAAAATTGAATATAATTTATCCTAAAATAATAGTTAGCGCACCATTCCCATTCATCCATGAAAAATTTCTGCTGATACTCCAGATAATATGGACACCATGGAAATGTCTTGTCTTGAATTTTATGCTTGTTTTTAGTCTTTGAAAAGTGTCTTGCATTGCAAAAATTTTGTGTTATCAGTGCTAAAAAAATTAGACATCCTGATGCCCAGGGTCCCTCAATCTAGATCAGGCCCCACCTGAATGCTATGTGAGTTTCCCATTGGGCTTGGGCCCCCCCACCAATTGTTATCTAATTTGCCAGACAAAACCTTGTGTGCGCCAGCAAAGTGCATACTTGCTATATTCCCAGACAGTGTTGGGCGGTTTTTGAGACTTTTTGCGAGTGACACCCCCTAAGCGACATCATCCAAATGAGAATAAACTATCTTTACAAATCAGCCTATAGAAAATGACTGGAAATTCAAATCTGAATAAAAGAAAATACCATCTGTTTTCTCTGAAGCATTTAATATACTTACCAAAAAAAAAAAAAAAAAAATGGTGGATTTAGCATTGTCAAAAAACCAGTACCGTCCTAACGAAGGGAGGGGGGGGTTGCCCCGGGTGCCAGATATCTTGGGGCGCCAAAACAGCTGATAAAAATTCGGGCCTTGTATTCAGATCTGTTGGGCCATGATCTTCGCCCCGGGCGCCATTTACCCTTAGTATGTCACTGCAAATAACATCACCACAAACATGGTCACAACCTCACAGACATTAAAATACAAAAATACACCAAGTTACTGTCTTTAAAATCCACTGGACAGTGGAATGTAGTTTTAGTTACATGCAGTCTTTGCTGCTTTCAATAGTTCAGTAGTTGGTTTGACGGTAGACCTAATGCAAGTGTCATTAGGCGCAAGCAATGGCCTACACGTCTATGTAGGCACAAGCAATGGCCAAAGTCGCTAAAAGTGATAAAACCTATAAGACAGCAATAAATATCCATTCCAAAACAAAGAATCTGGCAATGAAAACATTCAAGGTTTGTGGTAGTTGGCCAAGTTGCTAAAGTAACGTATTTTTGAGGTTAAAGTCACACCTACGGCAGTGAAGATTGAATTTATTCTCAGGTTAAAATAATGAAAAAAGGTAATAATTTATTCAAATATACAATTTGTCATTTGATTCATGATTTAATACTTTTAAAAGAAAAGTAATTAAGAAAAGATGCGTATTTGTTATATTAAATGCTAGTAGATAATGAGTGAACACTAAAGTTAAATCAGAACAAGATCCAGAACAGAAAATTCCATGGTGCAGTTCATTTCATGTTAACCAGATATTCAAACATGTTAATGTTTCACGAGTTACTTGATCGCATGATAAAACGTTTATTGCAATAATGTGAATGTCCAAGGAAAATATGAGAAAGTTAAGGTGGCAAAACTCAGATAATCTCATTTTGTTAGCACTTCTAGTGCATTATGTACTACAGTTTTCCTTTGTCCCTTTAAAATGTTGTGTTCCCCAAATCTGGAGGGTGAGGGACACAGTGTCCCCTGACCTTTGGATCCTAGGCGCAACAGTGCATTGGAGGTTGAATTGTGCTGTTGTTCAACCTACCGAAATAACTTCAGAAAATTGAGTTGTTCCACTTAGTTTACTTTACCTATTTAAATTAGCCTAATGGGCTCTCCCTCAGTGCTGCTCAAAGGATTTGACACAACTCATCAACCTAGCTATTGTGAGCCAATTCAGTAAATCTCGGAAATGTGTCTGTTTATCTTTGACCATCTTACCTTTTAATTGTCTCTAATACAGCTGTATAAACTGCCCCAAGAATAGTTTTATATGAGCACTGAGCAAGACTGTTTACTGTTGATATGTCCCACAGATTACGGGCATATATCACTGAGGTCAAGAAATGTACATTTTTTTTCTTTCTGGGAATTTTTTTGTTGCTAAGATTGCTGAAAATTGTGTTTTCTGAAACATGACCGTGTCTGGGGGTTTGGGAGTCCAAAATCGTGTTTTTCGCGTAACATGTCGTGTTATGGCATGTATGAAAGTGTGGCATTTTCATTTTGAAGTTCTGGAAGGACACTGGTTAATTATTAATGTTCAGCCTCCTGATGAGGCTTATTTGCAGGATCCTAACCCTTATGAAGATCATCTGCTTACTTGTATCACAAGCTATCAAATTTGTGTAGAAAGCAAAGCATGTGACCTATGAATGGCAAATGGAACAACGCTTGGCCATTTTTTTATACATGATGTTGAGAAATAACCTCAGATATAGTTGTAGGAATATACATACCATATTTGCTGGCCTATAAATTGATGTGGAGTATAAGTTGAATTCGCTAATTTTGTACATTTTCCATCCTACATCCATATATAAATCGATGTGGAATATAAGATGAAGCCAGATCAACACCTTGGCTTCATTTTTGTCACTAGTAATTTCTGGTTTCATGAATATTAATAGTATTACCGTTTACTTTTCCAGTTACTGCTAACTGGGAAATTTGCAGTCACTGACGCTAACATATTTTTTCCAGTTTCATTTTGGACAGTGAGAGAGAGATGGAGGTTTCAGGCGATTGTAATCTGTATTGTTCAGTTACCTGATGCTTGTGATCTTCTTAGTGTACAAGGGCACTACTATATTCCATTATTGATTGACACTTCTGAATAAACAGTTCATTCTTGTTTTAATTACAATATCCATTGTCACAAGAATCACATGTCTATGCAGTGTTATTTACATGCTAATTAAATATGCCTAAAGCTCTTGCCATGTTATTCCAGTTGACACTGGTTTGAGGGCAAGATTCAATAGACGAGATCAAATTAGTGAGGATATCCATAGGGAAATGAGAAATGTAAAGAAAATTAGCAATAGAGATGGATAAACAGAAAAGTCACATAAAAAGAATAAATAAAATACTTTTTTTTAATTCTTTTATATATCTATGAAATACTATAGCAAATTTACACAAATGAACAGATTTTGGGGGGATATTTATACAAATGATTAGGACTGAAAGGAATGATCAGAACATGCCTAACTCATTAAAATGTACTAGTACTACAACATGGAGAATAATGCCCTCTGCTAACTTCATTATTTACATCCAGAGAAGAGAGAGGGCATCATTTCTTGTGGTTCTTAATCCACTTGATTTTGTAAAACCGGTACTGTAATTGATGTGGATTAATGATAGAGATAAAAGGGGTACCGGCATTACCTATTACTGATAGCCAAAGCCAATATCAGGGTTTAAACAATTATGGTAACTGGCTTGGATTGTTGTCAGAAATCAGAGACCAATCCATCAATTTCCAGTATAATCAAAGAGAGACACTGAAACAACAGCTTGTTAATAATGAATATGGGTAATGTATTGACATTACATTTTTCTTTAAGCTGAAATGTGAAACTGTATTATTCTTTAGTGAATATATGACAGTATTGTGAATATATGATAATTTTGTGCTTATGGTTTTTTATAAATATTTATCAAACATTCAAGTCATTAATATGGATTACATCCCTTTGTAGGATCAATTATATCAGTGAAAAAGATGTACCGGTAATCGCTCGAGTACTGGTACTCAAAGCAATTTCAGTGACATAATCCATATATAAGTTGATTTGGAGTATAAGACAAAGTCCAGACTTCCAGGTCAAAAAGTATCGACTTATAGGCTGGCCAATACAGTATATTTTATGGGTTTGGTGATTTGCCATATGTTGTGACAGAAAAGGCCAACAATGTTACAAATGTGACATCTCCCTCTGCTGCCATATTGTGCCATGTGAACAAAAGTTGTTCCAAATATAGTTCTCAAGAGGCGGCAAATTACATTCAGGGTTTCTTTCTCAACTTGAAGGTAAAGGAAGAGGATATCATACCTGCCATAACATAACATGTCACGCGAAAAACATGATTTTTGATTCCCAAACCCCCAAACACGGTCGTGTTTCGAAAAACAAAATTTTCAATAATCTTATTGAGAAAAAAACCCATTTGACAACCACTATACATGTCTGAAGCATGAAGTCTGTACAAGTCACTAAACAGTCCTGCTTAGAGCCCATGTAAAACTGTCCTCAGGACAGTTCATGCAGCTGATTATCATGGAGTCAATTAAAAGGGAAGGCAGTCAGAGATAAGCAAATACCATTTCACAGATTACTTAATTTACTGAGAATGTTTGGATGATGCCATGTTAAGTCCATTGAACACTGCTGTGAGAGAGCCCATTCGGCTGATTTACATAGGTAAACTGCACTAACTGGAACCACCCACTTTGTTTGAGTTAGGTACAATCATAGAGATGCATATTGAAGAACAAAAGTTATTACACATCATTGCCATGAAAGAGAATGTTTAAGCCATCATTATTACAGATTACTGGCAAGTTTGTAAAAGCAAGCAAAGCTAACTTTCAGAACTCCTGGACAGAGTTTGACTTTCTGAAACGCAGCAGCAAGGGGAGCATTTTATATTTTGCACACACTGCCAACACCATATCAACATTAGTCATTCTGGAGTGTACGACATCCGTTGACATAACAACACCACCCAGCATGTTAGCCACCCCCTCACAGCAATGCAGATGCACAAAGATCATTTTCTGTGCTGAGACAAATTCAACAAGATCTTTGGGGGAGTTTGAACAACAGTACCATCCAGTCTCAGATGAGTGCCACAATAAACACAAATAACATATGTATTACTCCCCCCCCCCCCACTGAACTATTGAGAGCAGCAAAGACTGCATCTAATTAAGAAAATATTCCACTGTCCAATGCATTTTAAAGACAGGAACTTGGTATATTTTTTTAATTTAATGTATGTGTGAGTGTAGGCACATGTGTGGTGATGATATTGGACAATGCTAAGTCTACCAACTAGTTTTGGTTTGTAAGTATATTAAATGCTTCAAAGAAAACAGATATGTTATTTTCTTTTTTATCAGATTTGAATGTCTGTCATTTTATATAGTCTTATTTGAAAAAATAACTTATTCTGAATTGGACAACAACGCTTTTTTAGGTCATAAGAACTCACCCCGCACCGGGACCTCAAAGCACACTTTTTGAGTCCCCAAAACCCCCCAACACTGTCTGGGAATATGTCAGGTATGGGATATTCTGATTGCTATTTCTGTTCTCTCTTATTTCATTGGTTACCTATAATTAGCACTCATTTGTACTTCATAAATAATGAGCTGTCCCTTGCTCACACTTATAGGGTATGCATAACTAGTAAAATATATTGAGTGATACCTATGCAGTTGCATGACAGTTACTATAAGCTATGGGATTAGGAACTTATTAAAGCATCCACGACAATGTTTTTCACCTTAAAGAAACAGAGTTAATTACATTGTATTTTAATCCATTTAGTTTTAAAAGTTCAGAGCTCACAAAAGCGGATAACCCGATGCCCAGAGCCTCTCTGAGTCTAGATCGGGCCCCTCCTGTATTCTAAGTGAGTTGCCTATCGGGCTTGTAAAAAAAGTGTTTTCTAATTTGCCAGAAAGAACCTTGATCATTCTGACAAAATGTGGCATTGAAGTTCTTGAAAGACATTGGTAAATTATTAATATTCATCCTCCTGCTGCAGCTCCATTTGTAGCTCCCTCCACTCCTCCACCTTATGAAGATCGTCTGCTTAATTATATCAAAAGCTATAAACTTGGTGTACAATGCAAACCATGTGACCGATGAATGGGGAACAGTACTATTTCTGTTCTATGTATTTCATTGGTTACCTGTATAATTAGCAGTCACTTGTCCAGCATGAATAAAAATGAGCTGTTCCTTGCTCATGCTGACTTGGTAATGCATCACTGGTTAAATATATTTAGCGGTACCTATGCAATTGACAGTTAAGTTAAACTAGGCGATTAGCAATTTATAAAAGCCTCCAATACGATATTTTTTACCCTAAAGGAACTGAGATAATGACATTGCATTTTAATCCATATAGTTCTTCTGTTGATATATGGAGTGTTTTCTGTAATTGTGACACATTTACAATACTATGATATGAACTAATTACGAAACTTGACAATTAAGCTAAGCTAGTTGATTAGTGATTTATAAAAGCCTCCAATACAATGTTTTACACCCTAAAGGAACTGAGATAATGACGTTGCATTTTAATCCATTTAGTTCTGTTGATATATGGAGTGAGTGTTTTATGTACCGATAATTGTGACACATCTACATTACTATGACATGAACTAATTATGAAACTTGAAGTTACTGTTTTCACTGATTGATATAAGAAAAAGACCAGTGCCTATCCGGCTTCATTTCTGTTTTCAACTTTGATAGAGAAACGTGGAGGTTTTTGCAGCATTCAGAAAACGAAAATACATAGTACTGGTTTACATTAGGACTTGGAGAAAACATTACATTTAATGAAATCAAATCAAATAATAAAGTTTAGAAAACATGGTCACACAATTTTTTCTGAAGTAAACTATCTTGTGAGGCAAACACACACAGAACATTAGTCAACTAAAAGCATTTTTATATTAGTTATTTTTAAGTATAGCAGTTTCAGTGTTGTGTCAAAATAATAGCAAAAAAATATGGCCCTCTCAGGCAAGTGGATTTTGAGTCCAGCCAAGTTATTTTTGTAAAGCCACTTGCTGTGGGCCTGTATCTGAACAAAAATTCTTTGAGCACTGGAGTTGGTAGCCATTGAGCAATGCAGTTTGTAGCCATTGAGCACTGCAGTTTGTAGCCGCTGAGTTTATTGATATATTCATGTACAGAGTGGGTGTTTTTTTGTAATTGTGACCATCCACTAACTTACTTGTACTATGATGTGACCTAATTACAAAACATGAAGCTATTATTTTTATTTTAAAAGATTACCCCTGGCTTTTTTACTTCATTTATTTTCAACATTGATCAAGCAACATGTTGAGATTTTATTCAGCATTCATAAAATTAGATTGCTTCAAGTTTTCCAAATACTCTTCCCTACATATCATGAAGAAATACACAGACAGTACATCAACCTGAAGGCAAAGCTGGAGACATACAAACAGTCAGAAATCTGAAGAGTATAGACTGTAGGTGTATAACGCAATTATTAAGAATTCCACATGTAAATATGCAGAAATTGTGAACTGTTAATTGGAAATCATCTTAGTTGTGAGCTTCCCTAAGCAGAAATGTTAATGAGGGTTCAGTTTCATAAACAATGTCAAAAGTATAAAGTTCAGAGAAACTGTTTAAAGCAGGACACACTTCAAATGCTTATGAACATCAAGTCTGCCGATTCAGTCAATGAGAAGGACATTGATAGAGCAATAAACTAAGTAGTGGTTTATATCAGGATCTGGAGAAAAGATTGATTTCAATGAAACCAAATCAAAACAAAATTGTAGAATACAAGGTCACACACACTTGTTTCCTGAAGTATACTATTTTGAAAGGCACATAAAGAGAAAAAGAGTCAAATTAAAGCTGCATTTTTACATTTTTCTTTTATTTAGAGCATAGCAATTTCAACACTATGTCAGAATAACAGTTAAGTAGTATAGCCCTTTGGAGCAAGTGGAATTTGAGTAAGGCAAGTGATTTTTTTTAAAGCCACTTTCCCAAGGCTTGTGACTGAAAAAGATTTTCTTTGAGCACTGGTTATTATCTTTTATGCATGTATGAATGCTTTGACAGAATGTGACATCAGTAGACCCCCTCTTAGGAGACTACTTCTCATGATATGTACATCATGGTATCATTTTTGTACCACTATGCTTTCGGGTTGCTTAGGTTTTACAATCTAGCTCTCTATACACCATGTTGTGAACAGCTACCTAAGGCCAGATTGGGTTGGGTTATATAACATTACTTGACTCCAGATAATTATTCATACTATGTCCCAGACTGCGGTATATTAAACAATACAAATTTACATTTAATGCATTTTTTAGCAGTAAAATGAACAACTACACTAAAAAGTCATGCAAATTCCTCATTTCAGATAGAATTGAAAGTTAAAAAATAAATTTATGAAAAGTTTGCTGTTGAGAAAGTCTTTGCAAGTCCAGGGCTAAAAAATTAACACTAATTCGCTAAGAATCCTGCACTTGATGAAAGAATCCTGCACTTGATGAAAGAATCCTGCACTTGATGAGGTTCCTAGAATCCTGCACTTGATGAGGTACAATAAATGCCCACAGTGGAAATGGACAGGTGTTATTCCACGCATCAAGTAAATTAGGGTGATTGTTGTCAAAACAGTCTTTATGCACTTGTAAGACTGTGTACTGGCCCCACACTCTGATTTCAATATGGATGATAATGAAAGATGTAGGGTAATTGGAAAAGGTCACATTGGTTGACTCAACAAATAATCCAGAATTATGTCTTTTAATATTGTTGTTGACAAACATTCAGTGCACTGTGCAATGACAATTAGAAAGATGTGGAACTTTTTGCAAGATAAGCATCTGCCTCCAAAATGTCTGAAATTAGATGATGACACACAGTCTTAAATATGATCAAGAGAAGAGAGTATAAAAGTGCCAGAAATGCTGGGAAAAAGCATATGTATGGCTGAAGTATGACCCAGGAAAGCCTGTGATGTCATGCACTTTCTCCACTGATTATTTCAACCCAAAAAAAATGGAAGTGCACGGGGTACTTCTTTCGTTGATGGTTGTGAAAACTTTAATATATCGTCCCAGGAATCACACTAGTGATGGTACTCCTTCACTTGCCAGACATCAAGGATTATAACCCGAGAGAAACTATCAAGCTGTGGTATGTTGCTGGACCAAGAAACAGAAGGCCAGAGACTAGACCTTATGGAGCTAGATCTGTTGATGGTTCAGATACAGAAAATTAATATGAACTTTCAACTTTCAATGAGTCTTATTCGTAAAATACAGTTGTTATTGTTTTGAGTTAATGTTAATGAATAATAAATGTTGAATTAGAAACTAAACTGGCTTCTATTTGACTTTAGCAGGATCAGTTAAATTTAGGCAGGATCAGTTACAATTTTATTATGGTGATCCTGTGGGTTAGTGAAAAGTAATCCTAATTTCAGGCCCTGCAAGTCTGATTCGCCTCATTGAATTTAGGTTGCACAAAAAAATAGTTCCGTTATTATTCATAATTGTTCAATTCATATAGCTACACAACTACATGTATATTTTTAGGTAATATCAGGATCCATGCTAGGGAGTGAGTTGGGTATAGTAGTCATCCTTGAGTCTTTCATTTCTCCTAAACATACCGGAAAGTGAAGTTCACTTAACCTTGCCTATATTTCACATCATTCCCCCCACTCTCTTTTGTGTGATCAATACAAAGCATTAATATTAAAGTAAAATGTCAATTTTTGTGTAAATTTTCTCCATAAAGTGGCAGGTGGAAAGTTGGAATAAAAAGTTTTATGCTCAGTAATAAAATTTGATGACCATTAATGCCAAAAATTACACTGCTACTTATGGAATTACCACCGAAAATTCACACATGGTCCTTGCAAAAAATGAGTGAAAAATTGAATTCTTTTTTGCCCCGTCAGAAATGAATTATGAGTTAATGGATGATCTAGGTCCATTACTGATAAAATTAATAATTTTATCCAATATTTCATCCTAAAATGTACAAACATACGAAAAGAGGACACCTTCTACCATGACAACTTTTTGACTTATTTATTACGCAGGCTCCCTGGATTTATCATGGGAGATGTACTGCATAGCAGTCTCTGACATGTTTAATTTTATTCTTATATTTGCATTCTCCACAGTAAACAATGAAACACTTGACAATGAAGGTTTTCAGTTGGTCGACAATGGAGATGCAGTGTGTTACAATGTGCTACTTCATTTGCAAGCAGCCACTAAGAGCTACTCTCATTATATAAACCAGTACATACTGTAGCAACAGGTAAAAAGGAGAAGAAAAAAAACTAGAATTAGCTAGGTCAATGGCATGCAAATACAAATCTCCACATTTTCAAACTTAGTCACAGAAACTTATAAGGTGGAGAACTTACCAATTTATGATACAAGGGCAGGTTCCCTACTTCAAGATCATGACCCAGGGCCTGTGTTTGATGCACAGGTGCATTTATCACCTTATGCCCATTAAATGTACACATGGTAATAGGGTGGGGATCTTAACAGTTATTAATTATGACCCACTGGCAAATCCAATACCACAAGGACATGATTTAGGGCCTGTATGGGATATATGTGTGATTTTGCCTCGTCGTATCCTTCAAATCTATATATGGTTATAGCAGGGGTGGCCAGACTTTAGTGACATGGGATCTACTTTTTACAGAGTCGTACCAACATGGTCTACCAGCATGCCCCCTGCCTTCATGAGACACTGAAACATGTTGTAAACTATTGAATTTCTTTTAATAATATATCAAACACTCTTACATACTTTTTTACAAAGTCTATTAATAAATGTACATATGTCAGGGGTCCAGACTTTAGTGACATTGGATCTACTTTTTACTGAGTCATACCAACATGTTGCGGTCTACAAGAAACTACTTTGCGATCGACAGGTCAACCATGATCGACATATTGGCTGCTCCAGGGTTATAGGGTGTGGAACTCAACAGTTTCCATGTTATGACCCAGGATATATGTCTGATTTGGTCTTCTCGTGTTCTTTCAATCTATATACGGTAATAGGGTCGCAACAGTTTCTAAGTTATGGCCTGGGGCAACATTTCCCCTCACCAGGGGCAAGATCTGATGAGGAAATCCAAACACCCTATACGTATGTTATAGATGTAGACCTCGACAATGACACAAGCCAGGTTTAAGATCTTCACCTTTAATTAGGAGTGAAACGATACATCTTTGCGACGTATTGATAAGATTCTTGATACACAGCTTATGATACGATACGTTATTAATACACATATCAACTTGATGGTCTTTTCATCTTTGGAAGGTCTGTCAATGGTAGGGTGGTGCCATTTTTATGTGTTGACATATTGGGTGTATTTCCAGTATGCAGATTACAGACAGACATAGACTTATCATCTGTTTATATGCCATGCTCATCTTTGACAAGATAAAAAAAAGTACTTCCAAACAGACTACCTGTTAGTTGTCAGTGATTTGTATTCAAACTTTTAGGCCATTTCTGGCTGCTCCATTTGATCAGATGCATGACTTATCCTGGTCACCACGCCCTTTGTTTTGCATTGCACAAATGTTTCTAAACATCTTATTACCAATTTCATGTCTTAAATAAAAATTGGAAGGCAATACAGTATTATCTTCAAAACAGAAGAAACAGTGCAGTTTCCTTGTGCAAGAAAAATCTTATCTAGAACAAGTCCGAGTGTGGGAGCGGAGATGACTAACAACCAGATCCTTCACAATTTACTTCCCACAGATGCACAACAACTGCTGCGGTCACAGGCACAATTTCTGTCAGTGAAAAAGGAAATTATTGACAAAACCCACTCCCCTTCTACAAATTGACATGGTACTGTAGCTATAAGTATAACTCGTGCGGTTTGGAATCTGTCCCCTTGCCGATTTTGTGCTAAAAATTTTGTTTATCCTGTTGGCACGTTCAATCGTTGATTACATATATCAGCGCAAAAGAAGACTTTCCAAACTTGTTCCCCATGTACGATTTAAGTACTTTACAGATCATTTAATAGGCACTTTTGTGCAAAGTTCCTCCGTTGCAGCTACATGTATTTGGATAGAGTTTGGATGTCACGATTTCCGGTATGTCATGCAGTGAACGCGCTACAGTTCTGATTGGTGGTTATTGTTTCACCATGGACTTGAACAAACAATAACCATTAATCAGAATTGCATGTAACATATTTCACTGTGTGACACACCGGAAGTGTAGCCTTCAAATTCGTTCCAAGTAGACAAGATACAACGCATCAGATAACTTCGCGTTAAAGTGCTTATTAAATGATAAGTAATGTACTTAAATCATTCATGGGAAGAAATCTGGAATATCTTCTTTCCATTGATACAAGTTATCAGCGACTGAATATGCAATTGGGATAAAATAATTATATTGGAATTGGGGTGGTGGGAAGGGGCAGATTTCGAACCACTTGAGTTAGTCATGTGTTAATTTGTAGAAGACGAGTTGGTGTTGTCAATAGTTTTTATTTTTTACTGACAGAAATGAGTACATGTGCTTGCTACGGCTGTCTCAGATGAATTCTCAATTTAAAGAATAAAGAGGCAAATGACTAATAACTATTCATGAAGATTAAATAAACATATAGAGTAAGTATTGTTTTGTATTGATTCTTCACCTCTTGTATCGACATGGAAAAAGTTTTGATACATCGATATATCGATTAATCGTTTCACACCTGCCTTTAGGACTTTAAAAATTGAGATTTAAATTTTTTTTATCCCTGGCCCCATGCCCATGGATTGTATCAAAATTTTAAAAACATTGTGCACATCTACAGCCCCCCCCCCCCAATTATATCCTTAAATTTCAAGTCTGTATCTTCAGCCATGTAGGAGGAGATACACTACATTACAGATGGATGGATGGACAGACATACAGACAAGACAAGATGACATAATCCCCATTTTTTTAAAAAAAGCACGGGGACAATAAATCAGCAACTGCAATGATCAGCTAGCTAGCAATGGCTGTATATGTTAGTCGATAAGTGAAGCGTAACTGGCAGCTATTACCTGGCCAGTGTGTAGTAGCTGAAATAAACTTTCTGACTTAATCGCTAGATAAATGTAAATGTTATCCCTGCACTTTCAAAGAAGTACAGAGATACTGTGATAGATTACAGATGTTTGTTCATATTTACATACAACTATATATGATTGTGTAATGTCCATAAACTCCTCATGCACCAAAAGCTGGACACATGAAACTTGGATCAATGATAGTCCCATGGGTGTAGGTTGTGTGAACACTTTTGTACTTTTGGTCCTGTCCCAGGGGGTGGGGCTAGAGACATAGGGGTGATTTTACATACATTTTAAATATCTCCTGAATTGTTTACCTAACATGTCTGAGAACTGCCATGTGTGATCAATGATCAAAGTGTGAACATGTCAGACTGGAACCCCTGGATGATGCTTCAGAGTCTTTCCTAGATTGGGAACCATGGTAGCTCAGTTGGTAGGGTGTTGAATTTGTAATCCAAGGGTCATGGATTTTTGTACATGTACCTGTCCAGGCCAGTTCTGACTGCCACAGTGTGTCCTTGGGAAAGGCACTTTGCTCCCATTTCCTCAGCATTATATAGCCAATAATGTGTTAAAAGTGCCATTAAAACCTACAAAAACAAACATTTTCCCTAACCCTAAGATCGTAATCCCTAGGTCATAACATAGAAGTGATTGAGATTCCCACCCTATAAACATATATACATTTACTTGGCTTGAAAAGACAAATTTTTGTATGCAACTGACATTGACTCCAGGATCCATTCCCACCCCTAGGAATTAAGCCCTAGGAACTAAGCCCCTTAATCATAACTTGGAAACTATTCAGATCCCCAACTTATAACCATGTATACTTTCTGGACATGAAAAGAAAATGTATCCACACAACTGACATTGACCCCAGGGTCATTCCCTACCCCTAGGGACTAAACCCCCTAGAAACTGCTAGATTAGGGACTAAACCCCCTAGAAACCTCTAGATCATAAACCCCTAGATCATAACTTGAAAACTATTGAAATTCCCAACTTAAAACAAAATATACACCTACTGGGGATCAAAAGACCAATTTTTACATGCAACTGACATTGACCAAAGGGTCCATTACTAACACCAGGGACTTAGTACCTTGGTCATAACTTGGAAACTATTGAAATCCCCAACCTATAAATATATGAACACTTACTGAGCTTAAAAGACAAATTTATTCATGCAACTTACATTGGCCCTGGAGTCATCTTTACACCCCAGGGGACTTAGCCCCTGGGTCATAGCTTTACAACTACTAAGATCCCCATTCTCTAATCATGTACATACTTGCTAGGCATGAAAAGACCAATGATCATATATAACTGACATTTCTCCCTGGGACAGTCATTAGACTTGGGGACCTACCCAAGAGGCTAAAACTTTAGTGTGGATGTCAAAATAGGGAAGCATGGGGATATGTATTTTGCAAACACAGAATTATAGCTTTAAGCTGAGTGGCCTGAGATTGCTTGCAAACAACAAGCAGTGGTGATTTTATCATGGGATCCCTATATGACAAAATTAACTGAAATACACAGTTATCCAGCCAGACATCTTCCATGACATTTAGCTTCTAGTTCTGCACTCTTGGTTTCCTAAATTAAGTCTACAGATTTTTATATACATATATTAGAGAAAACTTGTTTTGGCCCTCCATTTTCGAAAATCCTACTGAGAAATGTGAGAATGAAGGATAAAAATGCAGATCACTCAATTGCCAGATGTTTCTGTGGTAGCTACATGTATAGCAGCATTAGTAAATGATACTGGTAATAGTGGCAGTAGCAGGACTAATAAAAGGATCATTTTTGCTGGTCTTCACCTGATCATGATGCAACAAGAAGTCTGTTTACAAAACTGTGAGTCATACTGGCATTGGTCATACAGTCTCTCAACCTATCAATTAGTACTGAACTAATTGTGTAAAGCATCCATCTTAAAACCACACAAACTACAGATAGATCTTGAAAACATAGTTGTAAAGACCCCTCCCAAATGCATGGCAGTTGTAATGGCAATATCCTTATAATCCATGATAATTGGTGTTATGCATTTGTAAACACAACTATATGTCATCATACCGGTACTATTGACTATATGTCATCATACCGGTACTATTGACAATTCTGCTTTCTTGAACAGTTACTATTTATGCATATGTCCTTGTGTCCATGGAATTACATCCATTGATATGTTCTCCTTATAAACTGAACTCCATCTACACTGATCAATATTTGCAAGAGTGAATAATCATATTTGTTGGACAATTAATCAAATACTTGCTTAATTGATCAATCAGTGCTAAACAAAAGCTAGGTTTTGTTTGTTTGTTTGTTTTGTGGGTTTAACACCATTTTTCAGCACATGATAGGCTATACATGGTGGTCAGTATATTTGGTGGGGGGAGAGTCCAGGAAGGACCACCAACCCACCGGAAGCTACAGGTAAGCTTTCTCACATACCCACGTTTGCTGATCTGAGATTCAAACCCAAGCGTACAAAGATGAGATGTGAGTGATCCATAAAGGTGAACGCTTTAGACCACTCGGCCAGGCCACCCGGAGCCCCACAAAAGATAGGTAATCAATGTTTTAGGAAAACTTTTTTCCATCACAGAAATGGTTCTTTTTGTATTAAATTTAGTCCTACAGCTAGCTTACCATAATTCTCCCATGACAAGCCCATGCTTTATGATGACCCAATCACCCCACTTTTACAAATTTATTGCAAAGTATAACAGGGGCCTCCTCCCCCATCAACTCCCCCCCCCCCCCCCCCAAGTGTGGTAGTTGGTGTCCATAACTGCCGGTCGCATTATGTCCCATACCATGGTATAATGAGAATGATAATGTATGTTTGAGTGTCAGGGGGTGGGTGGGGATAAACAAAACGCCAGTCAAGTATATTGTCACAATTTTACTATCTGCCAATTTATATAAAATCAGGATTTAGATAGCCCCATGTTCTCTGAAAGTTAATCATTGCTGTGTAAAACATTGAACCAAATTATTTTTATCTTTTTGTCAACTTGTCTGATGTTTTGAGTAAGGTCAAGGAATAAGGGACATCTAAGACAAAATAACTGACCCATCACTTGACTGTATTATTGCCAAATTTGTGTAATAACAACGTACATTATAGTGTTTTTTTGAAGTTATTTTAAGAAAGCTATTTCCATTGAGAGACTCACTCTCTTCTTTAAAAAAAAAATTAAAATGCAGGTTCCCTGGGCTTATCATAGGAGAACTACTGTGATCTCAATCACTGAAGCAAAACCTTAGACAAAATCACTGCATTTATTTCCGTACTTTAGTAAAATCTCAGAATATTTTGCTAAACCTCGCCTACTAGCCAGAAAGTACCATCTATACTCACGTATAAGCCAATGCAAACTGCATAGACCCAGATCTGCATCGCATCATACGCCGGCAGATCTGGGTCTGTGCAGTTTGTGAGGACTAGTCAATAGAACAAACAACATAGACTCTGATCTGCCAGTGCATTATTTGATGGCAGATCAGGATCTATGTTGTTTGCATTTGGATCTGGCTTTTATGCAAGTATATATTGTAATCACATTTTGAGATGTGTATTCACAACATGCAAGCAAGGTCATGATCATTACAATCATTATGATTCCAAAGTTTTTTAAGTTACTGGAAATGTACAATGTACATCATTTTCTCCACTCACAGGTGAATTTATTTGGAATGGCAAACCAGTAGAAAATATGTATTTGTTAAATTTTCAAATTTATTGTTTAAAAAGACTGGTAATTTTGTAGTAAACAAACAGTACAAGGTATAAAAATTAATTAATTAAAAATGTTAGATTGGCTTATGATCTCATTAGAAAATATAACATTATATGTGGTACTTACAATTTTTCTATTTTTCTTTATCCGGAACTTATATGTAAACCTTTAAGAGCAAGTACAATGTCATTGCAAAAGTTACATCAAATCAGAAATTTGTTGTCTTTTTGTCCTGTCGGCAGGCAACTCGCATAAACTGAACTCTAATCTGTCGTCTGCTAGGAAACATCAAATTATTTCCCTTTCTTTCACCCTGCATTAGGAAGAAGCTGATTGCATTAAGAAACAGTCAATGCTGTTGCTAAATTTAGGGATGAGTCATACCCAGCAACATAAAATTGTCTGGATATTGATTATTTCAAATACAAATTGTTCATCTGAAAGGATTTGAATAAATTTAAAGAGTTTATTCCAAGGGACGTTAAAGCTAAATGTTCTTGTGTAAACTTTGAAGATAATTTGTAAAAGCAAGAGAATGAGTCAGGTTGATTGACTCAAATGATTTAGAATTACACATTTTCAAAATAATTTTTGATCTCACTAATTTTCCAAGATAATATTAAATAAGGATATATATTTATTTGTTATTTTCAATATTGACAATGTAGCCATAAACAGGGGCATGATATAGGGTTGTTTTTTATGGTTTTATTTATGACTTATTCTGGAAGTTTTTGCTTGCAGAATTTCATACATACATGTACATAGATGTATAGTGTAGCAGTCTAATCAAATGGTTACCATATTTGCTTCTGTTCAACATGCACCCAACTGCAAATAGCATAGCTCCTGATCTGTCAGCACATAATATGACATTAGATCATAGTCTGACCTGTTCACAGTTGGATTTGTGGTGTACAAGGGTTAAATAACTTTAGCATGCCCTCATTTTAAGACCCTTCATTATAACACAGTTCTTGCTATAAGGCAAGAATGGTCATGGATTCCACTTCATTGAGGGTAGTAAAATTAAATGTATCATGTACTTCGTTATAAGCTGGTCTCACTAGGTGGTATGCTCTATAGTTCTGATGGACAAATTTGTGTTGATGGAGTACTGTATTGGATATCGATATGAATCCTACCATCGGACCAGCCTGGGTCCGCTACCATGGTGTGTCCTTGGGCAAGGTACTTTACTCCAATTGCCTCGGCACTAAATAACCTACTTGTGTTTCTGTGCCATAAAGCACCAAACCAAACCAGACCAAACCCAATACTCTATAGCTCCTATGGACAGCATTATAATGAGAGTTCTTGTACATTAATGTGAAGCTGTCATACTCCATAGCTCCCATGGACAGAGTAATAATGAGGGAGTACTTATACATTAATACATGAATATGAAAGGAGCTGTCATACTTTATAGCTCCCATGGACACTGATCAAAATAGGATTGTAAGTAGTAATAAGCTCAGCCAATCAGATGCAAGATAACCTCATTCATATCTGTGGATCGCATTCATTATTGAAATTGTCCAAGATTTTAAAGATATAAGTGAATATTTCAAGTTTGATCAAAATTGGATCACAAATATGGCTTCCATAGTGGTAATAAGCTCAGCCAATCAAAAGTAAGATTATATCATTAATATGTGTGAATCTTGTGCATTATCAAACTCATCCGAGATTTTGATGATATAATGCCATATTTCTAGCTTGATTGAAATCGGATTAGAAATATGAATTCTAGAGTGGTAACAAGCAGTTGTTAAAAGACAATCGATGACACACAACACAAAACAGACACAGGGCCGTACCATAAACTTGCCTGGCCTATGGCCAGGTGGGCTAAAAATTCTGGAGCAGTTGTTCTAAAATCTTTCTCAGATGCTCTCAGGCATCAGTACTAATGTACAGTATCTTAGAAACAAAGTCACTCATGATACATGTGTTAGAATTAGTTCTTTCTTACGATTGTTTTACAAAATATTTCTGAGCTAAGAACCTTCCAAAGATCTTTCCTAACTTTAAGAAAAGTAGAAAGGTGTCTTAAGATATATCTGCAGCTTATGCATCTCATATTGCATTGAACCTTCACTATAACGACTCTTGCTATTACAAACTCCTTGATATAGCAAACACCCATATTGGACCCCAGACAGCCCTTATATGTAAATAAGGAGAATACATGTAGTATAGACCCAAAATCATTTGTCATAGTGAACTACACTGTGGTTTGATAATATAAAGAAAGTGATAATATAAATAAAGATGTTGGAGATGATGATAATTATGATGACTGCCTCACACCTTAGGAAATAAACTTGGGGACTGTGATATTCTCCATGTCCATGCATACAGATTTTTGAATTTAAAAAAAAATAACAATGCCATATTTCCTTGCCAATATATGTTGACTTAATAAGTGTCCCAAATACAATGTTGGCATAATTCTAATCTATTATCATCATTAAAATGAATATAATGTACAGACCTTTTTTTTATCATTATCCCTGTTGCTTCTAAGAATTTGATTGTATCAGCCATAGGAATAAGCTGCATTTATGATAAAACTTGTAAAAGTTACAAATTATTTTTTGTGTAATTCTTTGAGATTTTATAAATTGCCCTTTCTGAATAATTTTGGTGTTCACATTTTTTAATTCCCCCCCCCCCCTCCCAAAAAAAAATTGCTGCAAAGAGATTGCATACATGTAGCAAAACTGGAAATATATGTTTTCATCTGCCCATGAAAGATCCTAAATAAATAAATAAATAAACAAATAAAAAACTAGAGTTATTAGTATCGGGTACATCATAAAGGACTCCCACTCTCTACAGTTTGCTCAGCACGGCCTTAAAAAGAACTTTTGTTGGGAAACCAAAGTTAGAAGAATGGCAATCAGGGGACATAACTCCTCCAAATGATGAAGTGAAGTGGTGGAAATCAAGTGCATTCAAGGTCTCATCAAAGATGCATGATAAATTTTGGCTGCAATCTAATATTCCTTAGTAAAAGTATGCTTCAGAAACCAAAGTTATAGGAGGGTGGGCAATCTGGATCCATAATTCTTCTAAATGATAATGTGTGATGCTGGAAATTAAATTCATTCAAGGTCTCATCAGTGTAAAGTTGCATCCCATATTTGGTTCAAGTCCAATAATCCTTGGTAAAGTAATGCTGCAGAAACCAAACTCAGTGGATGGGCTATCAGGGGTCATAATTCTTCTAAATAATAGTATGGAACACTGTAAATGAAACCGATTCAAGGTCTCATCAATGTAAAACTGCATGGCTAAAATCCAGTGATCTTTGCTAAAGTAATGCTGCAAAAACAAAGTAATGAGAATAGACATTAAGGGGCCAGAACTGCTGTACATTATATCTTGGAATGCTAGAAATCTAATTAATTCAAGGTCTTATGAGTATAAAGGTGCATGCTAAATTTGGTTGAAATCCAAGAATCCTTAGTAAAGTTATGCTGCAGAAAACAAAGTTAGTAAGAAAAGGGAAATCAGGGGCCATAACTCTGCTAAATGGTATTTTGGAATGTTGGATATTAAAATCATTTAATATCTCATCAGTATAAAGCTGAATGCCAAATTTGGTTTGAAAAAAAGCAAGAATCCTTGTTAGAGTAAGGTGGAAACAAAAATGAGGAGGATAGAAAATATGGAAGCATAACTTATGTAAATGATATTGTGGCAGTACAGAACTCACACTCGTTCAAGGTCTCATCAATATAAAGTCACATACCAAAGTTAAAATTCAAATAGTCGTACATGCCCAAATTGGCGCAAATGACTCTAATGCAATAATCATCATCGTTAAAATTCAACAAAGATTGGTAAAGTTATGCTGTGGAAACCAGAGTTAGAATGACAGACAATCAGTGGGCATAACTACTGTAAATGATGTCGTGGAAGGATAGAAATTGAAATCATTCAAGGTCTCATCAATATAATGTTGCATACTAAATTTGGTTAAATTCCAGCAAATCTTGGTAAAACACTGCTGCAAAACCATAATCAGTAGGATGGACAATTAGTGGGCATAACTCCTGTACATGATATTGTGGAATGCTGGAAATATAACTTATTCAAGGTCTCTTCAATATAAAGCAACATATCAAAGTTTGGTTGAAACTCAACAAACCTTGGTAAAGTTATGCTGCAGAAACTGATATCAGGAGGACAGGAAATCAAGGGGCATAACTTCTGCAAATGATGTTGTGGAATGCTGGAAATCAAATTCATTCAAGGTCTCATGAGTATATAGTTGCATGCCAAATCTAGTTGAATTCCAACAATCTTTGGTCAAGTTAAGTGGCAGAAATGAAAATTAGTGTGGTTGGTGATGGAAGAAATATTCAGGGGCTACAACTCCTCTAAATAAAGCTGCATACCACATTTGTTCCAAATTCAAGAGTAAAGTTACCTTGCAGAAACCAAATTGTGGACTGATGGAGAGCCGGACAGACTGACAATGTGATTGCAGTAGGGCTTCACCGACATTGTTGACCATCTCCCTAATAATTGATGTTCCTTTACATCCTTGGAGCTTGAGTAATGAGTTACTCGCAAATTCTTTCATTTATCCATTGGCTTAAAACTCATCATGTTCTCAAGCATACCAATTCCAAAATTGTGGCATTAGTCAAACAATGAATTATCCAAGCTTTATTTGAAAACTATTTAAGATCCTTTTGTTCTTTCCTGAAGTGTGAAATTCTATCATTACATTGCTCAATGATGCTTAGTTTCCGAATACAAGCCTTGTTGTTTACTCATTTCAGATGACACAAATAAGTAATTTATAAAATCTGCAGACTGCATTTATGTTCGGTATACATGTATATGTTCCACCTTGTCGTGGAAAACATTTTAAGGTTTTGGCTCTGATGTTACAGTCACACTCATGTTTATTTTGTACTTAGGTTGACACCTTGTGCTTATACTTGACCCAGGTACACGTATCTGCCCATGTTCTCCATGCTCTTTACTCATCACAAACTGTTAAGGGCATGGGTATGTTGTGAAGAAAAAAAATCATAAAAATGCAAAAGTCACTCAGACGCAGTTTTCGCATAGAAAAGGTTAAATATATTTATGAAAGGAGAAAATAGTTTTAAAAGAAATTAATGCAGTAGAAAATAACCTTGAGATTTTTTGCACAATAATCAATAAATTCTCTCAGTATTCATTATAAATTATTAACTGACCTTTCCAGTTAACTACAAAAATCAATATGATCACCTCTAAGGTAATTTATAGGAGTTACCTTTATAAGGACATTCCTAATATAGCTTCAAGAAACAACTTCAGATGTATCAGAAGAAATTAATAACATATATCTTAACTTGGGAACATTCTTATAAATGATCTTCAGAAACTTGAATGAAGCTAAATCTGATTTTTCAGTAGAAGTGATCACTGAAAAATCTGTTTAAAACATATTGGCCTACATTTTTATAAGGTAGTTTTATGGGGGAGGGGATGGGGTTTGAAGAGAATTCGCTATAAATACTAATCAGTTCATACCAACAGTTCTCCCTGACAGCTTGCTTTATATTCATGTACAAGTATTCCCTCATTATTACACTTTCCATGGGAGCTATAAAGTATGACAGCTTGGTTCATATTAATGTACAAGTATTCCCTCATTATTACACTGTTCATGAGAGCTATAAAGTGTCACAGCTTGCTTTATATTCATGTACAAGTACTCCCTCATTATTACACTGTCCATGGGAGCTATAAAGTATGAGAGCTTGCTTCATATTCATGTACAAGTATTCCTTTTTTATTACACTGTCCATGGGAGTTATAAAACATGATGGCTTACTTCATATTCATGTCCAATACAGTATTCCCTCATTATTACATTGTCCATGGGTGCTATAGAGTATGACAGCTTGCTTCATATTTATGTAAAAGTACTCCCTCATTATTTCACTGTCCATGGGAGCTTTAAAATATGACTGCTCACCTCATATTCATGTCCAATAATTTACTCCCTCATTATAATGCTATAAGTGGAAGCTGATACCTCATTATTACACAGTCAATGGGAGCTATAGAGTATGACAGCTCCCTTCATATTCATGTACAAGTACTCCCTCATTATAACACCATCCATGGGAGCTATACAGTGCAACAGTTTGCTTCATATTTGTGTACTAGTACTCCCTCAATATTACACAGTCCATGGGAGCTATAGAGTAATAGAGTATGACAGCTTGGAATATGGGATAATATCTTAAAGATCTTGGATGAATTCAATAATGAGCAAGATCCATGCATAGGATATATGAAATGTTTTGTTATGGGCAAGATATACGCATAATATGATGTGATCTTGCATATGATTGGCTGAGCTTCTTACCAATTTAGAGACAGTATTTCTTACCTGATTTTAATCGGACTTGGTAAGTAGGTTAATATCATTGAGATAGTGGATGAGCTTTATTATGAGCAATGCCTATGCATATATCTATGATACGAGAGTTTTTAGAACACTTTTGAGACTGTATTTTTGATAGGATTTTATAAATCTTGGTAAATAGGTCTTTGTCATCAAGATCTTGGTCGAGTATGAGTATGAGTGAAATTCATGCATATTATTTATATGACCTTGCATCTGATTGGCTGATTGTCAACAATCTAGCAACTATATTTCTGATCAGATTTTGAACAAATTTGTTAAATAGTCATATATTATCAAGATATTGGATGAGTTTGATTATGAGGAAGATCAATGGATACTAATGAGGTACTCTTGTGTCTGATTGGCTGAACTTGTTACCACTCTGGAGACTGAATTCCAAGTGGATTTTGATCTACCTTAAGCTTATACTATCATTGTCATGGACAGGTTCAATAATAAGTGAGATGTGTATGTTAATGAGATACCCTGCAAATGATTGGCTAAAGCTTGTTACCTATTAACATCTAGAGACTATATTTCTCACCCAAATTCCATAAAACTTGGCAAATGGGTTTATATCATCAAGATCATGGATGACTTCGGTTATGAGCAAGAGACTGTGCATATTAATTATGCCTTATCTTTCGAAAGAACTTTTATCAGGATATAGCAAAATAGGTAAAATCAACATGATACAAAGTTTGGGAGTTAGTTTACAGTCAGCTGTTATGTAATACAGATGAATGATATCAAGCCCACTTGGACCTCTTGTTTAAAAGAATTGGAATGATTACAAAGTCACAGCAAGCTCACAACTAGCTTAAATGCAGTCATGGTGAGCTTTCAACGAGTTTCTAGCAAGCTCGCTAAAACTTTGCACGCATGAACTCATGGCAGGTTTGCAATGAGCTTACAAGCTAGCGACACACTGTCAATCCCCTTATAAAAATGCAATCGTAAATCAATCTTGTGATAGCTCATAACAAGCATGCTATAAACTTGTTACAATCTTAACTGTAGCTAGCAGACTAGGTGGGAGCTCGCAGTGAGCTTGTAGAAGAAATTTGGCAACCATGCAAGTACAGTTGCTTTGTGCAATTTTGCTAGCAAACCCTGCAGATAAATTAATTATCATTTATGAACTGAATTATACTGAACAATGTTTTAAAATATATATCGTTGCTGATAAACAGTCAGTGCATTGTGTGGTGACAATTGTAAAGATGTAGAAGTATTTGCAAGAGGTGCAGCTGCCACTGAAATAACTGACATTAATAACAAAAGAAAGTACAATCACAAATACGACCAAGAGAAGAGACTAAGAAAGTACCAGAAATGCTGGGAAAATTAACACAATTAAATAGCTAAAGTATGACCCAGGAGAGGCTGTGATGTTGTGCACCTTCTGCATTGAGTATTTGGAGAAATATGAAAGTGTGTGGGGTGCTTGATTATTGAGTCTTGTTTGTGAAATACAGTTGTTATTGTTTTGAGTTGAGTTGATGTTAATGAAAAATAAATGTTAAATTAGAAACTGAACTGGCTTCTGTTTGATTTTAGCAGGATAAGAGAAATTTAGGCAGGATCAGTACCAATATTATTTTGGTGATCCTGTGGGTTAGTGAAAAAAAATCCTAATTTTGAACCACATATATTGTTTTACATACACACCCTTTCTTGTTACATATACTCAAGCTTTGTTTACTATTAATCATGCATGTTCACTTGGGACCTCTAAAATCTGTGAATAAATCAAAAGAAACAAAGTAGATGGAATGAATACAAATTCATAGTTGTTTGAAACTGTGTTTTTCATAATTGATTGAAATAGTATTTATCAAAGTTAAACATTCTTTTGTACACTTGTGCAATATACCATTAGTTTCTATCATGGCATTTAAAAGTTTGTTAGAATGAAACCTCTCAAAAGAGTACCATGATGTACTGATATGATGTTCCATTTCTTTTGTAATAGCACTTATTACACAAAGTGCATCTCTTTAGCTGTTAAATTCTGTCTTTTTTAAATTAAGCATACTGCTTTTCTTGCAAAATTGTTGCACATAGAGCAAGTAAAGGAGACTTAGTGGATGTTTGATCTGGATCATATCCAATGAATAAAGGAAAGATTCCAGAAATTCAGGCTGATCCACAGAAAGACAAGCTCTTCAGTGTAAGGAATCTCTCAGTCGTTTTCTTGAATATGTGGGAAAATCTTCACATTTTTTTCTGGATGACTTTAGACACATTTTACTTCACTTCCATGTAGAAATCCATTTGGGGGAGTGGGATGTTGTCAGATGGTTAGGTTTCCCCTCCCCATCTATTAAAATCATACACTTTTAGATGAAAAACAAGAATGTTAGTCATTTGAAATTCACTAAATCACCTTTTCTAAACAAATCCTTTCAGAATAAAATAATGCATCCTCCTCTACTTCTTGAGTGATTCAGGTACCATCCACTGAAATAGATTACAGCAATATATACTCTGTAACCTAGACAATAAATATAACTATTTACCTATTTGGCAAAAGCATTTAATTTTTAGTTCAACCTTCCAAAATCACTTCATAAGACTTAGAAACATCTCCAAGTATTATTTATGACTGATTCCTTTAGGGATCCTAAATGTTTAGTTTTACCATCTATTTTAAAAGGGCTGTGACATCATATCTATCAACTGTTCGGTAGTTTACATCTTTAAAAAAAAACAATGAAATTTACTCACTTTATTCCTTAAAACCCTTGAAATAGAATCACTGCCATTTTTTTGAAAAATGAAAAATATAAAGATTAGATGCATGCCTACAAGTACATGACTTCTAAACATGCCTCAGTTAAAGTTCACTGCATGAGGACAATTGTAGGTCATCTCATTTGACGTAATAAATTATGGATGCAAAACTGCGCCTCAACAATTGTAAATGGCTGACAAATTGCAGTCCCATAAACTGGGAAAATGCAATATAATCTTGATTTTACTCACCAGCATAATAACTCCGTGATATTTTATCACAACAGTTTCTCCAGGGTTCTATGATCAGTTGCTGCATATGTGTTGGTATTACTTGCAATTAAATTTCCCGGATTAACGAGATAAATTGTAATGGTTCGAACTTAAAAATGGAGCCTGTCTGAGAACAAGGCAGCCGTGGTAGTCCTGTGTTAGGAGTACCTCAAATAAGTTATGTGCATATTTTGTTTATCAGTAATCCAGTCTCCAGACTATAAACAAGGGAAATAACTGCTGTTACCGTGTCAATACCAAATTAGATCTCTGTCACAGAAAACCACATTTCATCTAAAGTGTTTTAATTTTTTTTATAATTCAAAATTCGTGAAGCATAATTCTTTATAGAATGATGGCAGAATTGGATGTGTGGGTCTCTCTCTGTCTGTCTGTCTCTCTCTCTCAAAGAAAACAATAATTCTATACATTTTGAAGTTTATTCAGTATAAAAGAACTGCCAATTGCTTTTCCTCTGGAAGCAGATAATAATAATAAAAAAGTAATAATAATAATAATGATGATATTATTTCACACTGTTCACAACTACACTTACAGTAAAAACAACATGGACATGTATAACATGCCTGATGATTTAAAGCAAAGGATTCAGAAGAATGGAATTTTATAAATAATGATTGATTTGTTTCCCATTTTGGGTAAAAAAATACTCATTATTTAAACATTAATATTGTATGAAAATGTAAAATGCAGAAATAAAATCACATTAATTTACTTTACTTTAATTCTATGAATAATGGAGTTTATTATTATTATTAAAAGTTTTGATATTTAACACATTCAAAAATGTAGTATAAATCTGGTAATAATATTAAATATAACAAATGGAATTACTGGAAATTAAAAGATAATATTCATGTTCAAAAGAAATGTCTAATTTGACAATAATCTGGATGTCTTGTTTAACATCCAACATTTGCACAGAATATTTAAGTCCAAATTGCTCATGTGAAAACTCACATGAAAAAATCCAACTAAGGACACAGTTAAAATAAGTGTTTGATCAGAATCAAAGTCCAAATTTCACATGTGATACCTCACATGAGAAATTAGAACTCTGCCTTATTTTCAAACATAGTCAGATGTAATGGAAAAGAATGTTTTCTAAGTTATACTTTCTCATGTGAACATTCAAATTCTCACATAAGCAAAATCTGCACATGTGAAAATTTGGTTATTTTTTCTTTGGCTCACAAGATCTAACACACATGAGCTTGCAAAGTCTACCCAGTTTGTATATGTTTCTAACAAAGTTCTTGTGCGCAGCTTTTGAGCAGCTCATGTGAATTGGTGAGATTTTTCTGTATGAGAGTCTCACTGAAATTTTCCAAAAATTTGGCAAAATCTGTGAAATTTCAGTGAAATATTACTGAAATTTGATGAAATACCAAAATGTCAGTAAAATAAGGACATTTCAGTGAGATACACTAAAATTTCACAGAAATTTCAGTCACATTTTCAGTAAGGTGAAGCTTGTAGGTCCAATTCCTCAATGGTGTCTGGACAGTAACATTTTGTCTTGTCACAAATTAGTGTGCTGAATTAAGTATATGCATTTGTATACATCCTTTCTGTCTAGGCTGTAATTTTAATTTAAATACATATGCTGGTACCAAACGTTTAGTAATGGCCAATGTATCTTGAGATGGTTTGTCACATATAAACTGGATTACACTGACCTACTTTCTAGGGTTATTTAATATCGCATAAAAATTGCATCCAAGCTCTAATGATTCTAAAGCCTTTGCACCTACTTTGTTATAGGTTATATTTTTGTTGCGTCCTGGGATCAACATGTGTAATACACCAAAATGAGTCATTGTGACCTACTTTCCTTGATTTTTTTCAAGATTGCTTAAAAACTGCAGCAGCTACCAGTTTATATTTCCAATACCTTCTTACACAACAATTGTATGCTTCTTTTAAAGGCCATTCTAATTCATGCAATCAAAGAGGTGATATCTTGTGAGTCCTGCTCCGCATCTACTCGTGTGTTAGATTAGTTTTGCATACGATTGGAATTTGTTAATTTTCAGCTCAACTATGAGTATTTGAAGAATAGGGAGATCTTATGCAGTCACCCTGGTGTCAGCACCAGAGCTTGTCATTTTTAGTGCATCCGAGTTGGCATTTTGCATTCTTCACCAATTCTGGTCCACTGTTGAACTTATTTTTTCAGGCACTCTATTCATGTTAGAAGAATAAAAGTTGACTTGCTTCAGTTAACTTATTTAAGATAATTATCTTAAAAACTGTTCATATAGGATTAAAAAACTTGGTGAGAAGATTATCTCCTGGTGAACTATGCATTTAAATACCAGAAAGAGGTTGCTGTGACTTGCATTCAAATTGTCCCAACTTTTTAGACACTTAAGGGGGATTATACATGTTTGTCATGTGATGCTACAGTACATGTAGCACTTTTCTGGCTAATACTGTACTTGAATAAGTATAACAGATTTAATGTTGTGCAAGATAATGTTATTAGAAAAGTATTTGTAGCTGTACTTTTATAAGACCAGAAGAAGATGTATGACAACATGGTGTCCATTTTCCATTTAACTTCTTTAATTAGTCTAGTTTTGCTGTCCTATGATAACTATTGCTTAACAACATTGTAATGTTTTAAGAAAAGTTTATCAAGGAATAGCTTTTAAATGTTACACATTTTTTCCTACTTCTTTCAGTACTCCCGTAATACAGTACTCTCCCATTATAATGCTGTCCATGGAAGTCATAGAGTATATCGTCTTTATAGTAAGATCACCTTATAATGATGTATATGATACATAGGATTCGACTATATAATGAAATGGGAGCCTTGACCGTATGATCATACCCACATTATAACAGGAACAGTGTTATAATGAAGGGCCTTATAGTGAGGGAGTGATGTATTTTGAAATTCATACAGTGTTTAACACAGAGTAATTCTAGCTCACTGGGACCCAATTCTAGCTCATTGGGGGCCGATTCTAGCTCAATGGGGGTCAATTCTAGCTCATTGGGGGCTAATTCTTCCTATATATTATGATACGTTGTGCCTGGATCGTTGTCTGCTTTTTCTTTATGTGAATCTATACTTGAGAATGGCCATTGAAAGACAAAAAAAGAGATTTCATTTTTATTATTTAATTTGTGACATGTTAATACATGGTTTTAAGGAGAAAATATAAGTCTCAGCAATAATATTGTGAAGCGACATGACTGTAAGTTTCATCCAAGCTCTTGTGTAATTGCTACTTGAGTAGGGGATTGAATAAGGTAATTTAGGAAAGCTATAATTTTAATTATTAATATTATTTAAAAATTTTAAGTCAGTCAACATATAGTATCCATTTTATTTCAGGAACATTCCGGCAAGTTCGAAGAAATGTGTATCAACCCAATACACCAGTTGCAAGAGGGATCATTTGGCAGTGGGAAGGTGACATATCAGGATATTGGCAAGACTATGATGTGGGCTTAGCAACATATCTTGAGGAATCATATACAAAAAGTGTTCAAAATGTTGACTTGCAAAGTTCAATGTTCCGCCTTCCATATCTAATTGACTTTGTTAAGATGCAACAAATCAGAATTGAGACTGGGCGTTGCCGTCAAATCAGACGCAGCCAGTCTACAGGAGGGTCATATCCAATAGATATGGGGTCAGCAATTACTATTGGAGCTTCAAGCACTGGTGTGCCTGGTTCATCCACAGATTCCAATGGAAAGAGGAGGAAAGGAGTGAATAAAAACTCTGTACCAAAAAAAAAGAACAAATCTGCAACATTAATGCAGAGCCAAGCAGTTGGTAGTTCTTCGGCATCAGTTCAGAACTTATCTGCTAGATTTGGAAGTTTTCCCTCATCCACCTCACTCGGTGTGGTTACAACAACCGCAGGGAGCAACACCAGCTTTGCTCAGTCAAATTCATCAAACTTACTAAACCCGTCAAGTAATAACTTTGGAAACAGTCAGTATTACTCAGGAGGATTCCAGTCTGGTAATAATCCTGTTACCAGTCACTTTTCACAGTTGGGTTTCCAGAATAGTAGTCTGTTGAGTCATTCTGGCCCCAGCACTCCAGCTCTTCCAGGCAGAAACAGTATGTTTAGCAATAACTCAAGCCATAGTCAAACAACCACAAATTTGTCTGGACAGACTGGTAATCAGACATTTGTTAGCTATCCAGCTAGTAGTATGTCTTTTGCACAATCTGCTTATAGCTTACCATCAGGTCCCTTGACTCGAAACAGATACAGTCAGACCCTGACTGCTGGACTAAGCAGTAATGGAAAGTCACAACAACCAATATGGAATCCGGGAAACAACCAATCCAGTGTGCAAGGCAACATGGGTCTTGCATCATTTGGGATTGGGACATTTGTGCCAAGTGGCAACCCCTTTAGTTCCTCACTGAGTGCAATTTATTTACAGAATCAACCACAAAGTATGCAACCTAACTTTCATTCTCTGCCTGCAGGAATTGGCCAGTCTGGACGAGGAGGAGTGGGGCACATGTAAGTATCATTTAACAGTGGTTTATGCCTTTCAAATTTCAAATATTTGCCTAGGCTGACTGCATATTCAGATTTTTCTGCATTTTACAAGTATTTAATCACTGTAATGGATGTGCATCTGGATATTCCTGAAGTACATATATACATATGAAGTATATATATTCCTGCTAAAGCTGGAGATTTCTTCTTAATAAATACATATTTTTGAAGAAAAAAATGTATTTGTGACCTTAGAGTGGTCAAAGAAAAATATATGCAAAGCTGATTGTAAAACTACAGTTAATACCCACAAAAAATTAAAGCCTTTCCATGTTCTGTACACCTGCACACATTTTTGTACATGATTTCCTTTTTAGATGAAGTTGGCATTAAAAAGAATGTATTTTCTTCAAAAACAGCAGAGAAAATACTGATAATTTGCCAAAAGGTTAGGAGCACCCGGTTGGCCTGATCAGTGCCATCTCCAGTGGGCAAGAAATTGTGCTGTAGTACCCACCATTTTCAGGTAGAACTCTTGGTTTGGAATACAGTTTATAAATTCACCAATGGGAACCCCTCTATTTCCATTCCATTATATGTTGAGAAGTTTTTTCATCAACAAAGTGTAAGTTAAACAAGTTTGTAAAGTGAAAAACTGCTTAAATGGTCTCAAAGTCTAATCAGGTCATTCGCAGATGAAAACAAATATTCATACCAAATTTCATTTGTCTACCTCACAGAGCTCTGGATAAGAATTTTATAAATCGAGTACCGGTATTTTTATTCCCTAGTTTGGAACTAATTGCATTTTTAGCTCTACTGGTCATAGACCAGAAGAGCTTACTGGATGGCCTGTTGTATGTCATCCTAAACTACTTGGAGGATTGCTATGAAACTTAACACACATATTCATCCCAAGGTCTACTTGGTCCTAAATGAAAACGTTTCTGCTCAGACATCCAATATGGCCAACATAACAGACATTTTGAAAATCTTGTTATTGCTTCTCCTCCTAAATGGATAGTCATATTAGTATGGGGTTTTCACTAAAAGACTCCCTATAATGTCTAGTTTGGTCCTAAATGAAAATGGTGCCGATCTAACATCCAATATAACCATTGTTGCAGCCAGCTTGAACATTTGTGTGCGGCAACTCCTAAATAAAAAATCATATTGACATGGAGTTTTCACCAGAAGACTTCTTATGGTGTCATGTTGGTCCTAAATGAAAATGATGCTGATCTGACATCTTGAAAATCTTGTTATCGCAACTCCACCAGAATTGATGGTCATATTGACATAGGGTTTTCACCAAAAGACTTCTTAAGGTATCTAGTAGGTCCTAGATGAAAATGTTGATCCACAGGCATCTAGTATGGCTGCCACAATGAACATATTGAACATCTTGTCACTAATCTTCCTGAATTGGTCATACTGGCATGGGGTTTTCACCAAAAGTCTTCTAATGGTGCCTAGTTTGTTCTAAATGAAAATGGTTCCAGTCTTACATCCAATATGACTGCCACAGCGGCTAATTTGAAAATCTTATTGCCCAGTATTATCATTGATGGTTTCAGCACTCAGCAGTTAAAAAGAAAAAATGGTCTTATCTTAAATTATTGGGAATTTGTTTGAACAGTAGAGCATCAGTCCTTTAAAGGGACTCTTGTTTGATATTTGATGCAGTATTTTGTGACTCAAAATACAAACTTATGATACCAGACTGAGTCTTAATAATGAAGACAATAATCATGCCTTTGAGGATGCATCAAGCATTAAAGACTGAAACTGCCATTGGGCACATTTGTTTATATGGCTCTTGAGGATGCATCAAGCATTAGAGACTGAAACTGCTATTGGGCACATTTGTTTATATGGCTTTTGAAGATGCATCAAGCAGCTTAGAGACTGAAACTGCTATTGGGCACATTTGTTTATATGGCTCTGTTTTTGTCAGTGTTCTTAAAGCGATCATGAACTATCATTTCAGACATACATGGAACATCTGAAACTGGTCCCAATAGTGAAGTTTATATTGATTTAATGTGTCATATTAAACATGGACTGTGCTTACAGGAGCAATACGCCGTCTGAAAACTTTGGACAAAATGCTTACAATTAAATTGTTATGCATAATTTGAATGCTTTACACACTTCTCTATGCATTTTTTTAGCCAGTTTCTTTGCCTACAAAATGAAGATATGCTGATTATCTAGAGCTCTGTACCTTTGTTCAATCATGGAAAAAAGTTTTTTGTCAAGCAAAGTTTATAGTCCAAAAAGTTGAATTACATGTAAAAATTAAAAAAGTACTGTAATGGCCTGAAAATCTAATGAGGTCATCTACATATGAATACAGATATGCCTATGAAAATTCATTTGTCGGCCTTAAGTGGTTTTTATATACCCGCCATAAGGTGGAATGTACTATGTTATGATGATGTCTATCTGTATGTCCATCTATCTGTTACCAGTTTCATTTCCACACAATAACTCGAGTTGTCCAGCATTATAGTTTACCAAACTTTGTGGATGGCTTGAACTTGGGGTAAGGAAGAACTCTATTAATGTCAGGGTCAAAAGCTCTAAGGTCAAGGTCACTGTGACTGAAAGAAAAAAAAATTGTTTCAGTATAATAACTCGAGTTCTCCACTATCTACAGTTACCAAACTTTGTAGGCAGCTTGCACTTGGGGTAAGGAAGAAGCCTATGATATTTGGATTAAAAAAGGTCAAAGGTCAATGACACTGTGATTGAAAGAAGAAAAATGATTTCTGCACAATAACATGAGTTCAGCAATACACATATTTATAAAAAAAACTTTGTAAATACCTTTCACTTAGTGTAAGGAAAAAGGTCAAGGTCACTGTGACTGAAAGAAGGAAAGTTAGTTATCTACATAGAGAACTATTTAACATAGGGCAGGCATATAATGTGCCATTCATGGTACTCTTGTTATTTAAATGTTCTAGCAAGGTTTTTCTATAAAGTCCAACCCTTTCACAAATGTGTAAAAAATGTGAAAAATTAATGTAATAGTCTGAAAATCAAATCAGGTCATCTATATATGCATACAGATATGCCAACCAAATTTGATTGATTTATGCTTAGTTATTTGTTGTTGTCCAATCTTGCTAACAAGCTTCATGGGATGGATGGACGGGACCAAATCAAGATGCCCCCAGGCATATAAATGAAAATGTGGACATTGTGATTCTTGATTCCTTAGTGCATTTCAGAATTCTCTGTAGCATTTAGAAAATGGAAGGTAATAGTCATATTCTTCAAGGGTTTGAGTCTAGTATATGGAAAACTGTGGAGTCAGTGTTGAAAACTTGAGGCCCTTGATGCAGGGACTCTTACTATTATGTTTAAAAAAATTCCTTTATTTCTACCTTCAATCAGTAGGTTGTATTTGTATTTGACCATATCGATTGGATTCCCGTATATTTTGAATGTTACACACAAAGTATTAAGACTGCATTTTCTGCATGTAACAACAATATATCATTCAAAATTAATGCTTTTCTTCAGCTCTTAAAAGAGATCATTGCATGAGGCATGAGGAATAGAAAAATCAATCTTCCAGTGTGTGATCTACTCTCTGACTCTGTGTGTGTGTGTGTGTGCTTATGAGTGAGAGAGAGAGAGAGAGAGAGAGAGAGAGAGAGAGAGAGAGATTATATTAGAGATGATGAAAGCCATATAAATCTATCTATAAGTCAAACCTGTCTTATGCAGCTGCCTCTGGTCAGTGAGAAAAGTGACCTCTGAAGATAGAGAGTTGCTTAACAGCCAAAGATTCATCTCTTCAATATTTTAGATTATGAGACTTATAAAAACTGACTATTTAAGACAGGTGATCAGTTAATAGCTTAGGCAGGTTCAACTTTAGTTACTGGTATGTAAAATTCAAGTGTACAATTAACCATTAAATTTGGCAAGTTCAGTACCTGTTCTTATTAAAGCACTAGTAACCTTGTACTATATAGTATGTACAAATACAATGCCTTTCACTTAAGTCAATCTGAATTCTTCAAAAGAACAAGTAGAATTTCTGTCTCAAGTTGTCATTATCTTACAATGAGGTCAATCCAGGTCTTGAAAATAATATCACAGCTCTCCCTTATTATAATGACCTTCATTATAATGCAGTTCTGGATATAATTTGGTTTTGCTATGGACCCCATGAACAAAGTTGAATCATTGTACATGAATTGGTCTGTGTAATATATCACAATATGAGTTGAAAGCATACAACATGAAGCTTAATATTACATATATCTTTATTTCCTTTTTTAAAGAATTTATTACTTGATAAAATTAAATGCACAAATACCATGATGTGGAAAAATATATCTGATTTTGATAAACTAAAATTATTACTGTTGGTTTAACTGGCATTTTGTTTACTCCATCCTCCAATGTATATATATGTATTAATCCAGTTTTCAATATTTCTCACTATACTATGATTTGGCACATAATGCAGTCAACATTTATGGCCCCTAATTACAATGTTATAATGAGCATTAGCTGTAATTGGTTTTTGTAATTTGGTTATTATGCCCCAAAAAAATCAACTTAGAAGAGGTCAAATACAAAATGAAAGATTGGAGCAAAAGAGCTAAGTGTATCGGTATATGGTTACACAGTACCGGTAAAGACTTGTTTGGCATCAGTATGCAGTTACACAATAAAGACTTGTTTGCATCAGTATGCAGTTACACATTAAAGACTTGATTGGCATCAGTATGCAGTTACACAATAAAGACTTGTTTGGCATAAGTATACAGTTACACAATAAGACTTGTTTGGCATAAGTATGCAGTTACACAATAAGACTTGTTTGGCATAGGTATGCAGTTACACAATAAAGACTTGTTTGGCATAAGTATGCAGTTACACAATAAAGACTTGTTTGGCATCAGTGTATCAGATGAGGAAAAAAATTACTTGTCAATAGACATGGATATAGAGTTGGATCAGATTTGTTATTTTATTGAGATCCCTTATAAAAATGCAACCCTAAATCAAGCTCATGCGAGCTTATGATAGCTTGTGGCAAGCTTGCTATAACCTTGTTACGATCTTAATTGTAGCTAGCAGACTAGGTGGAAGCTCGCAGCAAGCTTGTAGAAGCTCATATAAGAAATTTGGCAACAAATACAGTTGCTTGTGCAATCTTGATAGTAAACCGTGCAGATAAATAAATTATCATCTAGAAAACTGCATATGGTGATGGTGAGAAATTTGCTACATAATGTAACATTTTTTGTCTATAAAATCATTAATTGGCATATAAAATCAATAATCTTTACATGTTGAGAAAGGTATTGAAATTCCCTGTCTGTTAGTTATTTTATTTTATTTTTAGCTTTTTATTGCATTGGTATATTAACCTAGGGAATTATGCAGGAGCACTGTGGATGTTGTTATATGTTTGCAAGTTTTTGACAGTTTACACCTATGTACTTAATTGCATGTATTTGTCAGTACCTAATGAATATTAATGAATTTATAATGTGCAAACTGATCAGTGAACAACCTTAACTATGTCATGTGAATATTGACATCTCACATTAATGAAAAGTTATGACTAATTAAAAGTTTGGGGGCCTTTTTATTTACAAAAACCAACAATTGAATAAAAAGAATTCATATGCCAGTATTTTATTCAGTTTTAACATATATACAAACATAAACAAGATTTTTGCAAGGTTTATAAAATCAATTTTAACAAACAAGAGTAAATTCATACATGAAATGCTGAATATAGAAAGTACAGCAATATGTTAACCAACCAAATCAATATCAAAATACAATTGTAACTACCATCATATATATAGAACAAAACTTATTATGCAGCACTGAATATAAATAAGAATATTTCATTTGTTTAAAATTTCAGAAAACAAACCTCTCTGGTGAAATATAAACATGTTAAAGTGTTAAAATGGTTAATGTTTAAAATGTTAAACTTCATGGTACTGGATTTGAAGTTTTGTTCAGTATGTATAGTTTATGTCTTAAATTTTGATGTACATGTCTGGTCCAAATTTTCTTCATGAATGCACATTATCAGTCATATTCAACAAAATTGGGAGACACACAAACCAAAGCAGTGTCCTTGCCATCATTTAATTTGATATACACACAAGTCATTGATGCTTGTAATTGGAACTATTTTGTACTGTACATACTTTGATCATACTTTGATTTCAAAGGGACAATATCAACAGGATTTTCATTCACCACACCATTTTCAATTAAAACTTCAGTGTTAATTCCCAATTCCTTTATGACTGCATAATACATGTATTGTGGTAGACACAAACAATCAATGGTAAAATTTCTGTGACACTACATATAAACTTCGATATATTTCTCAACATGGCCAAATTTTCTTGATGCATCATTTTGTATGAGTTGTGTTCTTCAACTGCAGTATACTGTAAAGATTGAAACAGAATTCCATCTTTATACATTCTGTAGAAACAAAGCACTTTTTTGGTTCATTTATGCCAAGGACAGAAGTTAAAGGGTTAAGCTGTTCAACTGAAAGTCTGTGCATTACTCGCAGCATTAGTGCAAGCAACAGGACGTGAAAAGCATCTGTAAAGACTTATTTCTCTGATGGCATCATATGTTCTTTTGCAAACAGCTTATAATATTAAGTGCAGTGATTCCATTATTATGATGCTGTTCAAAGGAACCTAAAAAGTGTACCAAATTATTGGTGAAGTCACCAAAGACTGAAGTACAGGTAAGCAGTATGTAACATGTTGAACCACATTTAATATTGGGTATTTTTTGTGTGTAATCAATAGTTTATGAATACATATATGTATGCATTGCATTTATAAAAAGAACGAGTTTCAGAAATGGGAAGCTCAGAGAAATAAATACCGTATATACTTGCTTATAAGTCGAGTCCAACTGCAAACAACAGACCCTGATCTCCCATCACATAATGCACTGGTAGATCAGGGTCCATGTTGTTTGTTCTACGGTCTACTCCTAACAAACTGCATAGACCTAGATCTGCCAGCGCATTATGTGATAGCAGATCTTAGTCTGTGCAGTTTGCAGTTGGACTCAACTTGTATTAGTGAGTATAGAGTTTAGAATTTAGAAGATGTCAACACAGATTTATACAGATGTGGTACAATGTCATTGCCTGGGGATCTCTTGAACTGGTGGTAAAAACTAGTGTTGGGAATCAATTTAAACTTAAAGATCAATGATCAGTTCATCAGAACTGACCAACCATTGATTCAGACTTGTTTGAGATACGTTGTATATTTTCCATGGAAAATGTCATTTTTGCATACTTGGAAATTGAGGTTTCTTCACTGTCACTCAGTCATCTTACAAAAACTCCAGATGTCGGGTACTGGTGATTGATGACCAGTAAGCATACATATCCAAAATGGTCTCTCATTGATATAATTTAGCATGTTCAGTTGCAATGCAGTGAAAATGTTGAAATTAATGGTGTAAAAATGAAATATTCAAGTGAAGAAAACTTTAATGATTCATGATAATTTAATGATAATAATAATTGAATGCTTTGTCTAGGGCATTGTCACAAGTCACAGGCAATAATGTGCTCTGCTCCTTTATCACCTATGGCTGCCTGTGCTGAGATTTCTTTGTTTTTCATGAGTGTACATAAACAAAAATATGTCATCAACAACACAATGTAACAATCTTGTACATATCAATGAAAGTGCCCATTTTATCAATCAATAAGTGACTGTCCTTGGAAGAGAAACTTTGATTGGCTCATTGAGACAGCTGGAAAGGTCATGTTGAGTTACAATGGCAAGTAAAATTTACTTGCACTCACAGTGATCGGTTAAGCAAGTTTATGCATATTCATGAGAAACAAGGAAATCTCTGCACAGGCGGCCACATGTGATAAAGGAGTGTAGCGGATTATCGCCTGTGACCTATGACAATGTGTCTAGGGGCTTTTCTGAAAAGTCTCCAACTGTTGGGATAATCATCACACCACTATTAAAGACCCTTCAGAATGTTTTTAATTATATGAAACATGTTCACTTGAACTGTTATCGCTTTTTAATTAGGGTGCATTTGAGGTTAAAGCTATCAATGTTATACTGTATTTCATTCTCAGAAACAGAAGCAGTATAATTTATTATAAATTTTTAAAGTTTTTCAATAGCTGTGTTTCGGGACCATATGATGCATCTGTCAGGGCAAGTATGTTTCATTGCAGCCATGAGCAATGATATAAAAGGACCTATACATAAGGAAGTACCATATATACTCGCGTATAAGCCAATACCAACTGCAAACTGCATGGACCCAGATCTGCCATCGCATAATGCAACCGCTGATCAGGGTCTATGCAGTTTGTAAGGACTAATCAGTAGAAAAAACAACATAGACCCTGATCTGCTGGCGCATTGTGTGATGGCAGATCAGGGTCTATGTTGTTTGCATTTGGACCTGGATTATACACGAGTATAGATGGTAAGCAAATCTTTTTTGAACTACATATTAGAGAAAATAAGGTAATTTGATGATCAGGAGCATTCCTGATATTTATAAGCACTTTCTTTGGCATGCAGTCCTGCTATTTCATGATTCTCTAACATGCCATTATTCAAGACAGTTGTAAGATCTATACATTTCCAAAAAGAATAACTTTATCACAATCATCAGATGCAAGTTCCTGGCTCGAAATTAGTAGTAGTCCATTAGTCTAAGGTTAGTGCATTTCATTTTGGACTATTAGTTTTCATAATTTCAGTAGACTGACGGCTAGTAAAGTATCATTTGTCACCAGTCAGTGTTGTAGCTATCAGGTAATTTTCAAAAATCTGAACGATTAGATGATGACCAAGTTCTTTCAGAGCTAATTGCATAAATCCCCATGATTCACTTGCTCCCTAAAAGGGTAGAACAGTTGGGATTTGACTGTTCCTATTTAAAAATGAGGATTTATTTTTCCTCTTTTCAAGTTCGAATTTTCACTAAGCAGATTCACTAAATCCCCGAGATATTTAAGAAATAAAAGTGTTGTTAATCTTGCCATGTGTCTGACATTGCTTCATGGGAAGGACTAGTAAATTTCTCAGTCTTCTAACTACAGAAAAATTTATGTTAAATTCTAGGCCTGAAATAGGTTAATGTTTTTACTCTTTTTTGCATTTGATGTAGGGATCACACTGTTCTCTGCCACACATACTGACTAACACACCGTGTTACTGATAAGCACCAAAACATACTAACCAACACCCCACTCTACTGACCAGCACCCACCTCTACTGACCCATGTTCACACCTACTGACCAGCAGTCATACCGACTGACCAACACACACACACAACCCTACTGTTTTTGTTTAAAAGAAAAGTAGAGAGAGTGATTTGTCCATGCATGCATATATTAATTAGTTAGAGCTTGTCATTCACTTTTTATGGATATTCCCCTCAGAACATCTTTGAATTTGTAAAAATATATATCAGACTCCCCACTTTATAAAAAGTTGCATATAGATTACACATAAGTCATATTGGGACTGCATAGACCCAGATATGCCATCACATAATGCACAGGCAGATCTGGGTCTATGCAGTTTGTTAGGAGTAATCAGTAGAACAAACAACATAGACCCTGATCTGCCAGTGCATTATGCAATGGCAGATCAGGGCCTATGTTATTTGCAGTTGGACCCAACTTATACATGATTATATATGGTAATAAAACCTTAAGAAATTAAACGCTAGCCATGTGATCGATGGATTGATGGTCTTGTGATCGATGGATCGATGGTCTGTCATGGTGACCACTGGATTTGATTCCTGAACATGAACTATTTATGGTGGTCAATCAGATACCTTGGATACACAGCTGAAAAACTTGCAAGGTAAGGTAAGGGCTGTTTTATGACTTTTTTCCTCAAAAATGGGTTTTTATACGTAATTTTTTTAATGAAAATGTGTCTGTTTTATTCCAGGGCAGATAAGCTTGCTTGGATGGGGAATGGGATAGTGTAGTGGAAATGGCATTTGTGAGAGAGGAGAGTATTTTATATTTTTCCTAAAAATAATTATCATTATAATTAATAATAAAAGAGGAAGAAAAAGAAGAAGATGAAAAAAAATAACAGCATCTTTATTTAAGAGAGTGACTCAATTAGTTATAAAGTACTAACCTACTTTGAGTCTCTCTTTTAAGTATAGTACCATATATACTCGTGTAAAATCTGGGTCCAAATGCAAATAACATAGACCCTGATCTGCCATCGTATAATGTGCTGGCAGATCAGCGTCTATGTTGTTTCTTCTACTGATTAGTCCTTAAAAACTGCATAGACCCAGATCTGCTGGCACATTATGTGATGGCAGATCTGGATCTATGGAGTTTGCAGTTCATATTGACTTATATGCGAGTACAGACGGTATTTACATATTTTTTTTATACAAATGTTACATTCACACCTGAACATTATAAACACATGCATACAAAACACATATTTTCACCTGTATCTACACACTTGAACTGATAATATAGCAATATACAAAGATAAATATGTTACACAAAATATGCTTGCACATAAAATCTACCTAGTTAGTATAATGATAGGTAAAAGATTTCAGTGTACAATACACTTACACTTACACTGAAACATAACAACTCTATATTCACTCCGTTACACACAATAAAGTAAAGAAATAAAAATGCATATGTGTATGACGAGAGCTTATGTACAGATTTACATGGAAATGTTGGCAAGAAATAATGGAAACAGAATATTTAACTAGTAAAATAATCCAGGCAATCACCTTTCAATGAAAGGATTGTGCAGTTTTAGCCTTTTTAAAAATTTGTATCGAATATTATTCCAAACATGGGCCGCTGAATACTGAAAGGATCATTTTAAGTTATTTTTTAGATTTGGAAGTTTGACACAGTGGACCTCAAATTAGAAGTGCATTGGTCCCTCGCTGTAAGGTGCCTTAGTATAGCACAGTCCCTATTATAAGGCAGACATGGTCATGGATGTCATTATATTATGTAATAGTAATACTGTGTATAATCTACCCCAGTATAACAAGGTACACTTTTATGGTTCCCTTGAACAATGTTATTTTAATGGACAATTAGATTGTATTGCCCTGATTTAACTGTTTTATGAAAAGAGGGTGTTAGATATTCAGGAGCCAATTTATTAGATATTTTATACATCATTTTTGTTTTTCTGAGAAATATATATTTAATTAATGTATACATAAATTTTTCAGCTGATCCATCGCTTCAAAAAGTTGTTGAATGGAGTATGAAGCATAATTTTACAAGTTCTTTTCTGTGAATTTAACAGTTTTTTTACATTCATACTAAAAATAGGGGAACTTTTAAATGAGTTCTGCTCCAAAACTTCTGAACAGAATTTGATCAAATTTGACAGAACTCATCCTAGCATGAAGACCTTTCAGTTTGTTCAAAAAATGCTAATCCATCATCAAATATGGCCATTGTTACTACAAATAAACAAACTTTTCAATAACTTCTTCTCCAAAATCTCTGAATATAATTTGACCAAACATTACAGAAAGTGTCCTGGCATGGTGACCTTTCATATTTATACAAAAATGATACTAATATGCCATCAAATATGGCTGCTGTTTCTAAAAAGAACAAAAATCTTCAATAACTTTGTCTAAGTAGCCACATACAAGAATTTGACCAAATTTGACAGAAAGTGTCCTAGCTTGAACACCATTCAGATTTATGCAAAAGATGCTGTTCTGCCATCAAATATGACTTTCATTACCAAATGTAGAATAACATTTACTCAACTTTATCAGTAAACAAAAACTGCTGAACAGAATTTGACCAACATTGACACAAACCATTCTGGCATAGGGACCTTTCAATATTGGACAGATGATGAATGATTCTAATGTGTGATCAAATCTGGATGAAGATACAAAAACTACACAAACCTTGAAACATTTATTTTCAAAAGATATGGAATAAACAGCACAGGAGAAATTTAAACAGAAAGCATCCTACCGACCTAGATTTCTTGGCCAACAGCAATCTTAGGCCCACTTGAGCCTCTTATTACCGGTAAAAAGAGGCATCACTTTTGGCTAGTTCCATGATTTAGGGAACTGACCAGTGATTACATCTACATACAAAAGTAACACTCTAATCAGGTATAGGAAGAGCTACCTTTAAAAACCTATTTGGTCAAGTCATGTGGACTTTTTCCTATCTATTGCTGGAGAAATTTTAGAACATAGTCAAAAGTCATAAGGGGGTTTCAAAGTCTGGTTCACCCGGAAGCATTTAAGAACTGAAGTCATGAAGATATTCATTAGAAGATTCAACAATAGGTTTGAAACTATGTTAGTGAAAAGAATCATTGAAAATATTTGCCATATCATTGATTTCAATGATGTAACATTATTTTACTTTTTTTTTTTACATTTCCAGCTCCAAATTCTGAATATTTTCCAGATAGCTTTTGGATCATTTATTTTATCTTCTGTGTTTTTTGTATGCCCATCTTTTGGCCAAATAGATTATGCTAAGACCCTCTCTGTCCATCTGTCTCTCCAGTAACTTTTTCTTTTCCACTCGATAACTTCAGTTCTACAGTGCATACATGTACCTTCACCAAACTTTGTGGATTGTTTGCACTTAGGGTAAGGAAGAGTAGAAGCCTATTGATTTTGGGATCAAAAGGTTATAGTTCAAAGTCACTGCAACATCAACAACACACATTGATATAATGCACTGTTGCATCATCACCCTCTGATGAGTTACAATGCTAATGAAACCAGTCAGGGACTGGGGGTGACAAGTCCACCCCAGCAGAAAGGAGGAAACATCTCTACCATCCTTCAGGCATCTTTGTATAGTCTTAAATATCTCTTGAAGTGGAGGTGATCCTCCATAGACACCAAAATACTAGATCCCATACCTACAGAGAACCCAGTTAGCATTTATGAGAGTACATCAGCACTTCTATCTAGCTCTTCTACCACAAATGTAATTAGAAGAGATCCCCAGAAAGGAAAACTGGATGACTCAGTTGATGAAGGCGAGAAAGCAAAGCACTGACTGCTTCCTAACTACGTCCTCTCTTTTTACAAAGAAACAATGAAATTCCTATCCAAATATGTCAAACTATACAAGGTACTGTAGCTGACTACCCTTCAGTAGTGCAGCCTCATAGGCAAAATAGCTAGAGGTCTTGATATCAATTGGCACTCAAGGTTCACCAATTGGGCAGAATTAAAATCCTGGTGGACCTCTGAAACACCAGACTGACCTATAGCCACACACTCAGCAAAGCAGAAGAGTACAAAGCATCTTTTCAATGGGCAAGACAAACCCTTAGTGATAACAGCCCAGCTAATCTACATGTATCTGAAGATATGGAAGCCTGCATTGAAACACATTCATGAGAGACTTTCAAAGTACTACAATTTATACAATATGTTTACAATTCTTAACAGTACATATTATCACTAATAGATATTAATTCTTTATCTCTTTGTATTTCTGCTTTCTTTAATAAACAATCCTTGAGAGTTTTTGAGTTACCTTGTTTTTCTACTTCAACTCCAAAATGTAACTTTTGTTTTATCACCAATGACGATCTGATCCTGGCTGCATTAAGTGGTAATATCATCTGAACCAACTACAAACAGTTTTGTTTTGATGCCATAACTTCCTGCCAACTGGCTGCACCTATGTCACATGATACAAAAATGGCTGCAGGAGCTGCTAGGGGGATACAAACCCCATGTTGATAACACATGGTGATATGATGAACAATTGCATCATCACCTGTTAAGTTCCCTGTGATGAGTTTCAGTGCTGACAAAACTGGACTGTACCATCCTTAAGGCATTTTCATCTTTTTCATTTGTGATCTAGCTTACCTTGTGGGGAAAACGAGAGAATTATTGCATAGATTAATTTTTAAGACATTAACATTTGAAATATTTTCAGGCAAGTATGTATATGTATGTATGTATATATATATATATATATATATATATATATATATATATATATATATATATATATATATATATATATAGGATTTAATGGCACATCAACACAGTTCTGGATATATAGTGCCGATTAAAAGTACTAAAACTATAAAGAGACAATTTTAAAAATACTTTCCAAATAAATGTAAATATATAGTCCTTCAAGGTACAATGTAAAGATCTTAAAAAAGTAGTAAAAATATATAAGTCAACAATTGCTACAATTTTCAGGAATATAGACCCTTCCAAATAAATGTAAATCTTTTCTCATACAGGATAAAAGATAAAAGATGACAAAGTTCATACGAGTTTGCGTAGAAGTGATTAGTTGGAGTTTGTGAAGTAGATGTCACTCTAGTCAGCACATTAATATGTTGTGAAAGCTTGAATGGTTCCATAAAATCCATCCATTGGTTTCTAATTAGTCTGTTGAGTAAATCTTTGATCTTTGTTAAAGTCACCAAAAATATAAACTTCCAACCATTCATTTAAGACCATATCAAGTTGAATTTCAAATTCTTCATTCCAGTTAGCTTTGGATGCAGGATTCCTGTATACAAAATCATCTTGATTTGGTTTTGCCTGTGTAGAGTTTAACTGAAGCCAAACAGATTCAACATGATAAGATTACAAATCCTCTCATCTACTCAGTCAAACCATTTTTGACATAGATAACCTTTTGTTAACAGGACAGTGGTTTCAGATGACTACATGTAATTAGTAATGGATCCAAATACTGTAGATGAGTGCGTGGTTTGCATTTTACTTCAGGAATGTCTTAATATGGGTTCATTTTCAATAGTTATTATTGGCTCAAATTTGGACATTACTGTGAACCTTATAACCCTAATGGTTTTCTCTACAGGGATTTTTGTTTTTTAAGTATCAAAAAGATCCCTAAACCAACACTGCTGGAAGCACAAAGTTTGGCTGCATTATAGAGGTGACCACTTTGAAGAGGTTTGGTTTATATTAGAGTGGCTTAATTTTAACTAAAATATGTGGCCATGTCTCTACAGGATATCAGTTTACAGAGGGGGCCAGTTTAGAGAAGTTTCACTATGTAAGATTAGAATATTTTGAATTTTTTTATTCATGGGTTTGTGCTAAATATGTGATTGGATAACTCACTGTTTGTTTCACTTTCATTATTAACATACCATGGTAGTAAGGCATGCATTTTTTTGCTGTGGGAGACTTGCATGTAAAATAAATCCCATGGTAATCTAACGAATAATGAATATAGATAGAATCATTATTCAACATTGGGCCAGAGTTGTCTGCTAGTATTGATATACGGTATATGCTCACTTATAAGTTTAGTCCAACTGCAAACGACATACGGTAGACCATGATCTGCTGTCACATAATGCACCAGCAGATCAGGGTCTATGTTTGTTCTACTCATTACTTCTAACAAACAGCAGAGACCCAGATCTTTTGGTGCTTTATGCAAAAGCAGATCTGGGTCTGTGCAGTTTACAGTTGGACTGGACTTATAAGTAATTATATATGGTACTACAATTATTGATCTGGAAATAGTGCTGCTTTTCCAAGATACTTGGGTATAAAGATGTGAGGATGCAGAAGCATAGATGGTGAGTGTCATGTTTTTAATTGTCTTGTGAGGTGAGAAACTTTGAAGCCTTGAAAGGCTAAGAGCTGGATACAATAATCTTCATAAATAGTTTGCATTTTGTAGCTTCAGATTCTAAGATTAAGGAGAATGTAATCATAGAGTGGCATTGGTGTTCCACATGGTTAAAGTTTTGGGGCAAGTTGTTGTACTTGCTGTTGTCTCTTTTACCTTAATGACAGGATATTCATTTTCAGGAGCAATCCAGGACTTTTTTGGGCTTGATTTTTGGGTGCAATTTGTTTTAGAAATTAGCATCAATCCTACACTCATACATCTTAGAATAGACCCTGGTGCATACTTTTCATCATCTTCATCAAACGAGCATAATCAAGATTCTAAATAAGACATACATTAATTGTCTGACATTCTGTTTGGTTGAAGTTTTGGTGCAGGTTTTGTTATGAGCTACATGTTTGTGTTTGGCATAGTTTTTCAGGCACTGTTGACTGTAGAGTCATACAAATTATTGATGTCATGCATTTATGAGCATCCTAATGTCCAGTCAAAAGAAGTTCACTGTGACATATGGTTCATGCTTCACTGACTTTGGTTAATTGTGTTTTAGGTTTTCATAGTAGGGTCAGAAACTCAGTGGAGAGATGCATGTTTAGGACGAAAAATAGGTTATTGTTGCATGCATTTATTCTTTACAGTTTCAGGTTTACTGCATTATTTTAGTTAGTTTCTCTACAGTTCATTGTAGGGTAATGAAGCTTAATGAAGGTGTGCATTTTCATTGAACCAAAATTAGGTTGACTGGCTTCAGTTGATTCTTTAACTTAGACACTCTTCATGGTAGTGTTACAAAATTTGATGAGGAGATGTATCTCCCAGAGAACTAACTGGTCTTAGTACAAGAAGTAGCTCACTTGATTTATCTCCCAGAGAACTAATTGGTCTTAGTACAAGAAGTACCTGCAGCTTAGTCTCAGTTGATATATCACCCTGAGAACTAATTGGTCTTAGTACAAGAAGTACATGTAGCTAATCACTTGATGTATCTCCCAGAGAACTAATTGCTCTTAGTACAAGAAGTACATGTAGCTAATCACTTTATGTATTTTGGTGTGCCGCATTTGCAGTCTACTCTTGTTCAGCTGAATTCATTTATCACTTTTTACAATGCCATAAATGAGAATGATTTCTTAAAAAGTCATTCATAAGTTGAAATTGGTTTTCCGACAATCATCTTTATGTTACGTTTTTTTAGTGTCAATGATTTGTGTGAGATAAATGAGTTTAAATTGTATTTTGTACATCAGTTTTTTTTTCTTCAAATGCAGTTGAGCTTTGTTGTTCTGAAACAGCACTTGTGTATTTATTTGACCTTTCAGCAGATGGGAAATAACCACGTCTGCATTAATTCATGTGATCGTTTCCTAGAGGCCATCTCAGCACTGCAGTGGATATAGAGAAAAATGTGACCTTGTGCTATATTTTAGTTTTTTTTTTCTTGTGCTTTACCAACTGATGAAATCATACCTTTGCACCAAAACTTTCATATTTGAGTTGGGATAGGTATTTTAGTGACAATTCAATTTTTCAACAAAAATATCCATAAATACCTGCTATAGGCTGTGATGAATGGCTACTATATAATTAAATGTGTAGGTTTAGTGTATGTAAGCCACATGTTGATTGTTTGGCAGTTTATTGAAATATCTGTAAAGGTTTGAAACCAAATCAACATAATGAGAACAGTCTTGTAAAATAATTATTTAAAAAATATATCTGACAGGCCTGAGCAAAACTGATCAGCATTTATACTTGTAACCAAAGTGTAAATGAGATTCATTACTGACAGTCTTATCATGGTCTCCTAATGTTTATTAAAACTTAGCTTGACAAATATTTATGAAACGTGAATTTGCATTGTGCCTATGGTCATATGTTCATAACAAGAAAGATGTTTGAGAAATATCACTTTGCTTTTCTTGTTTTGTCTCTGTGCATGCCTATATGTTTTTGTGTCTGTATATTTTGTCATATTTTCCTTTTTTCTTCAACTTATATGCAAATATTTTTATAATGTCTTACATGTGTAAAAGTCGTTAGACCTGTTTACACACAAAAAATCAGCAGCACCTTTAAGTCAGATGGTTAAATCACTTAAGCTATTCTACATTGTCATAAATTAGAAAAAGAAAGTGTATATTTGACTTTTTACAAATTTAAGGCTCATTTATGAAACGCTTGTTACAACTTGACAGGGATAATAACAAACACTGGATTTGCACATACCATATACATATACACTTGCTTATAAGTTGAGTCCAGCTGCAAACTGCACGGACCGAGATCTGTTGTCATATAATGCACCAGCAGATCTGGGTCTTTGCAGTTTGTTAGGAGTAATCAGTAGAACAAACAACATAGACCCCGATCTGCTGGAGCATTATGTGACAGCAGATCAGGGTCTATGTCGTTTGTATTTGAACTTTACTTATAAGCGAGTATATACAATAATTAAATGCATGAAATGAAAACTTTGATAGTTTGGGTTTCATTAATTCTATTCCAGTTTAAATGTATGTATGTATGTATGTATGTATGTATGTAGTGGTGCCAACAAAAAGGTCATGTTTCAAAAATGTAATTTCAATTTAAAACTACCGGTAGGAAGGCTTGCATTAGACCTGACTAAACATAATGCTTTTGGGCAAATATTACTAACTCTAGTTTTTGTCTTTGTGATAAAACCATTGTGTGGCTGCCTATGTAACATCATCTGAAGATGGCATTTCCCAAAATAAGCCATAGAGTAAAATACATTTTTTTAATATGAAGTAGATGCTCGGGACAACAAAAATCTGAGTTATGGCTTTCTAAATCAATATAGAAGCCACCATCATGCATTATCCCACCATGAAGCTAACACTTACTACATGTAGGTAGCAAAAAATGTCCAAGACACCAGGTGGAAGTCATGCTGGCTTAGTGGTTAAGGCATTTGACTCGTGACCAAAAGGGTACAGGTTTGATTCCCACCATTGGATCACCAGGATTGGCTACCATTAGTTTCTTTGGGCATGGCACTTTACTCTACTTGCCACTGCATGATATTGTATGAACCCTACTGGTCCTTAAGGGTCCTACATGTACTTTTACATTTTTACATAGGAAGGGAGAGTGTTGTGTTAAAAGGGATAAAAAATGTGAGTGTATCTGTGTTTTGGGGGTGGGGATGGGTTAGATCATCAACAGAGAGTCTAGAACAATTTAACAATATTTAATGAGTTGAAAATAAATAAATGAAAGCTATGATTATTGTGTGCAAGTCATTAGTAATCAGAGATAATTATATTGCTATATTTTGTGAGTGAAATATTATTCATTTAATTTAATATGTGCTATATTTATCAAAACAAAATTGATAAAACCAAAGATTGAAAATAGACTCCGAGTCATTGTGACTTTAACCATGGTTATTACAGTATAACCTTAAAATGTTGCAGGGCCATAAGACACCAAAACAAAACTGAGTCACCAGCTATTGCTTATCTTGTGCTGTATGCTCCATATGGCCCAAGTGTTCTCCATGCTGATTGGTCCATTGCTAGCTTTTCTTAAGGGTCATTTGTTTTGCCTAATAGACACAGACATAGACAGGTTTTATTTATAGTTGAAATTGCATTACATCATAATAAACATTAGCTTGTTGGAGCTATTTTTCCGACTGTAAACAATAATATAACAGTTTACTTCAACAATCAGACATAATTTCAATCATGCAGTTAGTTTTCTATTTTATTTTTTAGTTATAAAGTTATGCTTCTATGGTAAAACTGCATACCCCTCCCAATTTATATTTATATTTTATTAATCAATGCAAGAAAATAATTGTATATGAAAAGATTCTACTCTCTCTTCAATTACGTGCAGTGTTAAAATACACATGCACAATGACTGGCCAATACACACTTAAGATTTTCCCCTTCCCCCTCCCCAATTTATAATTTCTGTTTAAAACCTCAAAGCAGAGAAGTCAATTTACATCAATAGAATATACTCTACACTTACATACAGTGTTAAAATTTCCTTTTTACATAGGAATGGAGAGTGTTGTGTAAAAAGGGATCAAAAGTGTGAGTGTATTTCTAAGTTCCTAACTTGTCTCTAATATTCCTGTCAATTAGAGCTGATCTGGTCCTAAGACTGATTTCACATGATATGAAAGAGGAAGCCTTGAACTAGCTATTGTCTACATAGCACTAGGTATATTACAGTAAGCTTCTGAGTATTATACTGGTTCTAATTTCTATGATTTAAATATATGGTACTTTTATGGTGGAAATAATAATCCTTAAACATTATTTGTAGTAGTTAATTGTCAACCTGATTGTTAATAATAATTTCTTTGTCTTTTTTATGATTTAATAATGAATTATGTATTTTATAGGAATTTTTGGTTTAGAGGGATTTATCCCCTCAAGCCCATGGCATGCTTTCTACTGTCTATACTCGCGTATAAGCCGATACCAACTGCAAACTGCATAGATCCAGATCTGCCATTGCATAATGCGCCGGCAGATCTGAGTCTGCTGTTTGTAAGGACTAATCAGTAGAACAAACAACACAGACCCTGATCTGCCAGCACATTATGCAACAGCAGATCAGGGTCTATGTTGTTTGCATTTGGACCCCACTTAAATGTGAGTATATACGGTACTCTCTGTTCATCACCTTGTTCCTGCTTAATGTAGTGTATTGCAGTGTGACTCAACTTTATCAGTATTCTCAATACTTTGATTTCAGTGTTAGAACAGCTTTTATTTTGACTGTACTTATTTGCTCACATTCTGTCTTTTGTTGACCTGGTACAGGTGACTGTGAATATTACCTGCATAGCTTAGAATAATTTTTGCTGATATTTTTGATCTACAGTATTTAATTTCAGCATTCACAATTCTAAAATTATTGCACATATCCAAAAACAATTCCTGATAATATCTGAGGTTTTAAGTCCATATCTTAATGGTTTTGGAGGAGTCAGTTAATATGTGCAAAAATGTATGTGTTTATGGGCAGGATGGCATATGTCAGATAATATCTAATCTTTGAAAGGCATCAGACAATAAAAGAAAAAACTGCACCAAACAAAAAATAAAGGGGTGGGTGGGTGTACTATGATAGCTGTCTGTGTCAAGTGCAGTTAAGATTATGCTTCACTAATGTACAAGATAAATTATAACTTTTTAATTAACAGTGCCCTCATCATTCTCAATTAATTTTGTTTGTAGAATGAATGCACTCAAACTGAAAGCAGTCAATGTAATCATTGAATTACTGGATCTAAAAATACCAGACATGTGGTCTGCAACCAGGGGATGATTTGAATATTGATTGTGACTGCTCAGTCCTGTGTGGAATTCAGTTCAATAATGTGAAAGGATGTTTGTGTTTTTATCGGTCCTTTTCCATTTGATATACTTCACATTGCAATTATTTAGAATTAGAAGCTGACTTAATGCTTGTTTGATCTTTTGGGCTGACTTGAACTGTTTGATCTATTTCTCATCTGAGCTAGCCTCTTGAAAAAGAAAATAAAAAAAAAAAATCTATGCAACTTCACATTTGAGAATATGCATATATACAAAAATAACAATAATATGAATAATAATAATAATAATAATAATAATAATTATTATTATTATTATTATTACGGTATTCTTTATTTAAATAGGGTTACACAAGTAGCTAAATGCTAGTCTCCCCTGAGGCCCTCTAATAAACTAACAATATATATATATATATATATATATATATATATATATATATATATATATATATATACAGACAGTTAGAGAAGCATAATATTTAACCAACACCATCATGAAATACCAGTAAATTTAAATGTACAAGTCAAAGAACAGACAGACAGAAATAATAATAATAATAATAATCATAATAAACTTTATTTAATGAGGATAACACATTTGGTCATAAAAGTTATATCTGCCACGTGGTCATCAATTTTTTTAACGGGTTATATTATATAAAAAAAAAGTCACACACTCAGGTACGCTTGCACACGCACACACACAGATTTAAAATGGATTAATATATGTAACTTTAGTGGTCAGCAGTTACATATATGAACAATATACAATACACAGGTATATACATTTCAGCATGTCAGAAGTCATTTATACATTGAATAAAACATGCACAGATTATATCTGGATACAATGATACAATTCTGTATTGGTAGGCTTTGCTCTATCATTCCAGCTGCTCAAGAAAGAATTTTTTTAATGAGGTTGTAGAAACTGATAAAGTCAAACAATAATTATCCATTTATGGCATGCCTGTAGTTAGATTTCAATTCTTGCCAACTGTGTGCAGCCATAACAGATAATGGTAAAGAGTTTCAGCCCATGGCACCCGAGTGCTGAAAACTTCTTTTGAATAATTCTTTACACGGTTTTGGAATTTGAATATTATTTTGAACCTCAGATCATAAGTGATATGCCACTAAGTTTTTAATTTGAGGACCTAATAAGAAAGTCACCAAGTTCATTTAGGTTACTTTGATCTGCATGTATATGTGCGTTAACTAGTTACCAAGAGCTTGTATAATGTTTTGTACTATATACAGTAATTGGACTGATTTTTTTCAAAAATTGTTGGCTTTATTTTTCTGCTCTTTTTTCAAAGACAAAAGGATATGCTCTGGTTCATGTGTGCATAGATGCATAAGGTTATGTATGTCTAATGTAGTACATCTTCTACAGTATTAGAGATTTACACTTGAAAATTTACGTCTTTAGGTTTTAGCATATTTCTTTAGACAAAAATATTACTTATACTTCAGGTCCAGAAATAAATAATGTAGGGTAAGTTTGAAGCAGTTAACTTGTGGAAAATTTGATACAAGAATAAAAGCAATAATATATCATTGGTCAATCCATTTTCATAAATATTTGAAGGAAGTTTTGTGGTCAAAGTTTTAGCCCACACTTAAAAAATTTATTTCCAAATTCAAATAGTTTTGTGCATACATACTTAGTTATGATTTGAATATGACTGTTGACATGGATGAACAAAACGTGTTGAGTATTAATTCTCTTTCTTCAGGGGGAAGGGGGAAGGGATTGGTACTTAATGTAGATGGGAGGGGATTGTTGTTAATAAACTTATGTCCAGAGTCTAGCGATTTGATTGGCTCAGATTTAAGTCTGCCATAAAATTGACCAATCAAATGTCTTAAGTCCAGATTTAACTTGCAAGATTTGTGTTGGCAAAATTTGGGCCTGATCATTTCCATATAAATGTGTACCTGCCATATCATGGCATGTCACAAGAAACTTTGATTTGGAACTTCCCAACCCTCCAAGACGATTTTGTTTTGAAAAGATGTTTTCCTTACTTAGAGAGGTGGAAAGACTTTTTTGACACCGTGATATAAGCCTGTAACCAGTATAAACAATAAACGGCCATGATTTGTGTAGCTTTACACTTAATTCTCATGGAATACTATTACCCCTTTTTAGTTTATGCAGTTAATTGTCACAGAAGATATAAACAGCTACTATTCTACAGATTGCTTAACAGATTGACACTAACTGGAGTGATTTGTGTTGCTAATGCTTTGAGCATTGCTGTGAGAGAGCCAATAAGGTTAACTTGCATATGTTAAGTGCATGAAGTGGAACAACCCAATTCATTTTGTAGATAGGTAAATCAGTATGTATATATGTATATGGTTTATCAGCCCATTAGCACAATACTGGTTATATAGTGCCAATTAAAAGATAAGTTCTAAAATATTAAAGATAAAGAACTGAGAAAAAAAACTTTAGGAAGATAAAGCCTTTCAATTAAACATAAACATATAGTACTATAGGATTCAAGATAAAAGGTAAAAATGCTTAGGTATTCAATTAGAGATGTGTATTGAAGAAATAATAGCTATTACACTTCATTGACTTGCGTGAGACTATCATCTTTGTTAATGATTATTGGCAAGCAGATGACACAGAACTTTACCTGACTATTTGTAATGTTCATTAGAGGACTGTGCCAAACTCCAAAGAGATCTAAATAATTTCCAATTATGCAAAAGGGCATTGAATATGGAATTGACCTAAGTAAGTACCTAATCCCACACATTTTTAGAGCCAAACAACCCATTAGACACAAATATACTCTGTATGGTCAGGCCCAAGAAGTAGCTGATAGTGCCAAATACCTTGGTGTAGATACAGTGTAATATATATCAGCACAGATCTCACTTGGAATAAGCATACACAAGGGAATGTCACAAGCTTGATGTCTGCATAGCTTTGTATTTCAATTCTTTTATCCTGCTGGTGTGCTGATCGGTTTAAATTGCCTTGGTTTTGTTTTTTTCTCTTATAACCTTTTTAGCCTAAATAGCATAATTACCTACATGTAGTTATTTGCCTTTTGTTATTAGCTTAAATGTTTGTTTTATGGGGGTTGGTGGTTTCAAATTTCCTAGCTTTTTTGCTTTCTGCCTTTGGTGTTAATTTAGTTTTTAGCTTCTCAAGAGGGTATTTTTTTTAGCTCTCTTCTTTAGGTTTTAATGTATCTTTTGAAATTACTTTGAGTGAATTTGATTTATGTGTGATTTTAAGCATGTTTTAATACATATAATTTTTTATTATTTGTATGTTCTTTGTACAGTGTTATATGTCTATATCTGTGCTTTTAAAAATATATAGAGGATATTTTCTTTTCCTATATAAATAATGGATATATTTCATTGTGTGGTACAAAAAACCCTGATATTTTAATGAGTGGCAAAACCATGTTAAAATGTCATTTTTTGTACCACAAGTAAAAATGTATACAGTATTTATGCAGAAAAAGAAAATTTTCTTTTATTATATACCAAACTTGCTTCTGAATCAAAGCTTTGAAGATTCAATTCACTCTTCACCAGACCACCCCAAACCCCCTTTCATAAGTTTGCCTCATTTTCAATCACATTTATTTGCCATCATAAAAAAATATCAGTGATTTGAGAGATCATTAGGTTTGAGATAACTTTATATGTTGCAATAAATTCAATGTTTGACAGTTTGTAAACTATTTTACACTATCTGACTGCAAAATCAAGTTCAATTAAGCAATGCAGCACACTGGATTGTTTACATTGTTATCAGGTTGTTAAAGGGACATAACTTCATAAAGAAGCAAATGGTGGCAAGTCAGATATCTTCTGCAAAAAATAATTTATATGCTGAAAAGTAATTCAATTTCTATTTATTCCTCAAGCTCAAAGAATGCTCATTGTTTTTGCTGCAAGTACAACTTTTGTATGCACATGTAATCAAGCACCACATGGCATGATGGGAAATCTTGTATTTTCACATGTGAAAACTATTAGGATATTTTTTTCACATGTGAAAATACAGGAATTTAAAAAAATGTGAAAAATATTCCACCAATAATTTTCTATATTTCACACTTAAGTATAATACATATATACATACAAATAGTAACATGATATTCATCCATACACATATGCATATAAAAACATAAATATATAACATTTTAGTGAAGATACATCTATATACCTTAATGTAAGGGTATAAACATGTACATGTAGCTTCACTGAGATCTTATATATTTATGCATATGCGTATGTATTAAATATCATGTTACTATTTGTATGTATGTATATATGTATATATGTATATACATCACTATCACTGCATGACTTGAAATGTATATGTAGATTGTTCTGTTATACCATGTATTATGAATATGTAATTTTTGCTGCTGAGATTTGTTAACTTTTAAGTGTTTTTGTATAATTTGTGATTTTATTGTAAGTAGATAAAGCTCATGAAAGCTTATGTTTACTCAGATTTAGCGCATACCACTACTCAAAATAAAAATGACTTCACTGTGTTGACAGAGTTTCCACAAATGCAAATAATACACTAGATTTCCTCAGATACAACATTAAAACAAAGTTCGAAGGTGTTAGGGAAATAGCACACAAGACATTGGTATGGCCACTGGTCAAGCATACTTCTACTGTCCAGAGCCCATATACACAATAGAACACACAAAAATTGAGATGGTTCCACACAGAGTTGATAGATGGATCAAGAACAGATACTCACCCTATGACTGCATTAACAAATAATTGCCAACCTAGTTTGGAGGTCTTTGGAAAACAGATGGGCTGATGTGAAACTTAGTATGTTTTACAAAATTTACTATGATTCAGTAGCAATACCCCTTCTATCATACCTCCAGCAACCCACTAGACAAATCCAACATGTGCACTCTCTTTCTGTTGCCAAACACACAACTTTTTTCCTTTGACCATGGTGCATTACTTGGAACAGACTCTCTGCAGAAAATTTAACACTTCCTGATCTGAATCTCTTCAAGCAGGAGGTTTTGTAAATTGAACTTTTACAGAATTTACGGTGTTAAACACTGTGTTTTTTTTTTTTCTGTTGTTATCTTTAAATCCTTTTATTAACATTTAACAGCATGGTCCTTTTAGTACTGTGCATTCTTCATCTTTTTTCTCTACACTAATAGAACATTGACATGCACCGACACATACTACTTAAAAGAGTGTATTGCAGTATAAATGGATAGATAGTTCATGATCATTTTAAAATTTTCTTTGATGTTGGATTTTACTCATTATATGTAATCATGAAAGGTCAACGTATGATTATTGTAGTAGTGGTAATGGTAAAGTTAGGAGCAGTAAGGAAGTGTGTTTCCTTTTTGAAATACAGCTGTCATCTACCATCAGGAATACCAAGATTTGACATGTAAACTAGTGTGGCCCAAAAACTGGCCATTGCATGTTCAATGCTCCCTCACAACAATGCAGATGCAGAAAAATCATCTTCAGTAGCTTAGTAAAATTTAAGAAGCTCTTTGGGGAAATTTGAACAACTATACCATTCTGAGTGTCTAATGAATGCATGAATACTAATGAAACTTGTATCACCTTCAAACCCTCGAATGAGATGTTGAATGAAGCAAAGTATACATCACCAAGTTAATGGTGTACTCTGCTGTCCAATAATTACAGCTAGGAGTAATTCATGAATGAATCATAAATGATGGGAAGTGGATGCTAACTGTATCGTGATTTTGTTTTTATAATGGATTTTAAAGACAGAACCTTTGTGTATTTTATGCCCCACCATGACATTTGTTCAGTGTAGGGGCATATAATTGTTGCCCTTGTTGATCCATCAATCACAGCTTGGTTAACTTTGTGTTCTGGTCATTTCAGGCACTATGATGGCGCATCCATGTTCCATTTATGTATAATCTGTGTGGTTATGATTCTGTGTATGTGTGCATGTGTGCCTGAGTGGTGATGATATATGAAATACTAAACCTACCAACTAGTTTGTTTGTACAAGTATTAAATGCTTCAAAGAAAACAGGTATTTTAATTTTATTAAAATGTGAATCTCTAGTCATTTTATACAGGCATGTATGACTTGATGCTGTAACTTATTTTCCATTGTACCATGTTGCTTAATTGGGTCACACACACTGATCCTCTTTGGGACCAGAAAAGCCACTTTTTGAATCTCAAACTCCCACCACCACCTCCACTGTCTGGAAGTTTGGCAGATATGAAATGTATATAACAACTCATACAACCAGGTAATAGCCTTAACAGACAAGTGATCTTTAACATATATACTTGCTTACAAGTTGAGTCCAACTACAAATAACATAGACCCTTATCTGCCATCACATAATATGCCAGCAGATCAGGGTCTATGTTGTTTGTTCTACTGATTACTCCTAACAAACTGCATAGACACAGATCTGCTGGTGCATTGTGCAATGGCAGATCAGGGTCTGTGCAGTTTGCAATTTGACTCGACTTATAAGCAAGTATACATGGTATAGACATGTACATACATGTATGTTACGTAGGTGGATTGAAAGGAAGAATGAAATGATACTTAGATAAAAGAGAGAAAAACAGACAAAAATAGATAAGTAAAAGGACAGACAGACAAGAGAGGTGGATATTTCATGTATATTTAAAAAAAACAGCAGGCATCGCTACATCATGGTCACTGGTCACTATGCACAGTACATCAGGGTCTATTGGACTGAAACATACATGGTTACTGGTGACATTAGACAGGTGGCAGATTATAAAAAAAAAATTAAATGGGTCCAAAATGGATGGTTGTTTTGAAAATATAGTCACCATATAAAGGTGGTACTCACTGTACCTAAGGTTTCTGTGTACTCATTTCAAAATACATTGTGAATTTAGCAACAAACAATTAAATTTGTTATAAAAAAAAAACAAGTGACCAAGAAAAAAATTGAGTGGTATGGATTTAAGATTTAAATATTATTTTCAAAAGGCTTCCACCTTAACTTGTATATCAGACTTTAGCTTCAGTAGAAGTATTATTTCAAACAATGAAATTCTGGGTATACATTTTGCATTAAAAAAATTTAATGAAATCTCAGCTTATGTTGTTATTATATGACCTTAAAAAAAGTAAAATAAAACAGCTAACAGCACGTTACCATTCTTATATAAAATATTCTCCAATCAGGAACCAGGACTAATATCATGTGGAAAAAAGCGAACCTTATTTTTCCTTTAGTTGTTTAGCTACAGATGATCATCATGTACTTTAATTTTAAAGATGTTACTCATAAGTAAATGATCATATATTCACAATAGATTCACTGGAACCTGTCCAAAGGTCACCTGTATAAAACAATCATCTGTTATAGGCAATCACATTCTCAAAGCCCATGCAACCAAATTTTTAGACGTAGTGAGCCAGTATTAGGCACTTATCTGTATTTAAGGCCACTTTTTGTCCAGCCTGTATCAGTGGAAAAGAATACTATTGCAATCTTTTCAGGGAGTGGCAGCAAGCTCAACACTTATATTACCGTATGTACTCGTTGCAGAGTCCAAATGCAAACAACATAGACCCTAGTCTGCCATCACATAACGCACTCGCAGATCTAGGTCTATGCAGTTTGCAGTTGGTATTGGTTTATACTTGAGTATATATGGTAAGTTTTTGGTTAATATTTTCCTTTTGAGTATGGGTTCAATATCCAGGTCCTGGTCTTCTTGTTTTCAGCTGTAAAGTGGACGCATTATATAGGTTTGACTGTATTGCATGTTGCTAAACATTACTTATATTGTTTCTTTTTCAGGCTGTTTTCTCATATGCCATCCATGACGGGTAGTGGAAGAATCTGTCCATTTGTTCCAAGTAAGTTGTACAAATTTTTTCATCTTTTTTGTGTGGTCAGTACAGAATTGAACTCCCTTGATTTGTTCATTACAGCCTGTCTATAAACAAAATCATCTGTTTGAATTTTGACCAGACATTGACACAGTCATAGCAAACGTGCCATAGAAACATGATTTTTTCCATTTGCTTCAAATTATTTTGATTTCAAAATGTTTGATTTCAGCTATTTCTGAATCAGTACATTATTGGTGATTATGTATGCATATCTAAGATTTGTAACAGTCATTGCTACTATTTTAAGTATGAAAATAATAGTTGGTTTTATACATAAATATGTTGTTAAAATAGCTTTTGAGACATTAAACTTTGCCCTGAAGATGTCATGGAAATGCCATGGAAAATATTAAAGAGATCAAATATGGTTTGCTAAGTTCAGATGTTTGCTGGGACATAAGGAAAAATTTGATCTCAAGGTTTCAGACATTTGCTGGGAATTAAAGACAAGTTTGAACTTGAATGTTCACACATTTGCTGGTGATTTAATGAAAAGTTTTGATCTCTTGAGGGTTCAGGTATTTCTTGGGACATAAGGAAAAGTTTGTTCTTGAAGGTTTAGATATTTGCTGGGACGTAAGGAAACTTTTGATCTTGAGGGTTCAGACACTTGCTGAGACATAAGTGAAAATTTGATCTCAAGGCTTCAGACATTTGCTGGGACTTAGCAAAAAGTTTGATCTTGAATATTCACACATTTTTTTGTTGGGGGGGGGACATAAGGAAAAGTTTGATCTTGAGGATTCAGGCATTTACTGGGACTTAAGAAAAGGTTTGATCTTGAGAGTTCAGGCGTTTGCTGGGACATAAAGAAACGTTTGCTCTCAAGGGTTCAGACATTTGCTGGTGATATATGGAAAGTTTGATATTGATGGTTCAGCTCCCAACTCCATTAGTTGTCTCTTATGACATGCGGGAGGGTGCATCAGACCTATACAACATTTCCAAGCTCACAGGGGGTCATGACATAAATAAAGTGCATATATCAACTAGCTGGAATTGGGGGAACCTTTGTATCAGTATTTTTTGTGCACAAAAATGTATGATATCTGGTTATCAGCCATTCGGACTCTTATATCTTAACTTGATCCTATTCTCTTTCCTCACTATTTCTTATACAATTTAGTCCTGTTAATTTGAATTCTGCTGATCTGAAAATTGTTTTAGTTTGACACCATAAAGGATAACAATTTAAAGTGGGTTTTTCAAAAGTATCATATTTATCTGTGTCAGCTAGCTGTGAACAGTATGGTCCTGCTTGAGCATTATGTATTGTCCAGTCAGGGCGTGCTATGTTTACTTGAAATCATTAGTAAAATAAACCAGCATAGACCTTAATCTGCCATAAAATGATGCAACAGCAGATCTGGCTGGAGATATATATATACACACACACACACACATCAGAGATCCTGAAATCACTGTATTTTCTGGACATGTCCGGCAGATCAAAGGTTTCGACTGGCATGTACATGTTCAGCCCCCTTTTGTCTTGTGCTTTGTGGATACAAAGTGTTTTAAGCAATTGGGAAAACATGATGACTAAACAAGCTTTGTTGGCAACACCTCTGTTGATTGTCTGAAAAAGAAACAAAGTGTGAACTAGACCTAGTTACCTTAGAATTAAGCATAGTCGGCGATACCTTTATTGATTGTCAGATAAAGAAATGGTCTGTAAACAGGACCTAGTGACCTTGAATTTCTCAGTCAAATACATTAACCAATCACATTAACGTTAGGAATTACTTCTGCTACCTCCGGAATCCAGCTCTCCCCAAGTCTCCCTGTCTATACTTTGTAGAGTCAAAAGGAAGTAACTCTTATTGGAAATGTGGGTTCATAATTTGATATTTGATAGCCTTTTATCTCACCTAGTATTTACTCCTGGTGTGTTTTGTTCTTTATATTTTCAGATAGTCTGCAACAACATGGCTATTAAATGCAAAAAGTGCAGGAGATATAAGGTAGGGGAAGACAATCATGAGTCCTGTCTTGCCTGCATGATATGCTCATCATCCATCACCTACAAGGTGTGCTCTCTGAGATCAGAAGACATATGGTCCAACGTCAGAAACAGCTCAAGGTCAAGGAAAAAAGGGCCTGGTCCAAATCTAGTGAACAAGGCATTTTAAGTTTACATCCTACCTCTGACTCGTTATCTAGTTTAGCTGGGGATGACTCATACAGACTAAATATGCAGCCAGACTCCAGCAGAGATCTCGAATTGAGGATGATCAATATGATTCATAAGGCTTTGTCAATAAGAATATTGACAAGCGAGTGCAAAGAAGTTGCATCGTACAAATCTAGACCACCAAGTGGGTACAAGTCCAGCTCCCCACCTGGGCATGATATAAGCAACAAAGCCGGGTGTATGGAAGTGTTTGACAATTTCACTGGCTGACCCAGCCAGCATTTTTCTTATAGTGATTTATTTGCTGCTCCGGCTGTGGACCAACCTGTCAAGCCACCAGGCCAACAAGTTTATCGCAGTAATATATTTGCAGTCCCGGCTGTCGACAGACCCGTCCAGTCATTCGGACAAAATTAGACACGGTACAGGTTCAATTTTCAAACATCATTCGTCTGCAACATTAGCGATGATATCTTATGCGGACTTCACTGCCCAGACTGACCAGCCAACCGACCTGGCCGCACCTGTAATGCTGGTTCAATGCTTACAAGTGGAGTAGTCTACCCAGCCAAGCTGGACGTCTGTACCAAACTAGCCATCCATGCTGTCCCGTTCATGCCAGACCATCACCTTTGTACACAAGCACTCCAGGATGTCTCAAGACCACCTTTCATAGTCTTCCCATTAGGAAGATATATGGCAGTGCACACAAATGATACGGCGTCATTTTTGCCTTCTAGTATAAATACCCCGGGACATACACACAGAAAGACGAGGATCCTCAAGTCAATGACCTAGAGTCTCCTGATAATTCTGATCCTGCCATGGAAAGTTTTAAATGTCCTCCACCACCAGTTACAAGTACAGCATACAAAATCAAAGCTTCAATTGACGAGGACGAAGATGATGTACATCCGTCCTTCAGAGTTTTATCCCAATCTTTGAAGATTGCAAAATAGCCGGCTGCTTATCAGACAAAATCAGCAATCCAGGTAATAGCAAGTTCTTTTTTTGGCAAGTCAACTTCTGGCCACTTTTTCTCCATATTGGTTCAGGTCACACAGCAAAAACTATCATACAGATTTTCCTAGCCTTGACAAAGATTTCACTGCAGTCAATATGTTTTCCCCTCTGTAGTACAAGGTGGACAGACAAGCTTTCAATGCCACTTCAAAACTTGTGTGGAATGAGGTTTCTTTTTCCTCTCTCTTGGATTTGGCTTCACTGGCTGTGTACAGCTCGGGAGAGAATGCTGGGAATGATCACTCTTCGGGATGCGGTGGGTCTAAAGTTATGAATAGGTTGGTTCATCATGCTATGGCTAATGCCCTAACAACCCCCTGTAACTTAGATCTAATAAGAAGGGACACTCTATTGTGCTCTGCATTGCTCAAACTGGGCCACATAGCGACTTTGTGCTCCCTTCCTTTCGGGTCCCCACTCTTGTTTGGGGAATGTATAGAGGAAATCAGAAAACAGGCAGCACAGAAGTTGCCTCTTCAGTTGTTGGTACAAAATCCATTCTTGGTTCACCCTCATCAAGAGCAGCCTCAGAGACATGATGACATGTGTCAGAGATATGATAGAGTCTATACTCAGATGCTGCAAAATTACAGAGACCAAGTGAGCAATAGGAGATCATCTCACCCTGCTTCTCACAGACAGACAGGGAGGAGAGAGATAAAATAGGTTTTCTCCTCCTCTAGGCCTCCCAGTGCCAAACAATGACTTGCCTCCTCTATTGCCCCCTTGCTACTCTGCAGTGGGTGCCAGATTCCTTCTGTTCCACAATTCATGGACCATTTTATTCCCTCATAACAAGTGGTTGAAACAATTATTCCCTCACAACAAGTGGTTGAAACAATTATTCCCTCACAACAAGTGGTTGAAACAATTGGTTTCAGAGGGGCTCCGCATCTTGTTCAACCAGCCCCCTTCCCCTCCCACACACATTGGTCCCCTTCATGATGGAGACTCCAACCGACCCCAAGAAGGCTGACATATTGCAGAAGGAGATAAAGGCATTACTAGACAAAAAGGTGGTTGAGATCGTTCAAAAACTGCATTCTCAGGCTTCTATTCAAGGCTGTTCTTGGTCATGAAAGCCAACGGGTAGTTGCACCAAAATATAAATTTAAGCAAACTCAATGTGTCCATAAAAGCCCCAAAATTCAAAATGGAAATGGCAAGGTCTATCCATTTGTCCGTATGACCCAACGAATACACAATAAACGTGGACTTGTCTGATGCATACTTTCACATTCTTATCCATGTAACATCAAGAAAATACCAGCGTTTCACCTACAAGGGTTTCATATCAGTTTTGTGCCCTACCTTTCAACCATAACCCAGACGACCTCATCTGTGATGTCAGTGTATCTAGATGGCATCCTACAAAAGAATTTGGTAAGTTTGGTTTTGCTCCACAACATGCAAAACCTTCTTTGCCTCATTCACATTTTAGGGTGGAAAGTAAATGTGGAGAAGTCAGCTCTTGTCCCTTCCCAACATTTCATTCATCTGAGTATGGACTTCCTCACCCATATAAACCTAGTTCGTCTTCCTCCCAAACACATAGACTGTATTGTTCTAGCATTGGAGAGAGCTACTTCCAAAATATTTATCACGGCGTCAGAGTTTTTCAACTCCTTCGCCCCTTCAGTGCTGCAGTGGATCTCATCAATCTCGGCCACCTCTACATGCACCCTTTGCAGATGGCTCTATTCTCTCAGCGGCAAACGATTTCTTGCCTGTTAGATTAGCAAATAAAAATGTCAATGGAAATCAGACACTTCCTGATTCAATGGCAGAACAGAGAATGGCTAGCATCTGGAATTCCGTTGGAAGCCCTGCAACCAGAGGTTACAATCTGTTCAGACACAAGTTTGTCAGGTTGGGGGCCCACTTGCTACCAGACTTCGCGATGTTCATTGGTTAGTGGACACAACAAGAGAGAACCCTTCATGTCAACCTCTTGGAAATGAAGGCAATCCTCAAGTCTTCCCATGCATGGCAGAACCGCTTGCATTAAAAAACAGTCATAATGTCGGACAATTCAGTGGTGATGAATTACCTCCGGAAACAGGGTGGAACAAAGTCACCACAACTATACATGTCAATATGGAACTACCTTCGTTGGTGTTCCCAACATCATATAAACATTCAGGTATGACATATTCCAGGCAGGTTCAATGTTCTGGCCGATTCTCTATCAAGGAGGGGACAACTACTGCTCACAGAGTGGTCCCCCCATCCATCTATATTCCATTGAGTTTGCAACCTGTGGGGTAGACCGATGGTAGACCTGTTTGCGACAAGATGGAACAACAAGCTGCCCACCTCCATCTCCCCATTTTCTGACCTGAACGCATGGGCTGTTGATGCCCTTTCAGTTGACTGGAAGGGAATCTGGGCCTATGCCTTCCCTCCAGTAGTTCTGTTTCCGAAGTTAATCCAGAAAATGAGGGGCACAGATTGCAAGATAATCCTGATTGCCCCTTTGCGATGGGACAAGTCATGGGTCACTGATCTGCTTGACTTAACAACAGATGTACCCAGGAAAATCCTTGCATCCCCAAAGATTCCCAAAACAGCCGTAGTCACCAATCTTTCATCCATGTTTGGAGAAACTTCTACTTCATGCATGGCTCTTGTCAGGCATATCTTGCGTGGAAAAAACTTCCAATCTTCAGATGTGGAGAGGATCTCAACAGCTAGACAGCCCTCCACTTTGAAAGTATATGAGGGGAAAAGGTGCATTTTTTGTGACTGGTGTTGTGCAAATGAGGTCATACCACTGTCAGCCTCCATTCCCCAGCTGTCTAACTTCTTTGTTTTTCTCTTTGAATGCAAGAAACTAGCACCGATAACAATTAAGGGATATCGCTCCATGATTTCTGACACATTCAGATATCATGGGTGGCTTCACATTGGTCACAATAAAGATCTTTTGGATTTGCTGACCAACTTTGATCTATCATGACCTTGCTCGTTGACCCTGTTCCTGAAGTGGAATCTCATGGGTTTTGACATGGCTCAGCTCTTCTATATTCGAACCTTTGTCCACTGTCCCGCTGAAGCAAATATCATGCAAGACGTGCTTCCTGAAAGCCTGGGCTTCGGCATCAAGAGTAAGCGAGGTCCATGCTCTGTCCGTGGATCCAAACTATCTACAGTTTCGTTCAATGGTTCATTGGTTTAATGACACAGCCGGGTTTCATCACTAAGAACAGGTTTCCATCTACTGGCAACCAGAAAATAATTTTACAACCCCTCTCATCGATCGATTTTCAAGAGAGGCAAAGGTACAGGACCTGGTACGTGCTCTTTGAGTCTATCTGAAGCACACAAAGTCTACCCGGTCCAGACACCGGAGGCTTTTCCTCCCACTCAAACCAGGAAAACGAGACTGAACAAGCATTATCTTCCTGGCTAAAGGGAGTCATCCAGTCAGTATACTCTGATCTCTGACAGGAACAGGTACATTTGATGAAGATTTTGGCTCACGAAATATGAGTTATTTCTACAAGCCTTGCCTTTCAACGCAATGTCTCAATTAAAAACATAATGGAATCAGTCGGTTGGCATGCCCAGTCCACTTTTTCCACTTTCTATCTGCATGCCATGGCCTCACAAAACATGTTGAATCTCATTGGTCCCTTGGTTGCTGCCCAAACAGTCACCAGACCACGCCACTCCTGACATAACTGCATTCTTGGGTAGGATCAGTCAACTCTCACTGGATTCACCTGAGAAAACTTTTCTTTGTAATTATTTGTCAAGTGCGGGAGCCTACAGGGTATTTCCTTGCACATGTATATGCACTTATATTCAGTTGTGTCAACTATCGTTGGGAAAGTTTCACCCTTGGAAGTATAGAGTTCTGGTGACCCTACAGGGTACCTTTAGGTAGAGGTTGGATGCTCAGCATTTCCTCTTCCTCTTACATATTCTCCTAATGTTAATGTGAATGGGTAAATGTATTTGACAGTGGAAGGAAATTTTATAGTAAATTATATTTCTCCGAAAATACTTACCCAGTCACATTACTATAAATCCCTCCCACCCCTCCTCGCAATGTGATTATCCTGTCTCAGACAGTGCTCAAGTTAAAACCATCTATATCTGGTATACTGAGTGCCACCTAGCTGGGTAAGGGGATGTAAGCTGTAAGAGTTACTTCCCTTTGTCTATACAAAGCATAGACATAGAGACTTCAAGTCTATGGGAGGGCTGGATTCTGGAGGTAGCAGAAGTAATTCCTAAACAAAAATGTGATTGGGTAAGTATTTTCAGAGAAACATAATTTATTATAAAATTTCCTTTTACTTTGTTATGGTGTTTCTTGGCAGTTTAATGGATATCCCACAAAGTATCCCAATCATTACTTGCAGAGGTGTCATGACTGTATGTCTGCCTATGGTAGACCTTGTGGAACATAAGTTTTATGCAGAAAAACATTGTGACACTTGGGTTTGAGATTAAGTTCAAGGTCACAATTGTTATGGGAGGCTGTCTAGCTAGAACCAACTCTGCATGGCCACCTGTTTGGCAGTTCTCAAAGCAAGTAATTTTGCAGAACAACAGTCATTCATGCTCCACTTTTCTATTGATTTTTTTTTTACATATTTGGGTCTTGCTTTAGAGTTTTACTAACTTTCACTCACTTTTGGAGGGTGGTGTGAAAATAAATTTGTGAAATAAATTTAGGAAATGTTTTTCATTCAAATATTTTATTTACACATGTTCTCCATCCTCTTATGACATAAAAATATATGCATATTAATGATTGTATTGTAATTCATTGCAGTGGGTGGATTTTCATCCAACATGGTGAATATAGGCACATTGACCTTGCCTAATACTGTTGAGTTCTTCTTATTTAACTGATACTGATCATGTAAACACTTGATTTCTAGATCTGTCACCAAAATCAAGCACTTACTAAGTGACAATTTGCATTTGTGCAGTGAGATGCTTTTATTGATTATCAAGTCATTAAAAGCATTTCACTAACTGCACTTAGCAAAATTGTACAATAGCAGAAATCTAGTTTTTGGTATTCAGGGGTAAAGTCTCTGCTATTAAAATATATGACATAGTGCAATTATCATAAAACATGATTATTGCCATTGTGCCGATAATGAAGATAAACAACAGTAAGTTTAATCTTTATTCATGAGATGTTATATACCACACATGCATTTGTTGAAACATAGTGTAAGGTGGTCTAGTCATAGTGTAAGGTGGTCTATAGTCATAGTGTAAGGTGGTCTAGTCATAGTGTAAGGTGGTCTATAGTCATAGTGTAAGCTGTTCAAGTCATAGTGTAAGGTGGTCTATAGTCATAGTGTAAGGTGGCCTAGTCATAGTTTAATGTGGTCTAGTCATAGTGTAAGGTGGTCTAGTCATAGTGTAAGGTGGTCTATAGTCATAGTGTAAGGTGGTCTATAGTCATAGTGTAAGGTGGTCTATAGTCATAGTATAAGGTGGTCTAGTCATAGTGTAAGGTCGTCTATAGTCATAGTGTAAGGTGGTCTATAGTCATAGTGTAAGGTGGTCTATAGTCCTAGTGTAAGGTTGTCTATAGTCCTAGTGTAAGGTGGTCTATAGCCCTAGTGTAAGGTGGTCTATAGTCCTAGTGTAAGTGGTCTATAGTTCTAGTGTAAGGTGGTCTAGTCATAGTGTAAGGTGGTCTATAGTCATAGTGTAAGGTGGTCTATAGTCATAGTGTAAGGTGGTCTATAGTCCTAGTGTAAGGTGGTCTATAGTCATAGTGTAAGGTGGTATATAGTCCTAGTGTAAGGTGGTCTAGTCATAGTGTAAGGTGGTCTATAGTCATAGTGTAAGGTAGTCTATAGTCATAGTGTAAGGTGGTCTAGTCATAGTGTAAGGTGGTCTATAGTCATAGTGTAAGGTGGTCTAGTCATAGTGTAAGGTTGTCTAGTCATAGATATTATTTTCATACAAAAATGGCTCCCATTAATAATTGAAAATGCTCTCTTACAAAAATGCCAGAGAGGGAATTTTTCCTCTGTAGGAAATCCTGGAGAAATCAATGATATACAGTATATGTCATTACCAATGAAAACTGACAATAAAAAAACATAATTATGAATGTCTATGCAATTCTGGCTACAGATCTGCTTAATAAAAAAAAAAATAATAATCATATTAATAATAATAAAGTCTCTATTTTCAGAGGATAACCCAATTCATTTACAGAACTAATCTCTCTTAAGGCCCTCTATTAGAAACAAATATTTTGAAGCAAATGTACAAAGATGCATTGCAGTCCATAATTTACAGTTTCTAAAAAAAGATAAATTGAAGGAGAGGGGAAAGAAAAGATAGTTGTAAGATATTGTGTGGAGAACAGAAAAGGGAAGAAACTGGAGGAATGAAAGAATGTTCTTAATAATCATACATAATGTAGTATGTAGACATTTTCTTATTCTTTGATAAAAGGTATTTAATGAGAGTGCTTCTTTCACATCTTTAGGTAAACTATTCCAAATCAATAGGCCTAATTATGCAAAACGTTTCTTAAGTAATTCTTTTTGTTAGATAGCATTATTTGCATATATTGAGTATTTGTGTATATGTTTATGTCAGAGAGAGAGAGAGAGAGAGAGAGAGGGAAAGAATGTGTTTTTACATTTTACTCAGGGGTCTGAAGGGAGAACAGTGTTTACTGTTATAATAGGCTATTTGTAGGAGACAAATAATGGGGATTTTTTTCTTTAAAGGTGTGACAAACACACTTATCTCCCCTGCTGTACCAGGTGTTGCTGGCTCTTTACAACAGCAGAATTCTACCTCCACAACATCCACATCACAGACATCAGCAGGGACAATATCTATTCCTCGACATGACAGTTTCTCCAATAAGGTGTCCAAAAAGGGCAGCCAAACCAAAATTGGTATGTTAATGTACAGTTTTGTTTTACCTGTAAAATAAAGGGAGCACTGAATATATGTTATACTTGAGGTTGACTGTGTATAAAAGGGACTGATGAATTTTGCAATTTTCACTTAATCTTAAGCAACCACAGACAAAGAATTTACTTTTTTTCCAAGTTGAAAAGGATCATGGGAATGTTTCACAAAATGACACTTAGTGTCACTCTGACACTTGATGGTATAACAATGGTCTTATCACTTACATCAAGTCTTTGCAGTACATTTTCCCATGATTCTCAGCCATTATGAAAATGGTCCAGTGAGGAGGGGGATGGAATTTCTGTGATATATAAAAATGTTTTCTTTTAAATAAAAAAATGAATGTTGATAGTAATTGGTCCAATATGAGAATTTAAGACTTGTTTAAATATCCTTGTGAAGATTCTTTCTGTGTACTGTGGTATATACATGTACTGTGATATATATATATATATATATATATATATATATATATATATATATATATATATATATATATATATCTTTTAAACCTTCATTTTCAGTGAAATCTGCAGATGCATTGCACAAGTACATGAAGGTTCTAGTCCAGCCTCCAGAAGAAGAGGTAATATTCATTGCTTTTTTAAAAAAATTAACAAAACATAAAAACATGCAAAATTAGGAATGATTATGCGTAACCCACAGATAGTAAATTTTGACTATATTGTACAGTTAGGAGAATATTTTTCTGCCCCCATGCTGATTAAATTGACATTTTGCATGTTCATCAAAATTTACAGAATAAATCTTTATATCTTGAATATATAATGTCACAGTGTATTGCCTAGACCATGGTATTGTGGGAATACTGCAGTATTTTAGCAGATGTCATGTTAACAACATAATATTGCATACTCACAGGCATGCTCTAAAATCCTGGCATTCTTTTCATTTGCAATTGGAAACTACTGACATTGGTCCTTTTTGGTCATTGCCTATTATTTGTTTCACGGTATTAAACTGGTTCCAATTTTTCTGCCTATCAATGACATCATAAAACCAGACTGTCAATATTGTCTTGTTTGCAGAATTAAGTTTTGTAAACATTTGATTGATTGATGAAGTTTGATTCCTATTCAGCTAAGTAAATCAGCATGGCCCATAAACAAATTATGCATCACCGATTTTGTGACTTGCAGAGCTGATAAAAATACAGTTTTCAAATGTTATTTTTATTTTGGAACTCAAATACATTTAATTTTTTGTCAAGACTCAACTCGAGTTGGTAAATGGCTCTAGCTAGAATTTACAATGTTGCCTTCAAAATTACATAAGGGGACACTGTGTCCCCTGAAAATTTCAACCTTGGGTGCAAAAATATGTCACAAATTTTTAAATACCGACCGTATTTGATGTAATATCTATATTGTGCACTTAAAAATTATTTTTTGGATAAATTAAGAGAAGTTTAAGCTTACAATAAGCATACACTGACCAAAAAGAGGGATGTGTGCTTATTAAGGCATGTGCAAGTATTACATCAAGAAGGGTTTATTCAATTACCATTTTTTCTTGATTATGAAAACGCATTAAAATCTATGTTACTGAACATATACCGTCTGTACTCGCGTAAAAGCCGATACCAACTGCAAACTGCATAGACCCAGATCTGCCGTCACAGATCTGGGTCTATGCAGTTTGTAAGGACTAATCAGTAGAACAAACAACATAGATCCTGATCTGCTGGCGCATTATGCAGTGTTTGACGAAATCTTGTGAACACACTTAGTCCCATTGTTTTTGATGGATAGCTGTGAAACTTTGTACGTATTATGGTCATATGTAGCAGGGCAAACTTAAAAAATCACTATGCTCCTGTGATATTTGTCAGAGTTGTTGCTCTTTTTGACTTGCACCTTGATGTATTATATAGAAGAATCTCATGGACACTACTAGCAGGGTGTCAGGTGTCCTATAACGGTGGCCATGTTTGATGGTTGATCAGTCACAGTGTGTTTTTGGAAAAGGTCCTTTGCTTCCATTTCCTCAGCATGATATAGCCAGTAATGTGGTCAAAAGTGCCATTAAAAACAAATATTGTACATTTTGATGTATATTTTCAAAGCTAATAATTCTGTTATCTTTGATTTGTATGTACTTTTGTTCATGTATTGTATTTTCTTCCAGCCCAGCCACTTTGACATCTCGTGTTGTTGGATATTTCATAAGGTTAAAAACAATAATTCTTGGATACTACTACTGCTACTAAAAATAAATACCCATGATAATATCCAACAACATAAACTGTTTAGTTATATATAGTGTCAGTACACATTGTGTTTTGAATTATAAAACACTTATAAAAACTTGCCCTTACCAACCATTTACATATTGAAATATTTTAGGACATTGTGAATTTTATAACCTTTCCACAAAGTTTCTTGCATCCATTGCTTCAAACATAGAGAGATTTCTGAAATAAAAAAACGCTCCACTCTCTTTGAGAAAGAAGAAGAATTGTTGAGAAAAGAATCAGAAATTAAGAAGAAATTTGTTAAACATATAGGAATTGCTGAAAGGGAACAGTACACTAACAAATGCAACTAATCAGGAAGAATTTAAGTCGGTAGGTGTAGCACAAATGATGATCAAATCAGCTAAAAGGAAGTCTGAAAGCTTAAGATAAGAAATGGACCATGTAAGAGATAGTCAGTGAAAAATTGAACTGGAGAAAAGACAGTTGTTGGATAGAAGATTGTGCAGGATAGATAGTGGCTTGGCAAAGAGGAAACTGGAAGATAATCAGCCTGCTGACAGTAAAGAAAAATAGAAGTTGTTACTGCAGGTTTCAGTTTGTACTTGAACCAAGATTGATCACTGATGCATGGACAAATGCACAGTCAGGCCAACAGATGATCCAACAATACATGCCTCCAGTTGGTAAAAGTAGTGGCACAGAAAGCATTGTTACCATACAACTTCTAACAGCTTATAAGTGCCTGTAACTTTCCAGATACCATACAACTTCTAACAGCTTATAAGTGCCTTAACTTTCCAGATACCATACAACTTCTAACAGCTTATAAGTGCCTTAACTTTCCAGATACCATACAACTTCTAACAGCTTATAAGTGCCTTAACTTTCCAGATACCATACAACTTCTAACAGCTTTATAAGTGCCTGTAATTTTCCAGATACCATACAACTTCTAACAGCTTATAAGTGCCTTAACTTTCCAGATACCATACAACTTCTAACAGCTTATAAGTGCCTTAACTTTCCAGATACCATACAACTTCTAACAGCTTATAAGTGCCTTAACTTTCCAGATACCATACAACTTCTAACAGCTTTATAAGTGCCTGTAATTTTCCAGATACCATACAACTTCTAACAGCTTATAAGTGCCTTAACTTTCCAGATACCATACAACTTCTAACAGCTTATAAGTGCCTTAACTTTCCAGATACCATACAACTTCTAACAGCTTATAAGTGCCTTAACTTTCCAGATACCATACAACTTCTAACAGCTTATAAGTGCCTTAACTTTCCAGATACCATACAACTTCTAACAGCTTATAAGTGCCTGTAACTTTCCAGATACCATACAACTTCTAACAGCTTATAAGTGCCTTAACTTTCCAGATACCATACAACTTCTAACAGCTTATAAGTGCCTTAACTTTCCAGATACCATACAACTTCTAACAGCTTATAAGTGCCTTAACTTTCCAGATACCATACAACTTCTAACAGCTTATAAGTGCCTATAACTTTCCAGATACCATACAACTTCTAACAGCTTATAAGTGCCTTAACTTTCCAGATACCATACAACTTCTAACAGCTTATAAGTGCCTTAACTTTCCAGATACCATACAACTTCTAACAGCTTATAAGTGCCTTAACTTTCCAGATACCATACAACTTCTAACAGCTTATAAGTGCCTTAACTTTCCAGATTCCATACAACTTCTAACAGCTTATAAGTGCCTTAACTTTCCAGATACCATACAACTTCTAACAGCTTATAAGTGCCTTAACTTTCCAGATACCTTACAACTTCTAACAGCTTATAAGTGCCTTAACTTTCCAGATACCATACAACTTCTAACAGCTTATAAGTGCCTATAACTTTCCAGATACCATACAACTTCTAACAGCTTATAAGTGCCTTAACTTTCCAGATACCATACAACTTCTAACAGCTTATAAGTGCCTTAACTTTCCAGATACCATACAACTTCTAACAGCTTATAAGTGCCTTAACTTTCCAGATACCATACAACTTCTAACAGCTTATAAGTGCCTTAACTTTCCAGATACCTTACAACTTCTAACAGCTTATAAGTGCCTTAACTTTCCAGATACCTTACAACTTCTAACAGCTTATAAGTGCCTATAACTTTCCAGATACCATACAACTTCTAACAGCTTATAAGTGCCTATAACTTTCCAGATACCATACAACTTCTAACAGCTTATAAGTGCCTTAACTTTCCAGATACCATACAACTTCTAACAGCTTATAAGTGCCTTAACTTTCCAGATACCATACAACTTCTAACAGCTTATAAGTGCCTTAACTTTCCAGATACCATACAACTTCTAACAGCTTATAAGTGCCTGTAACTTTCCAGATACCATACAACTTCTAAATGATTATAAGTGCCTGTAACTTTCCAGATACCATACAACTTCTAACAGCTTATAAGTGCCTTAACTTTCCAGATACCATACAACTTCTAAATGATTATAAGTGCCTTAACTTTCCAGATACCATACAACTTCTAACAGCTTATAAGTGCCTTAACTTTCCAGATACCATACAACTTCTAACAGCTTATAAGTGACTTAACTTTCCAGATACCATACAACTTCTAACAGCTTATAAGTGACTTAACTTTCCAGATACCATACAACTTCTAACAGCTTATAAGTGCCTTAACTTTCCAGATACCATACAACTTCTAACAGCTTATAAGTGCCTTAACTTTCCAGATACCATACAACTTCTAACAGCTTATAAGTGCCTTAACTTTCCAGATACCATACAACTTCTAACAGCTTATAAGTGCCTATAACTTTCCAGATACCATACAGCTTCTAACAGCTTATAAGTGCCTTAACTTTCCAGATACCATACAACTTCTAACAGCTTATAAGTGCCTGTAACTTTCCAGATACCATACAACTTCTAAATGATTATAAGTGCCTGTAACTTTCCAGATACCATACAACTTCTAACAGCTTATAAGTGCCTTAACTTTCCAGATACAATACAACTTCTAAAGGATTATAAGTGCCTTAACTTTCCAGATACCATACAACTTCTAACAGCTTATAAGTGCCTTAACTTTCCAGATACCATACAACTTCTAACAGCTTATAAGTGCCTTAACTTTCCAGATACCTTACAACTTCTAACAGCTTATAAGTGCCTTAACTTTCCAGATACCATACAACTTCTAACAGCTTATAAGTGCCTATAACTTTCCAGATACCATACAACTTCTAACAGCTTATAAGTGCCTTAACTTTCCAGATACCTTACAACTTCTAACAGCTTATAAGTGCCTTAACTTTCCAGATACCATACAACTTCTAACAGCTTATAAGTGCCTATAACTTTCCAGATACCATACAACTTCTAACAGCTTATAAGTGCCTTAACTTTCCAGATACCATACAACTTCTAACAGCTTATAAGTGCCTTAACTTTCCAGATACCATACAACTTCTAACAGCTTATAAGTGCCTTAACTTTCCAGATACCATACAACTTCTAACAGCTTATAAGTGCCTTAACTTTCCAGATACCATACAACTTCTAAATGATTATAAGTGCCTTAACTTTCCAGATACCATACAACTTCTAACAGCTTATAAGTGCCTTAACTTTCCAGATACCATACAACTTCTAACAGCTTATAAGTGCCTTAACTTTCCAGATACCATACAACTTCTAAAGGATTATAAGTGCCTGTAACTTTCCAGATACCATACAACTTCTAACAGCTTATAAGTGCCTGTAACTTTCCAGATACCATACAACTTCTAACAGCTTATAAGTGCCTGTAACTTTCCAGATACCATACAACTTCTAAATGATTATAAGTGCCTGTAACTTTCCAGATACCATACAACTTCTAAATGATTATGAGTGCCTGTAACTTTCCAGATACCATACAACTTCTAAATGATTATGAGTGCCTGTAACTTTCCAGATACCATACAACTTCTAAAGGATTATAAGTGCCTGTAACTTTCCAGATACTTTGCAACTTCTAAAGGATTATAAGTGCCTGTAACTTTCCAGATACTTTGCAACTTCTAAAGGATTATAAGTGCCTGTAACTTTCCAGATACTTTGCAACTTCTAAAGGATTATAAGTGCCTGTAACTTTCCAGATACTTTGCAACTTCTAAAGGATTATAAGTGCCTGTAACTTTCCAGATACTTTGCAACTTCTAAAGGATTATAAGTGCCTGTAACTTTCCAGATACTTTGCAACTTCTAAAGGATTATAAGTGCCTATAACTTTCCAGATACTTTGCAACTTCTAAAGGATTATAAGTGCCTGTAACTTTCCAGATACTTTACAAGGAATATTAAGTGCCTGTAACTTTCCAGATACCTTACAGCTTTACCAAAAAAATTAAATATCCAATGAGAGTAACAGATAAAAGTGCTACTGTCATTGATCATGTTTATGCTAATAAACCTGACAACATAAGTAAAATTAATGTGCCAATGTATGCACTGACTGACCACTATCTGACATTGACATTAGTCCATGAATTCTTATAATTGCTGCACCAGTAATAACAAAGTAAAGTCATTAACACATATTATAAATTGAAGTATAATGAGTGGTAACTTTCCAGAGTACTTTGAAATGTGCAAAGGTTACAACAGCTATCTTCAAGAAAGGAGAAAAGGAAGATCCAGGGAACTACAGACCAATATCTATTCTACCTATATTATCAAATTTAATTGAAAAGCAAGTGGCTATGCAGGTCTATGGATTTTGTTAAACTTACTTTCTATTTCATAAAGCACAATAAGGATTTAGAAAATATCACTCATGCCAAACAGAACTCACCAAATTAACAAATCTTTGGCTACAAGAAGTGGATAATGCTTCTTTTACTGGATTTGTTTTCCTTGACATCAAGAAAGCCTTTGATCTAGTTCATCATGAAATACTGCTGCAAAAGTTGAACTGTTACAGGTTTGATAACTCTTCTTTAAACTGGTCTAAATCATACCTAAACCAAAGGTCTCAACAAGTATCCATTGGCAATATTAGCTCACAAACTCGCACTATTCATTCAGAGGTCCCTTAAGGCTCTGTTTTAGGCCCTCTTCCCTTTATTATTTTTGTAAACGATCTTCCATTAAATAATGAATCCACAAATACAGATTTGTTTGCAGATGATGCAACCTTGTATACATCTAGTTCTGATACTGAAGTTATCCAAACAAGATTAGACTTGGACTTTATTAGAGTTCAAAGTTGAACACAACAAAATAAGATGGTAATAAATGATGGTAAAACAAAATGTATGCTTTTGGGTACATCACAAAAACTACATAAGTTAGGGAGTGCAAAATTATCTCTTACAATAAATAATCGTCAGTTAAAAAATGTCAAATATGAAAAGCTTGTAGATGTGTCTGTAGATAATAATTTACAATGGGATGACCATATTGACAAGCTTTGTAAAGCACTGTCTTCCAGAATTGCTCTACTCAGCAGAATCAAGAAGTATTTACCTACAGAAACTCGCATTCTGTACTACAATTAATATATTTTTCCAACAACGGATTATTGTTCAGCTGTATGGGGAAACTTTGCAAATTCTCAGCTTGACAGGATTTATAAACTTCAGAAAAGGGCAGCATGCATTATTTTAGATGCATCTATTGATTATTCATCAAAAGCATTCTTGACATAACTAAAATGGTTTACAATATATGAAACGATTGATTTTCACAAGGCAGTTCTTGTATATAAATGTCTTCATGGAGCTGCACCAGAGTATCTTCCAATTTATTCAGACCTTATTCAACACATTACCAGTTGAAATCAATATCACATGGAAACCTTCATCCACCAAAAACCAAGAATAGAGCAATTTAAGAAAAGCTTACAATAATCTGGCACAGTTACAAGCTTCCACTGTGTGTAAATGTGCAGAAAATATTACAGTATTTAAGAAGAGATATCATGAGTATGTATGTGTTACTAATAGGTTATTATAGAAATTAGTATCTATAATACTAAAGACAGGTTAAAATAAGTAGTAATTACTATTATCTTTTGTATGATGCAGATTGTTATACTTTTCTTAAGTGGGCCTCAAGAGAGAATAGTCCTTGACTAAATGAGTCACACTCTATAAGTAAAGTGAAGTAATAATATTATTATTATTATTATTATTATTATTATTATTATTATTATTATTAAGTAAACAGTAAATATGTAAGTACGTTGATCAGGGTTGAATTGATTATATGCTTACTAAATTAAAATATCAGAGGACCAGTAAAATCATGCATTGTTTGTTTAGTGTTTGCTGTGTTTCAGATAGACTGTAAATTCAGTGTCCTTATCCAATCATAAATATGTCATTTGAAAATGATGTTCACTGTCATTTGTACAACTAAAACATTATACTAGAAAAATAAAAATTATCATTTACAACTAAATATTTTTATACTGTAAAAAGAAACATTATCATGTAAAACTAAAAATTATACTGTAAAAATATAAATTATCATGTAAAACTAAAAAATTATACTGTGAAAATATAAATTATCATGTAAAACTAGAAATTATACTGTAAAAATATAAATTATCATGTAAAACTAAAAATTATTCTGTAAAAATATAAATTATCATGTACAACTAAAAAATTATACTGTAAAAATATAAATTATCATTTAAAACTAAAAATTATACTGTACAAATATAAATTATCATGTAAAACTAAAAAATTATACTGTAAAAATATAAATTACCAGTATCATGCAAAAGATTATCATGTAAAATTAATGTGGAACTAAAAGCGAATGCTTTCTGATCTGAGAGTTATTATAAGTTTGAATGATTTATTGTTGAGGATAATATGGATGTTGATTACATGTAGTGTTGTCTGTCTGTTTTGTAATAAGACTGGCAGCTTAACCATATGCATTCGCTGTGATCATAGTAATGTCTAGTCACAGTATGATCTAAGTAATTCATAGTCAGATTGGTTTACTCACTGTAGGCATGTGCAGCTTCTAACAGGGCATGAGCTGAATAGCGATTTTTAAAGTCACACCATTTGATGTAAATGTAACAGGACACAACCAGGTCACGGGTCGTAGGTTGCACATGCCTGAGTAACTGTCATAAATGTTTTTCCATTTGTAACATTTTGTGAAGAAGTGTTTTAATTTGATTTGATTTTTAATTTGTTGAAAGTGCCTTTCCCAGGGGCACACGAGCCTACCCAGGCTGGCCTGGGCAGGTATCGAACCCGTGACCCTTAGATTACGAGTCTGATGCTCCACCAACTGAGCTACTATGGCTCCACAAGTGTTTTCAATCTTGATTTTGAAATGTTTATAATACTAAATAAAAAGGATGGGGCATATTAGTGCTAGAAAAAGATAAATTTATCTTGTCTCTGTTCTCATTTATTGTTCTTATTATTCCTATATTTTCCTGTTATTTCATATCAAAATTCCTATGTTATATTAGTGCTAGAAAAAGATAAATTTATCTTGTCTCTGTTCTCATTTATTGTTCTTATTATTCCTATATTTTCCTGTTATTTCATATCAAAATTCCTATGTTACAGGTTTTAATGGATTACCACAAAACTTAGGAATTGGTCTTATGATCATTGTTTGAAGATGTTTATGTTGACAATCATTGTGTTCCTGCAATTTTTCATCAAGTTATTATCCTTTTTTTTTTAAATTGGACCCTTATGACAGTATTTTGTGAATGCAAAAAATCGCAGTTTTCATTGGATTACCATGAAACTTTGAGATGTGCACATCAACACGCTACTGTCCTCCCACAATTTTTGTTAAAGTTATTTCCTTTTTTGTCTTGCAGATCAATCTCACTTTTCAGTGGATCACCATGAAACTTTGTATATGTTATGGTCATCATTTGAAGATGTGCATATCGACAAACTACTGGGCTTCACAACTTATAGTATGGTCCATTGTGTGTTGTCCATTCACAAGTGCTTATTACAGTTCTCAGAAACTGCTCAACAGAATTTGACCAAACTAGATAGAAAGCATCCTGGCATGAAGCTCTCTCAAATTTATTCAGATGATATCAATCCACTGTCAAATATGGCTGTCATTACTAAAAATAGAAAACCTTTAAGAACTCCATTCCCAAAACTGCTCAATAGAATTTTACCAAATTTGACATAAATCATCTTGACATAAAGATCATTAAAATTTGTTCAGATGATGCTTAGCAATCATCAAATATGACCACCATTATTAAAAATAGAACAACCTGTAAAATTACTTTTCAAAATCCACTCAACAGAATTTGACCAAATTTGACAAAGCATTTTGCCATGGATGGCTTTCAGTTTTGTACAGATGATGCCAATCTGCTACCAAATATGGCCACATTACTAAAAATAGAAAAACTTAAAAATGACATCTCAAAAACTGCTCAACATAATTTGAATAAACTTGACAAATACTATCCTGACATTATGGTCCTTCAGGTTTGTTCAAATAATGCCTATCCACCATCAGGTATGATCACTGTTACTAAAAACAGAAACACCTTTAAACAACTTCTAAAAAAAATGCTCAACATGATAAAATTTGTCAGAAAGCATCATGGCAGAAATGGCTTTCAAATTTATACAGATACTGCCAATCTGCCATGAAATATGGTCAGTATTACTAAAAATAAAAATAAAAACTTTAAATGATTTCTCAGAAACTGCTCATCAAAATTTGACCAAATTTGTCAAAAGAACACTCAACAGTATTTGTCAAATATGGCACCATTACTAAAAGATTTAAAAAATGACTTCTCAAAAACCACTAAACAAGATTTGATCAAATTTGAGAGAAAGCATCCTTGCAGGAAAACCTTTCAAATTTGCACAAATGATGTTCATCTTCCTTTATAGATGGCCAGCATTACTAAAATATAAAAATCATTATTGCTAAAAATTGAAATACCTATAAATGATTTGTTCAAAACTGCTGAGTAGAATTGCCCAAACTTGACAGAAAGCATCCTGGTATGAAAATCTTTCAATTTTATACATTATGATGTTGATTTGCCATGAAATATGGCTGTTGTTACTAAAAATAGAAACCTTTAAGCAGCTTCTGAAAACAGACTGCATCTTGGCATAGAGGGATTTTAAGTTTGTACAACTGATGCTGATCTGCCATCAAATATGGCCACTGGTACTAAAAATATAAAACCTTTAAACAACTTCTCCAAAACCACTGAACAGAATTTGATCATATTTGACAGAGACTATCCTGGCTTGAAGACCTTTTAGTTTTGTACAAATGATGCCAGTCGGCTATCAAATATGGCTGCCATTATGAAAAGTAGTAAAATGTTTAAATGACTTCTTCTCTAAAACCACTAAATAGAATTTTACAAAACTTGATAGGAAACTTCCTGCATGAAGACCTTTCAGATTTGTACAAAAGATGCCAATCTGCCATCAAACATGGCCACTGTTAATAAATATTGTAAAACCCTTAAACAACTTCTTTTCAAAACCACTCAGCAGAATTTGACCTAATTTGATAGAGTACATCCTGGCATTGAAGGCTTTCAATCTTTTTTACAACTTATGCTAATCGATAATCAGATTTGTCCACTGTTAGTGAAAATACCACCTTTGAACAACTTCTTGACAAAAACCGTTTAACAGAATTTGACAGGAATCATCCTGGTATAGATGGCTTTCAGTTTTATGCATATGATGCCAGTCTGCCATCAAATATGGCCACTGTTGCTAAACCTACAAAAATATTTAAATTAATTCTTACCCCACAAAAACGTTCAACAAAATTTGACTGAACCTTACAGAAAGCATCCAGGGATAAAGGGCTTTTGAATTTATGCAAGTGATGCCAATATACCACTAAAAGTAGAAAAACATTTACAAAAACATTTACACAACTTTTTCTAACAAATAATGTTGAATAGAACTTGACCAACTTTGACATAAAGCATCCTGGCATAGGGGGCTTTTAATATTGGATAAATGATGCTGATTTGCCATCAGATATAGATGAAGATACAAAAGATAGAGAAACCTTGAAATAATTGTTTTCATAACATATGCAGTCAACAGCATTTTGGAAGAAATTTCAAAAGAAAGCTTCCTACTAACTCAGATTTCTTGGCCAACTGCTTTTGTTAATAAATTCATAACATAATGCACTTTGCATTTCCAATAATGATCAAGTGACAAGCATATTTACAATAGATGCTATTGCATCAAAAAAGTAAATGCTGATGATACAAATTGGCAACTAGATATGATACATTCACTTGTATACCATTTAGACAGTGGTTCCCAACCTTTTTTTTGCTGTGACCCTAAATTGGCCAACAGGAGCTCCCGACCCTCAGGCTTATGATATGATTTTTTCTGATGACCCTTTGCAACCCTGCTGAGGACCCCTGTGACCCTAATTTGGGTTGTGACCGGAGGTTGGGAACTGCTGATCTAAATAAATGTACAGCATACAGTACTTTAAAAGCAGGTATAATAATATTAGTTTGGTCTCTGTCTCTGTCCATATATACATCTTTCAACCCATCTGATGTGGCAGAATAAAGGAATTTTAAAAATGGGAGCTAAGTGCCTTCCCAAGGTCACATGACTTGGATTACGAGTCTGATCCTTTACCAGATGAGCTACCTTGGCTCACTTAGAGGAAAAAATCTAGTCTATGCCACAGTACTCTCCAAGACCTTTGATTTGACATTCATGAAGGCAAGCGTTGGTGTTGTTATATTTTTTATGACTTATTTTACCCCTCCTGGTCCCCACAGACTCAGAAATCACACTGGAAGTCTGAAACCTTACTGCAAATATGAACCTCATTTAGAAGTTACATACCAAGTTTAAAAGCTGTATCATGGACTATAACAAAGTTTTGGGATTGACAAGGAAAGTGCCAAATTTTGGTTTCATGACGTCCTAAATTTAGTCTGTGATAAAAGATTCTCAAAGAGCATCAATTTGAAACCCCTAGGGATGTCCTAATTTATTGCCCCCTCCTAGTCCCAAGGGATCCGGAGGTCACATTAAAATACATAAATCTTCCTGCAAATCTAAACTTCTTATGGAAGTCACATACCAAGTTCGACCACTGGATCATGGATGGCAAACAGGTTTTTGTGTTTAAAAGAAACATTACAGCTGTATGTAATATATTCAGATTGACACAGAGCCAAAACCAATATACATAGTTTTTAGCTCTACTGGTCATGGACCAGAAGAGCTTCAGTGATAGCCTTTGGTATGGCATCTTGAAAATCTCGTTCTCCTTAATGGATGGTCATATCAACATGTGGTTTTCAGTAAAAAATGTATTATGATGTCTAATTGGTTTTTAATGAACATGGTACCAACCTTACATTCAAATATGGCCAACATGGTGGCCATCTTCAAAATCTTGTTATGGATACTTCTCATGAACAGATGTCATGTTGACCCACACTATGAATTGACGTGTATGATCTCAATATTGTAGGACTGTTGTATTTGCTGTGAGAAACTGACAGTTGCCTCAGGATATGGGGAAGGGACTCCAGATGACTTCATTATCATCCAGCTGGAGAAGTGCAGCCACATGTTTCACAGACTTTGCCTGTTTGCCATGTATGACAGTGGACACAAGGTTAGTATGGCTGTCTACATCTGTTTTGTATTCATGTCTCTTGCCTTCAGCAGATGTTGCCTAAAGTCACAAATTAAAATAAAGTTCATTATGTTAAATCAAAGGAGCTTAAAATTTGTAAACTTGGATATAAGTCATATTTAAGTGTCGGTGAAGGCACAGCCCAGATTATCCCATTGCCATAACGCGCAAGGTGCCCCCATCCATGTGGCTAAGTTTGTTTGTTGTCCTCTTCAACAGAGAAACATATCTGGAGGAAGCAAAATTCAGCATCTAATAAAAAAATTCTTCAACCCAAACCTGGTATTACAAGATGGTGGCCTGCACTGCTGTAGTTTTGCTGACAGTGGTGATGGTTGAGGAAGATGACCAAAATTACTTTCAGCATTTACAATGTACAATCAAACATGTCTTAAGTGACACCTCCCCTTCAAGGGTACCTGTTCATAAAGAACATTTTATTGGTCCCTTCTTGTATGCATTATGATGATTTTTATCCATGAATGTAAATGACATTCATCCATGAAGAACAAATGTTTGTAGTTTCTTGAGTTTCATTTATAGACAGACTTTGCTGTAATTAAGATTATGCAATGTTGTGTTTAGTTAATCTTGGTTAATGAGTGATTAGAAAACATGATTGTTTGATGTGATCCTTAAACCTTTGAAGGTTAAAATTAGAGGCCTGCAAACTGTACTGGTCTGTACAAGGATGTCACACTGAATTCAAACTGCACTGGTCTGTACAAGGATGTCATACTGTGAATTCAGCCTACACTGGTCTGTACAAGGACATCATACTGTGAATGCAAACTATACTAGCCCATACAAGGCTGTCATACTGTTAATGCAAACTGTACTGGTCTGTACAAGGATGTCATACTGTGAATGCAAACTGCACTCGTCTGTACAAGGATGTCATACTGTGAATTCAAACTGTACTGGTCTGTACAAGGATGTCATTTTGTGCATGCAAACTGTACTGGTCTGTGCAAGGATGTCACATTGTGAATGCAATCTTTAATGATCTGTACAAGATGGTCAAACTGAATGCAAACTGCACTGGTCTGTACAAAGATGTCATGCTGTGAATGGAAACTGTACTGGTCTGTACAAGGATGTAACACTGAATTCAAACTGCACTGGTCTGTACAGGACATCACACTGTGAATTCAGATTGCACTGGTCTCTACAATGCTGTTCAACTGAATGCTAACTGTACTGATCTGTACAAGGATGTCATATTGTAAATGCAGACTGTACTGGTCTGTAGAAGGCTGTCATACTTTGAATGCAAACTGCACTGGTCTGTACAGTGCTGTCATACTGAATGCAAACTGCACTGGTCTGTACAAGGCTGTCAGACTGAATGCAAACTGAACTGGTCTGTACAAGGATGTAACACTGAATGCAGACTGCAGTGGTCTGTACAAGGATGTCACCCTGAATTCAAACTGCACTGGTCTGTACTAGGATGTCATACTGTGAATGCAAACTGCACTGGTCTGTACAAGGATGTCACACTGAATTCAAACTGCACTGGTCCGTACAAGGATGTCACACTGAATGCAAACTGCACTGGTCTGTACAAGGATGTACACTGAATGTAAACTGCACTGGTCTGTTCAAGGACATACACTGTGAATGTAAACTGCGCTGATCTGTACAAGGATGTCGGACTGAATTCAAACTGCACTTGTCTATACAAGGATGTCATACTGTGAATGGAAACTGTACTGGTCTCTACAAGGATGTCACACTGAATTCAAACTGCACTGGCCTGTACAGGGATGTAACACTGAATTCAGACTGCACTTGTCTGTACAAGGATGTAACACTGAATTCAAACTGCACTTGTCTGTACAAGGATGTCACACTAAATTCAAACTGCACTGGCCTGTACAAGGATGTAACACTGAATTCAGTCTGCACTTGTCTGTACAAGGATGTAACACTGAATTCAAACTGCACTGGTCTGTACAAGGATGTCACACTGAATTCAAACAGCACTGGTCTGTACAAGGATGTAACACTGAATTCAAACTGCACTTGTCTGTACAAGGATGTCACACTGAATTCAAACTGCACTGGTCTGTACAAGGATGTAACACTGAATTCAAACAACACTTGTCTGTACAAGGATGTCACACTGAATTCAGACTTCACTGGTCTGTACAAGGATGTCATACTGTGAATTAAAACTGCACTGGTCTGTGCAAGGATGTCACACTGAATTAAAACTGCACTGGTCTGTACAAGGATGTCATACTGTGAATTCAAACTGTACTAGTCTGTACAAATGTAGAACACTGGTGGAGGATTTTTCAATCTTTCATCATGTGACTCCTGTCTTTAATCACATGACCTTTTACTGTGATCATAGTGCACACAAAGTGGCAAAAATTATGCAATTTCCATCATCACTTGAGCATTCTTTCACAGTAATCAACATAAACATTAATTGAAACACATTTACATACTAAATGATCCGAAGTTGAAGTTAGTGTCCTGCAAACAGGACATTTTGTACAGATCAAGCTAGCTACATGTATGGCTTTTGTAGTCTGAATTTGAGTGGCCATCAGTGATTTTGCATTGCAACTTGGCAGACTACTACAAACCTTGAATATTTCTATTGCCAAATATATTGTTTTAGAATGGAAATTAACTGCCATCTGAAAGATTTTATTGGCATTAGCAGCTTTGGCCATTGTTAGCTTTGAGACAGATGTGGATGGACATGCACTAAAGAAAAATAGCGGATTTTTTTATTTTTTCTTGATGAAAAAGTGCACCAAGGGGGTGCACAAGAGTCAGGATATGAAGGGCATAAGCCAAAAGATTGCAGGAAACCCATGTACCTGAACTCAAGATGCAACACTAAAACCATGAATTGTTAGACCCAGTGAACAATGATCCATATATATGAAGATATAAAAACAACCTTCCTCAACAAGAGACATCACCACAAAACTACGGTATATATTTACTTATAAGTAAAGTCCAACTAAAACAACATAGACCCTGATCTGCCATCACATAATGCACCAGCAGATCAGGGTCTGTGATGTTTGTTCTACTGATTACTCCTAACAAACTGCATAGAACCAAATCTGCTGGAGCATTATGCGATGACAGATCTGAGTCTGTGCAGTTTGCAATTGGACTCGACTTATTAGTGAGTATATATGTTAAGTATCAATACTGACAAACCCACAAAAATTGATGTCCACAAAAATAAATGAATTCACAGTAATTGAGCTTGAAACAAACATATGAGTCAGTGACAGTAGAGCAGGCCCAAGTTTTAGCTAAGATTTTAGGGTCACAGGCAGGAGACAACTTCATGCGGGAACTAGGAATGTCTTTTTAAGTGATGCAGATTACAAGGGAATACAAGGGAATCAGAACTGAGATGACCAGAATGGCCATGGTTGCCCAAATATTTAGGAAATTGTGAATGTATAGATTGATGAGCACCTCAATTATTTCACAAAACTCCACCTTCCCTCAAAGAGGATGCTCACATTAAAAATTCTTTTAAGGCCTGTGGAGTATTCAAGTGATCGATGTTTCAGTTATTTGGGATTTCTCTATTTCACACTCAACTGTTTATACTTACAGGTTATTTTAGCTCAGCAAAGATTTGTTCTAATAAAAATAATTGTGTGGAAGCAAAAGTATCCAGATTATCACTGTAATTGTTTTCCTCTGTAACAGAATGACCACCTACAGTGTCCCACCTGTAAGACAATCTACGGTGAGAAGCAAGGAAATTGTCCACGAGGGATAATGGAATACAACATAATACAGGAATCTCTGCCTGGAAATGAGGGATATGAAACAATACAGATCTGCTACAGCATTTCCTCAGGAACACAGGTGAGCATTCTCTTTTACAGTTACTATTTACTCTGTTATAATGCTCGCTCAGCCAGGCACAGTGTTGTTGTAGTTGTTTTTGTGGTTGGTTGGTTCATTTTTAACAGGACTTTTAATACATTATTAACTGCCAAGGAAATGGGATCTAATTGCTTTTCTGAAGGACACACCTAGGGAGTCAACCAGGGCTGGCCTGGGCAGGTATTGGCTGGCCTGGGCAGGTATTGAACTTGAAATCCTTGAATTGTGAGTCTGATACTATTCCAACTGAGCTCCCATGCAAAACTTGGATCAAATTTTTACTAATTTTTCAAACATCTTGTCTTTCCATACAAAATAAACATATAACAAATTAAAGCTACATTTCCTTGCAAAAGTATCAAAAATTGAGACGATGGCATGACAAGATTTCCTGACTCGCCCATTAAAATTGGTGAAATTATTTTGAACAAAGGCACACCAGAAGTCAAAGAAAAGGGGAATCCCAGAACAGACCTAAAACGTCAGACAAGATGATTTAGCATTTAAATACAGTACAGCTCACGTGATTTTTCGGAACTCCGCGCATCGCGGTGGGGGTGGAGAGTGAGTGGAGAGGATTAAGAAAAACCCCTCCACCATCACTCCACGCGTCCTGATGGAGTTGTCATGGAGTCTCGCGGAGAATAGCCCTGCACACCACGCTTTCTCGCGGAGTCGCATCTGATCACCACTGTGGAGTGGACGTGGTCTCGATAATATGGGCGTGGTTTACTTGTTTATTACCCATGCAAGCAGAGGTTGAGAGAGAGAGACCGGGGGGGGGGGGGGGCACCGATTTATCTACATTGTTATCCCTCTGTGGAGCAATTTGCAAACTTTTTGATAGTGAAAAAAACGTAGTAATTCAGTTAATTATAAATATTTCCTTGTTCTAACGAAGATAATGTATGATACATAGTGCCAAATCATATTTAAGATGATGATAACGTAATGACAATGCCTCGTAAACTGTATTAATACTACATTTTGCGCAATGAATCTAATTTCTTTTTCTTCAATACTATGTTATCAGAATCTAAACATGCATTCATATCCTTATTTCTTTTTCAGTAAACGCAATACAAAATTGTAATGATCATATGAAAGTCAGTGATATTGTACTATCTGCAATGAAAAGAACGATAAACATCGAACAAATTAATAACAAAGCTGCAGTCATACCTGACTGAAGTGAAACAAAATCGCACAAGTTCCGATGGTTACTCCATGCATGAGTACTCATTCACATATTGTATGATTTTTTCTGACATCCAATCGCTTAAATAAAGCATTATTAAGATTTCACATCATTATTTTATTTTAAACTGTACTATTTAGCATTAATTACCAAAGTAGCAGGGATTTTTTAAAATCACAAATGGTCGCAAAAGGTCATCCTATATACATGTAGTTGACACGTGCAAGTAACCTAGCACAATAGAAGCCATCAGCACTGCGTGTTTTCTTTGATATTGATGTGTTAATTTCATGTGCTAACTGTTAACCAAAAAGTACAACAGCAACGCTTCTGCGGGTTTGTTTTCTTTGCCATTGATTTGACAAACTTACGCATCAGATGAAATTAATGTTTAACTTTTTCTTTTCTGTTCGTTTTCCTATTGCATAATACAGAAAAATAAGATGAATAATTTTAGATCATTAACTCTTCTTAGTAAAGTCTCCCCCCCCCCCCCCTCATAAAATATGGAATCCAGATCACTACTGCACAAGTTATCGTAAACTGAAATCTGGAAAAGTTTGCAAGTGGTAAGAAACAGAAACACGCTCAATAGCCAAAGTCTCTAACAGTCACAAACAGGAAACTGCATTCTTTAATATCTGCATAAAAATAATTAAAAAAGTATATTTTATTTTTATATTTTCGCCGTAGGAAAATGAGCAAATAATAGGATACACGTGGAGACAATACATCCATGCAAAATGCTCTAAACTTGTTGGAAATTAAAATCTGTGAACATCTCAGATTTTAGAATTTTCCATATTATTTTTCATTTCGTTAATAAGCCGAGTTCAGATTAATTACTAACAATTATCAAACTTCCGTTGTTAATGGCGGGACCATAATTGCGGCTGTAAAGTACAACGGCTAAGTCAGATTTCTTCGTATGATAAAAACACACTGTTTCCAAGCTGAAACTTACATCATCCTTTGATGCAAACCCTTGTTAATATTTTACAACAGTGTTCACAATGGTCACTGCCTTGCTTTCTGTAGAACATCCGCTGAAGTCAAGTCTTTATTAGGGAGAGACAATTGAATTTTCCAACCGTGGGAAATGGGCAGGGGGGGGGGGTGTTAAATGCATGAAAACTATTGTCTTTCTCTGATTTTTGTAGCAGACGTTAATCCGTTCAATATTTCACTTAAAATAAATAATTACTGTGATGAAAGAACAAAAAATATCCTGGTCGAAAAAAACAAAACAACATAAACCCTGTATATTAAATGGTCAGTCCCTTACAGTATACATACAGTCATAATATTCAGCCTCGTGACTGCTATTACTGCTTAAAGACTAAGCAGGTGGTTTGCATTTAAGTGTTTTAGGTTTGTTGTTGGGGGGGGGGGTAAGCAGAAGCGGATGTCAATTTGGATTTTAATTGTCCATATCTCAGAGAATTACTTTCCTTTGGAACAAAATGATAAATTTATTCTGCTTGAGAGGCTCAGCAATGTGCGCTTCTCGTCAAGTCAGTGCATAAGTTTGTTCATATTTCTTTGAAATAAATTAAAATCATAAACTTATTGCAAAAGAAGTCGATCAACCTTTTATAAACAGTAATGTGTACTGAATATACAAGACTTTTGAAATTATTTTTGTATTGTCCAAATATATGATCGAAATAAAAACGACTGATTCTTCAGATGGTATCCGGTTGTAAATCACTCTTGACGTCTCAGTCTTTCCATGGGTGGTCTTCATTCATTGGCTGTTCAGATGTCAATCAGTAATGTCAACTAGCCTCTCCACGGTGGAGTTTAAATCGACGTGCCTGCCGAAACGCGGTGGTGATTTGTAGGTATTTATGCCAATTAATGCCTCCACTGCGAAGTGCTATCGCGGAGCTAAAGTGGAGGGGATTAAGTACCCCACCGCGATGCACGGAGTTCCGAAAAATCATGTGAGCTGTACTGTAAGATTGTGTGTTTTCCAGTACATTGTTCATCATCTACTTGTCTCATGATGTCAACAAACCAATGACAAGGTCATCGTGGCATAAGCAACTGTACACAGCCAACCCATCATTAACTCAAGGGCGGGCAAAGTAAAGCATAGATATCACATACTCTGAGTGTTCAAGTGTAACTATAAGATGATCTGTGCCCAATCTAAAGCCTTTTTAATGTATAAAACTGCAGTAGACCCAATCAAAAATAAATACAATCATCTGAACACAGTGCATGTTTACAATTTAGTGAAAGCAAGTTATGTTCTCAAATTCCCATACCACTGAGTGTAAATACAGTACAGCTCACGTGATTTTTCGGAACCCCACGTATCGCGGTGGGGGACTTAATCCCCTCCACTTTAGCTCCACGATAACACTCCGCAGTGGAGGCATAAATTGGCATAAATACCTAAAAATCACCACCGCGTTTTGGCAGGCACGCAGATGTCAATTCCATTGTGGAGGGGCTAGTTGACATTACTGATTGACATCTGAACAGCATTGAATGAAGACCACCTATGGAAAGACTGAGACGTAAAGAGTTATTTACAACCGGACGCCATTGGAAGAATCAGTCGTCTTTATTTCAATCATATTTGGACAATAAAAACATAATTTCAAAAGTCTTGTATATTCAGTACACATTACTGTTTATAAAAGGTTGATTGACAGCTTTTGCAATAAGTTTATGATTTTAATTTATTTCAAAGAAATATGAACAAACTTATGCACTGACTTGACGAGAAGCACACATTGCTGAGCTTCTCAAGCAGAATAAATTTATCATTTTGTTCCAAAGGAAAGTAATTCTCTGAGATATGGACAATTAAAATCCAAATTGACATCCACTTCTGCTTACCCCCCCCCCCCCACAACAACAAACCTAAAACACTGAATTTACACTGAAATGCAAACCGTGTGCTTAGTCTTTAAGCAGTAATAGCATTGTCACGAGGCTGAATATTATGACTGCATGTATACTGTAAGGGACTGACCATTTAATATATGGGGTTTATATGTTGTTTTGTTTTTTTTGACCGGGATATTTTTTGTTCTTTCATCACAATATTTATTTATTTTAAGTGAAACATGGAACGGATTAATGTCTTTTTATACTGCAAAAATCAGAGAAAGACAATTGTTTTCATGCATTTACCCCCACCCACCCTTGGAAAATTCAATTGTCTCTCCCTAATAAAGACTTGACTTCAGCGGATGTTCTACAGAAAGCAAGGCAGTGACCATTGTGAATACTGTTGTAAAATATTAACAAGGGTTTGCATCAAAGGATGATGTAAGTTTCAGCTTGGGAACAGTGTGTTTTTATCAGAGATTTTAATTTCCAACAAGTTTAGAGCATTTTGCATGGATGTATTGTCTCCACGTGTATACTATTATTTGCTCATTTGTCTACGGCAAAAATATAAATATAAAATATACTCTTTTAATTATTTTTACGCAGATATTAAAGAATGCAGTTTCCTGTTTGTGACTGTTAGAACCTTTGGTTATTGAGCGTGTTTCTGTATGTGGTATATTTCTTTACAGCTAGAGAGCTCGAGTACCTGTGGCCCAGTGGATAAAATGTGCAATTCACCACGCACACACTTTGGTTAACATTAATAAGCATTTTAGCGTTATTTTTGAAACTCGCATTAGTGAAAAACTCTTCAAAACATAAGCAGAATCACAAAAAACTTTAATGACAGGAACATCTTTTGGGCTTAGTGTGAATGATGAGGCCACTAATTGAAGAAAGATAGCCAATCATGGAATACTTAAACTCTTACTGAAGCATGTACAAAAAAAAAAAGTTTCCAATAGTAATAGATTACAATGACTTGCGCAGTAGTGCTTCGGATTCCATATTTTATGAGAGAGAGAGGGGGGAGGGAGGAGGGGAACTTCACTAAGAAGAGTTAATGATATAAAATTATTCATCTTATTTTTCTGTATTATGCATATTATGCAATAGGAAAATGAACAGAAAAAAAAGTTAAAAAATTAATTTCATCTGATGGCAAAGAAAACAAACCTGCAGAAGCGCTGCTGTTGTACTTTTAGGTTAACAGTTAGCACATGAAATTAACACATCAATATCAAAGAAAACAAACAGTGTTGATTGCTTCTTTTGTGCTAGGTTACTTGTACATGTCAACTACATGTATATAGGATGACCTTTTGCGACCATTTGTGATTTTAAAAAAAACTGCTACTTTGGTAATTAATGCAAAATAGTACAGTTTAAAATAAAATAATTATGTGAAATCTTAATAATGCTTTATTTAAGCGATTGGATGTCAGAAAAAAACGTACAATATGTGAATGAGTACTCATGCATGGAGTAACCATCGGAACTTGTGCGATTTTGTTTCACTTCAGTCAGGTATGACTGCAGCTTTGTTATTAATTTGTTCGATGTTTATCGTTCTTTTCATTGCAGGTAGTACAATATCACTGACTTTCATATGATCATTACAATTTTGTATTGCGTTTACTGAAAAAGAAATAAGGATATGAATGCATGTGTAGATTCCGGTAACATAGTATTAAAGAAAAAAAAAATAAGTTTCATTGTGCAAAATATAGTATTAATACAGTTTGCGAGGCATTGTCATTACATTATCATCATCGAAAATAAGATTTGGCACTATGTATCATACATTATCTTTGTTAGAACAAGGAAATATATATAATTAACTGAATTACTATGTTTTTTTCATTATCAAAAAGTTTGCAAATTGCTCCACAGAGGGAAAACAATGTAGATAAATCAGTGCCCCCCCATTCCCCTTCTCTCTCTCAACCTCTGCTTTTGTGGGTGATAAAAAGTAAACCACGCCCATATTATCGAGACCACGTCCATTCCGTGATGGTGATCGGATGCAACTCCGCGAGAAAGCGTGGTGTGCAGGGTTATTCTCCGTGAGACGCCGTGACAACTCCGTCAGGACGCGTGGAGTGATGGTGGAGGGGTTTTTCTTAATCCTCTTCACTCACTCTTCACCCCCATCGCAATGCGTGGGGTTCCAAAAAATCATGTGAGCTGTTCTGTAATACTATTTTTATACCACAACACGAAGGTTTCCAGAATATGAAACAAGTAAAACTAGATGATCTGGATGGATTTTGATGGTTAGACCATCTTTTTATTTGTTGGATACTGCAAGGAAGAAGCTCATATTATCAATTAAAAATTATCAGGTCAAAAAATGAAATCACTGTGATGAGCTTTCCCTTCACCAATGCATTAATCAACCCACTCATTTCACTGAAAACTCTTCAACCTTGATAGATCTGTTACTTATAATGAATATTGAGAGTTTAATTCTCAGCGGGGTTGGAGATCCATTCTTACATCAAGACATTAGATATCATTGCCCTATTTATGGGATATTTAACAACAGAAAACCAGAGCGTAATTTGTTTCAGAGGCATATATGGATATACGGCCAAGGCGACTATAATCTCCTGAGACATAAAACATCCACTACCGACTGGGATTGCTTGAAATGTGACGATATTGAGAAATATGCAAAGATATCACTAAATACACAATCTTGATATCTGACCAATGCATTCCAAACAGAACTTTTAAAGTTAAACCATCAGAACCTCCACGGATCACAACAGCAATCAGAAGTTCAATACGCAAATGTAAGAGAGCCAATCGAAAAGCCAAGCAATCTAACCTACCATCTCATTGGACTAAATTTTGTTCACTGCGGAACAAAGCAATCTATATGATTCGAGAAGCAAAGCAACTACATTCTGACAAATTAGCACAGAAGCTGAAATCATGCAATACATCAATCAAAGATTGGTGTCAGCCCTTAAGGTATTCATCAACCCTCACCATACACATTCTATTCCATATCTTCAACATAACGGTTCGATAATCACTGATGAAGTTGACAAAGCTGAATTATTTAACGATTTTTTAATAGAGCAAACTGTACTAGATGAAACAAATGTTAATTTTCTAAATATACCTTTATATATGGATGTAAGTTTAAGTTCTATAGAACTAACGCCTGATGAAGTACAAAATGTTCTCCAAAGTCTTTCTTTTGGTAAGGTTTCTAGTCCTGATGGTCTAAGTAATTGTATTCTGCGTGAACTTGCAAATGAACTCTCACATCCACTTTGTTCACTTTTTAACTGATATCTTAGAGAAACAACCTTTCCAGACTCTTGGAAAGAAGCAAACGTTTGTCCAACTTTAAAGAAGGGCAACCCTTCCATCATATCTAATTACAGACTAATATCGCTTCTCAATACTGTTGGCAAATTTAAAAAAAAAACAACTGGTTTTTAAACACATATTTAATTACTTCCATGAAAATAACATTCTTACACCTTTCCAGTCTGGCTTTATTCCGGGTGATTCCACAGTTAATCAATTAACATACCTCTATGAGATGTTCTGTAAAACAATGGATTTTGGTAAGGAAATCAGAGTTGTGTTTTGCGACATCGGGGCATGTTTTCAGAGTGGAGGTGTATTAAAGCTGGTGTGCCCCAAGGATCCGTTTTAGATTCCGTACTTTTCTTGATATACATAAATGATATTTTATATGATATACACTCCAATATAAGTTTGTTTGCAGATGATACAAGTCTCTTTCTAATCGTAGAAAATCCCATCCTAACAGCTTATAACCTCAACTCTGACTTGGAATTAATTTCTATGGACAAATAATTGGCTTGTATATTTCAACCCTTCTAAAACTGATATCCCTGACAATTTCTAGGAGAATTAATAAACCCTTCTATTCACCACTATATATGCTCAGCCATAGAATTAGGGAAGCTGATGTGCAACATCTTGGTGTATTTCTCTTGAATGACTGCTCATGGAACTAACAAATAGACTATATAAAGGAAAAGGCATGGTCAAGAATTAATGTAACGATTAAACTCAAATTCCAACTTGACAAAATCTTTAGAAATTATATTTACGTCTTTTACACGACCTATTCTGGAATATGTTAATGTGGCTTGGGACAACTGCACATTACTCAAGAAAAGAGATCTAAAAACAATACAAAATGAGGCAGCCAGAATTGTGACTGCTGCGACAAAATTAGTATCTATTAAAGCGCTACATTGAGAAATAGGATGGGAAAGTCTTGAATCCAGATGACAAAACACAAACTTACACTCTTGTATAAAATGACAACTGGTTCAAGCCATCCCTATCTCACATCTCTGATTCCACCATTCGCTAGTGATATTAGTCACCATAACTTATGTAATGTAAACAATGTCCAATTAGTACAAGCTAGAACAAGTCTTTATTATAACTCAATTCTTCCTTCGTTCATTCGAGAATGGAATACATTATCTATTGAGACTCGACAAGTTGACTCCATTAAGAACTTCAAAAGCATATTAAATAATTGCGATACTCATGTTCCCAGACACTTTTATTGGGGTAGAAGGAAATTTCAAATTCTTCATGCCCAACTTAGAAGAAATTGCAGTTAACTTAATTAACATTTATTTACAAAGAATATAATCAGGTCACCTATTTGTAGATGTGGATCTGTAGAAAGTACACAAAATTTATTTTTTTCTTGCATTTATTACCAAGAAGTAATGCATCTAACTGTTTCAATCCCTTGTACCATATGGTAATTTAACATTAAATACCTTCTTGTATGGTGATACAACACTTTCATATGAAGTAAATATTAGTATTTTTTATGCCATTTATAAATTTATTAAAAAGTCAAAAAGATTTATTTTAGTGCACTTATTACTAGTACTAACATGTATGCACTTCTGCAGGTCATGAACAGCTGTAAGCAATAATTTCCCCTATTTTTCCTATGACACACTGTAGAAGAAAGTACTGTTCACTTTTAATCTCACTTTTGTTCCTTTTTATTTATTTTATTTATTTATTTTTGTTCCTCTCCTTTCTTTCCTCCCTATTTTCTAAACTTTCTACACAATGTTTGACACATTTTAATTAACAATTTCTCTTTTAAACTGCTTTCTTTTTCATTATCCTTGTCTCTCACCTACTCCCTAGTTGTTCATCCTCTTGCTTCATGTACATTGGCTAAATGCTAATATTTAACCAAGAGATTCTTCACTTGTGCTGATCAATAATTAAAAAAATTTTTGTCCTTAATACTTAATATCGTCCACCATATATTTATATATTTTTATAATTTTTATATCATAAAAGGAGAAGAACATTATAAGCCATTGTCTTTTGTTCTAATCCTTTACCTTCTATACTGTGCTTCTTGTAATCACCAATTACAAATTTATTAAATAAAATATGTTTAAACTAATTAAAAATTGGTTTTGGGAAGGAATTCAAATTTAAACCATCCGTTATTACTGCTATTTTGTGAACACTGACAGCCATAAAAAAAAATGTCTTCAATAAGTCAGATTTACAGCTTAGATTGTCACGTGGGTGTACATGGTATCTCAGCAAATATAACACTATATATAACCATGATCCTGAAATTTTAATGGCTCTTGACAGGGATTTTTTTTCTTAAAAATTAACATGCTGCTATATATTTGTGAAATTTAATATAAAAACATTCAAAGGAGATACATGTATAACAAGATGTGACATAAAAGAAAACTCTGATACATCTAATTATTAAATTAAATTATTAATAAATTAAAATTAAATTGACAGGGAAAATGTGTCATTTTTGGTTCTGGATTAGTATTATCCTTCCATGATTAATAACTCGTTTCCCTTCAAACTAATTGTTGACAAAACATCATTTTATTTCTTTCAGAAAACTATGCTCTAAAATTTCACCCAACAACAGTATTTTATTCAAAAAGACATAAACATTTCCAGTAAAGTCAGATGGTGAAATTTTATTTTATCAGGTTCCCAAATAAGTCTTGGAGGATGATAGTAAAAGTTAGTTGTTGTTGCTGGTATATTTTATTCTTACTTTGGGCCAAAGCTTAACATATTTTCTTCTGAAATTAGCATGAGCTGACACTGTAGGACACAAACCATGCAGTGTTTATGACTGAAAGTAACATGAGCTGACGCTCTAGGACACAAACCATGCAGTGTGAATGACTGAAATTAACATGAGCTGATGCTTTAGGACACAAACAATGCAGTGTGAATGACTGAAATTAGCATGAGCTGACACTCTGGGACACAAACCATACAGTGTAAATGACTGAAATTAACATGAACTCACACTCTAGGACACAAACCATGCAGTGTAAATGACTGAAATTAGCATGAGCTGACACTGTAGGACACAAACCATGCAGTGTAAATGACTGAAATTAGCATGAGCTGACACTGTAGGACACAAACCATGCAGTGTGAATGACTGAAATTAGCATGAGCTGACACTCTAGGACACAAACCATGCAGTGTGAATGACTGAAATTAGCATGAGCTGACACTCTAGGACACAAACCATGCAGTGTAAATGACTGAAATTAGCATGAGCTGACACTGTAGGACACAAACCATGCAGTGTAAATGACTGAAATTAGCATGAGCTGACACTGTAGGACACAAACCATACAGTGTGAATAACTGAAATTAGCATGAGCTGACACTGTAGGACACAAACCATGCTGTGTGAATGACTGATGTCATGTCTGTAGTACAGACCCTGGAGCAATCATTCAATTATAGGGCTTTTAATAGGTCCAGGATATAAGCATTCACACCTCATTTGTCATGTGTTTTCAGGCTATAGAGTCATTAAACAATAGGGAAAACGTAATGACCAAACACACTTTTGGCGACACATCTATTGATTGTGAAACAAAGAAACAATCAGTAAACTGGACCAAGTGACCATTGATTTTTACTTCATTAAGGTGTTTATTGGCAGTATAATGGATAAACAAATCAAAGACAAGTTGTTATAATGATATTTGAAAACTCTTATGATCGATGTCTGGTTGCTCAGATTATGTGCAAGTGAAAACCTTTGACCTACCAGACATGTGATAACTACAAGTGAAAACCTTTGACCTACCATACCCGCATGTTGACCCAGTAATTAATTCTCATGGGTTGACATGTGGGTATGTCCTGTGTACTTAGATGCGAATTAATTACCGGGTCGACATGCGGGTATGTCTGCTACGCACGAATGACTATACCATTAGTAGAACAAACAACATAGACCCTGATCTGCTGGTGCATTATGCAACAGCAGATCAGGGTCTATGTTGTTTGCATTTGGACCATGCTTATACACAAGTATATATGGAACTCACTGTATCCCATAATATTTCTTGGTTACAATGTTAAGAATAAGCTTGTCATGCTACTGAATTGTAAAAGTATCAATGAAAATATGAAACAAATTCAAGTAATGTACTGAGGTCACTTTCATTCCTGTTTTTTTATACCTTTTGTCTACAAGAAAAATGTGTAATCTCAGCGCTTTTCATAAGCATATACCTCCAGTTACATAATACGACCTTGATGTTGTGTAATTTATCATTTGTAAAGGTGGTGAAGTTTCACTTAGAGGTGTATATGAAGTGATGGATAACTGATTTCTTTGCCCTAGTATCATGCGCAGATGTGAAAGCTACAAAAATGACCACAGATATGATTGACTGGAGTGAACAAGCTGATAAACCCACAAAAGATGACATGAAAATCAAACAGAAAGTGAAACTTCTGACAAAGAATTGGATTCCAGAATGATGGAACCAAAAAAGAAAAACATTATCACACCTGCAAGTAATTGCATAAAAGCTGAAACTTCACAAAGACTGATGACAACGATGTTGGAGGAGCTTCAATCATGTAACTGACCTATACAAGGACTTTGAAATTTTTTGTCCCAATGAATTCTTTGCCAAGTACTTTGGGCAGCTAAGCACTTACTATGTGCAGTATTCTACCATATTCTGAAGAAGATGGATGTATTATTTAAGCATGTTAAATGTGTTAATGCTTCAGAGAATTTCACAGAAGGATTAAATCAGATGAAAATTACTTCTACGTAGTCTGTAGTTACATTGAGATTATACTTGAGGGCCCAATGTTTAGCAGACCTTTGCCTGGACTGAAAACTTTCAGCCATCAAATTCAGAGTAAAAAAACTATAGGGACTGGAATAATTGGAAATTTCACCACCCACTCGAGGAAAAAGGATGTGTGCGACAAATTTGTTTCTAGCAGGTATGCTATGTTCTTTGTGTCATCATTCATCATTCATCCATTCATTTGTTCATTCATTCCTTCATCAGCTAGATTTTTGGAGAAACATAATGCACTGCATGTGTTGAAGTTCAGTAAATCGTATAATCATTTTATCACTCATTCACTTTGTTTCTTTTCTGAAACAAGTGCTATTATTGTTAAATTTTTCATTAGTTTTAAAAATTTAATTGATTATTATATTATTAAGGAGTCAATTCAATTCTGCAGCAATGATTTCATAAATTTTTGTTTAAATATTGGAAGTCAAAACAAAAAAACAAAACCTTTTTATCAGGAAGTTAGCTACAGTATCTGTTTTTTTACTCTTAGGATTCAAGGGCAAGGCCAGAGGATTGTGTATAGAACAGGGCACAGGAGTAGCACCACATGGGCAAGGCCAGAGGATTGTGTATAGAACAGGGCACAGGAGTAGCACCACATGGGCAAGGCCAGAGGATTGTGTATAAAACAGGGCACAGGAGTAGCACCACATGGGCAAGGCCAGAGGATTGTGTATAAAACAGGGCACAGGAGTAGCACCACATGGGCAAGGCCAGAGGATTGTGTATAGAATAGGGCACAGGAGTAGCTAGCGCCACATGGGCATGTATACAGCTCTTAGTACCAAGGATTGTGTATAGAATGGGGCACAGGAGTAGTGCCACATGGGCATGTGTACAGCACTTAGTACAGAGGATAGACCTGACACCATACATGGAAAATGAATTTGTGTCAAGATGCCAAATGAAAACACTAAATGTAACAAATTGTGAAGTTATCATAGGGTTTACCAGATAGGTCATACTCGCAGGATTTGGTATGTGTCTTTTTATCTAGCACTTCATGACTTTCTTTGTATTAATTAGATTATTTAATAAATTTGAGAAATGTCCTGTTGTATCTTTGTATGTATCATTCTTTACACATGCTGATGAGTCAGCATACCCATGTCCAGTCAACCAGTCATAGAAATGGGCATAACTCATCACATATCTGATATCGAAACTAGGTCAGTGTATTGAATATATCATTCACCAAAGATCAAAGGAAAATCAAGGAGTCTATATAAAAGGGATCCTGAAATTCTAATAACTCTTGCCAGACATTTTTTCCCCAAATTAATATGGTGGCCATATATTTGTAAAATTTAATATAAAAACATTAAATGGAGCTATAACAAGTTGTGATCAAGAAGAAAACATTGATATACCTAATTATTAAATGTACCAGAAAATATGTCATTTTGGTTCTGGATCTGCTGCTGCTTTAGTGTTAGGATTATTCTTCCTTGATTAACTCATTTCCTCTCAGATTAATTATTTATAAAAATCTTTTTTTTTCTGTAAGAAAAGTATACTATATAATTTCACCCAACAACAGTAATTTATTCCACTCTACTTTTTAAAAAAAATTAATTATTAATTGACAAAAAGCTGACTTACTACCTTGAAAATATGTAGCACCTGACATTTCCAGTAAAGTCAGATAGTGAAGTTTTTATTTGATTGTATCCCTAAATAAGTCTTGGAGGATGATAATAACAGTTACTTATTGTTGCTAGTATCTTTTTTTCGTAATGTGGGCCTAGGCTTCACATATTTTGTTTTAAAGATATGTGCTGACGCACCACAACACAGTATACCATATTTTGGTGTGTATAACATGCACTTATTTTACCTAATTATTTTCAAGAGGGGTGTGGGTTTCACAGAAGAACAAAAAAAAAGATTTTTTTCCAGGTCGATCTGGTGAAAGGATCAAGGCACTAAAGCTGCCTACACATGTCACGTTCACTTCTTGTGAATATTCAATTTGTCGCATTGTAATTAAATTGTTTATTAGTCTTATTAAAGAGTTAAATAATGCTTACAAACCTCAATAGTCTTGTTATTCATTTGCTTATGTTAATCAAATCATTTGATTTTACATCACTGTGTAGCCTTTTTGCTTTGTGAGTCGACCGGAAATACATGTTACATACTGGTAACTTGTTGTTCTACCCTTTCATGTTTACATTAAAGCTGTGCAAAATACCATATTGCAGTGGTACAAATATAATTAACACATACCCGTAAATGTTCAGTATTCAATAACTGTTGATCTCATAAATGTTTTCTTCATGAATTAATTTCTTTATTAATGGATGAATTGAAATATAATATTTAGAATTCAGACAGTGTTCATTTGCTCATCAGAAGCACATTTAGGAGACATCTTTTTTTTCCCTAATGAATTAGCTTAACACAATGTTCCATTTGAGTGGTGATATTGGAGTATCAGTACCCGGTACCTAAAACTTATGTGAATTCATCCTGACAACAGTTCACATCTGCATTCTTAAGTTCTTTAACTACTGTACATGTATCAAGATTAATTCATCTTTTGTATAGAGCCCACATTATGTCCTACCTTTATTTCTTAGGTCCAACTCTTAAGGCAATTAACACTGTTTACTAATTACTGTATTTATTTTGAATTAGTTTTTTTGTACATGTGCTGCTTGGTATACATTTTCCATCTTTGTTTCATTTAATGATATTAATTTACTTTGATATATACGGTACTGTGTAATGCCAGGTGTTTCCTCATGTGAGTTTCTTTACCAGTGACACCTTTGTACTCGCTGACAGAAGTGTCATATCTTTGAAATTAAAAGCAACTATGCTTAGCCTGAACATAGATTAGAGCATATGCCGCCTAACTGCAGGAAGTGTACATGCAACTTACTAACAAAGGGTATTGTTCTTTGGTAGAAATGGAGATGTTATTTTATTTGCAGAGAAAACAACACAGCATTCTAAATGATCATTCTTGGTATTGAGACTATTTGGAGTTTATATGGATATAAATATTGTGAATATTTAAATATAAATTGCCTATTGCATAAGCACATGGTAAAGCACCTGCTGGAAGGAAGTTCATTGTTAGAGAGCCTTCTGTTATGGAGTGGAGAAGAATGACAGATGAGGACAATTAGAGACTTTTTAAGAGTGATGACAACAAAGAGGAATTTGATGCAACAGACTGAACTCCATCAAGAAAACAAACCTTAAAACTGCCCTTTTAAGGGCCAGCCAAAAAGTCAGAAAGATATTCTTTTAATATTGCCACTTTTTTTTGTTCTTTCTTTTATCTTTAAAAGAAATTTATTTGTCATGATCAGGTGCCACATACTGACAGGAAAGACCAGAGAAACAGTCAAGCACTGGTATATTGTAAAAAATTCAAACATTGTGTAACAAAGGATCATCAGTGCATTATCCAAATTGGCAGACTATTGGTGCACTACAAGCGAACTTATGACGATTTTAAAAGTATTAAATCACATGTAGATTATATGGCAGAACTAAGTTTTTCCCTCATTCTGGGTCAAAAATCAGGGTGTGTGTTAGATATCAGTGCGTGTTATACACACCAAAATACAGTAGTTAAAATTTATGTGGTGTGAGGGACTGATGTAATGTCAATAGTACAGACCCTGGGGCAATTGTTCAATTATAGGGTATTTTATATGTCCAGGAGGTAAGCTTTCACACCACTTTTGTCTTGTGCTTTGTGGATATAGAGTATTTAAACAGTTGGGAAAACATAATGACCAAACAAGCTTAGTTGGCAACACCTCTATTGATTCTCAGACCAAGAAACTGTACACTAAACCCAGTCTCCTTTTAATTAAACTTAGTAGCCAACACCTTTATTTATTAATTGTACAACAAAGAAACAATCTGTAAACTAGACCTAGTGACCTTTGAATTTTGTTAAGGTGTTTATTTGGCAGTTTCATGGATAAACAAAATTAAAGACAATTTGATATAATGCAATACAGTGATTTCAGGATCTCTGATGTGTGTGTGTGTGTGTGTGTATATATATATACAGTTAAACTCCGCTATAACGCGATATTTGAGGTCCATAACATTCGATCGCAGAAAAAGCGGGGTCACGTTATTGCGGGGTTTTACTATATTTTACTTTATTCAGAGAACAACGTATACACGTCTAATGTATAGCATGAATAGGGTATGAACACCGTTTACTACCTGATATCGACCTGTCTTTGTTTTCCCACATGACAACCCTTTGATTGAGCCAAGAGTTTGATACAGCTGTACTTGTTCAGTGCCAAGTAACAGAGAGTGGTTAGTTGAACTCCCTGTGATCTTGCCGCCCGAGCTCAGTCTCTACATAAGCACCCACATATGACAATGTTTGATCTTGCCGCCCAAACTCAGTCTCTACATAAGCACCTACATATGACAATCTTTGATCAACCACCGCATTGTCTGGTGCTTGGTTGTGTATGCAGTTAAAGAAGAAACGTAAGTCGGCTATTGTTTGCGCAATGATTGTATACAGGATGAATTGAAGTCCAGCGCACGTGTTGGCGGCTTACATTTTTTTATGTTTATTAAATCATGAGAATCTTTTATCAACCACCATGTTGTCTGATGCTCGGTTGTGTATGCAGTTAAAGATGAAAAACATGTTGGCTATTGTTTGAACAATGATTGTATACAGAATGAATTGAATACAAACACAAAGAAGACTTACTGGCTTTACTCATGGATCAATAATAAGTAACAATTCTGATAATGTTTATTTTGGCATAATACTTCAAGAAATTGGTGAAATTGTTAAATTTAAGAAGCCACGCCATGATCGAATTCATAAGTGATCTCTTCCCCAAAATGATAATAAACTTTTTGTACACTATTTCTCGTACTTAAAAAATTTTTTTTTTTCCGTGTACGATAAAAATACATGAACATGTATATAAAATTTCAGGAACCATGCCACAAACGTATTATACTCGAATTCATACGCGATCTCTTCTCCAAAATGATACTGTAATATACACATTTTATATGCTATTTCTCGTACTTCGAAAAACAGATGTTCATGTGCGAATGAATATATGAAATTTTGGGAGCCATGCCACGATCACGTTATATCCGAATTCGCGTTATAGCGGGGCGCGTTATAGCGGTGGTTCACTGTATATATATATATATATATATATATATATATATATATATATATATATATATATATATATATATATATATTCACAGCCTTGTTACATGAGTTGTGTACCTATAACCTGTGAAAAGATCAACAATTCCCAACATAATTAAAAAATATTTGTCTATTATCTGCAAGAGTTTGGATGGTGTAAATTTTATTCACGTAGAGGTCATATTATACATTAATAATCATGCTGATTTCCTTTTTAGGGCCCAGAACATCCACACCCAGGGAAGAAGTTTACAGCAAGGGCTTTTCCTAGAATAGGATTTCTTCCTGCTAATGAGAGAGGCAAAAAGGTATTATCTTTTTTATATGTTGACTCAGATTTTTTCCTATTTTTGACACAGTCATATAGCTTCTATGCCATCCATTTTGCTTTTGACTCCCTTGTGTATGTCAAAATGCATACGAAATTAATAGAATCTTCCCCAGTGTTGTGGGCAGGAATAATGGTGTCCTTTTTGCATGGGTGTAAAATAAGAAAATTCCACCCAAGTGTCAAAATTTTGCATCAGACACAATACTTTGCAGAGTGACTGATGCACAGACACAAGACTTTGCAGAGAGTCTGATGCACAGACTCTGACTGATGCACAGACACAAGACTTTGCAGAGAGTCTGATGCACAGACACAAGACTTTGCAGAGAGTCTGATGCACAGACACAAGACTTTGCAGAGTGCATGATGCACAGACACAAGACTTTGCAGAGTGCATGATGCACAGACAAGACTTTGCAGAGTGACTGATGCACAGACACAAGACTTTGCAGAGAGTCTGATCCACAGACACAAGACTTTGCAGAGTGCATGATGCACAGACACAAGACTTTGCAGAGTGTCTGATGCAGAATTCTGAACCCGTGGATAGAATTTTCCTATCGAACACTGATGCATAATGAAGGATTATTTTTTTGCATTGCTGAATGAAATGTGAGGGTCAAAGTCAAAATGGCTTATTGTGAATACTAATGCAACTTTCAAACAGCAAAACATCCATTGAAAATTTCCTCACCTTAAGATAGATTGTAAAATGTTCGTTTACACTGATAAATTCAGTGTAAAGTTTATATGATGTTTGAACACAAATCAGTATTCAAAGAATAGTGGTTGAGACCATCACAGTAATGGTAATACACAGTCTGAATTGTATAACGAAGACAGCCTGCATAATGATACCAATGTGCACAGGTCAAAAAATAAAGTTCATTTTTATCCCTAAGATTAAATGAGACAGACATAAAATAATCATATAGTTTTTTATTCAACTTTGGACTAGAATAGATGCTCCTTTCGTAAATAATGATGAAAAGATCGATCAGTGCAAAACTTCGTTTGTGGGACACTAATTTCAACAACTGCACAGTTTAGGATGTAAATGTGTTGCAGTTAATGTTTATCTTGATTATTGTGCAAGAATGTTTTAGTGATGATGGAAATCATGTAGTTTTTGGCAGTTGATGTGTACTATGATCTTAGTTGAAGATCATGTGATGAAAGGCAGCAGTCACATGATGAAAAATAGAGATATTCCCCATCACTGTTCTACGCTGATAAACAAAATAATGCACATGTAGGAATGTGAGAAAAGTAAATCTAAGCCAAGGGACAAGATTTGTGTTGGTGACAATAATTGCTGCGTTCTCTGTAAAATAGTGTGAATACGGTAACATACTTGAGATAATATTGTGATACCCTTCATTTATCCAACTGTTGATCCATCTGGCCATATCTCCATGGCAACCCATTGAAATTACTATGGTTTTACTGTTTTCAGTTTAAATTTATATTAAAACATTACAGTATCTCACATGTTTTGTATTTTATCAAAAAAGTTATTGAAAAACTTTAATTTATTCTTGCAGCAAGATGTAAGAGATGTTAAGAACATGTACATAAATGACTTTGTTTTCTTCTCCACATTTCAGATTCTGCTCATGTTAATTGTTGCCTGGAAGAGACGTTTAACATTTACAATTGGCTCTTCCACCACAACTGGTGAATCTGACACAGTTACATGGAATGAAATCCACCATAAGACAGAATTCGGGTCTAATTTTTCTGGCCATGGCTATCCAGATCCCAACTACCTTGACAATGTGACTATGGAACTAGCAATACATGGCATCACAGAGGCAGATATATGAAAATGGGAGTGTATAGAAAAAATGAATTAAATCATACCAATAGGTTCCTTTGCTTACCTGTCATTAAGCCCTAGTGAGCTTATGGTCTGATCCTGTGTCTATCGTGCATCATCCATCATTTGTTGTGCATCAAAGCTGCTTGTTACTACTCGGAGGCTGTATTTAGGATGCGATTTTGATAAAACTTGGTCAAGTTTGATATTGAGTGATATTCACATATTTATCTTGCATCAGTTTAGCTGAAATTGTTGCCACTCTGGAAGCCATGTTTCTCATCTGATTTTGACAATATGTGGAATATGAGTTTATTTCATCAGGATCTCAGATGAGTGTGATAATGAGTGAGATTCACACACACTATTGAGGTGATCTTGCATCTGATTGGCTGAGCTTGTTACCCTTCTGGAAGCCATATTTCTTTGATTCAATTTTGATCAGACTTGGAATATGGGCTTATATCAGCAACATCTCAGATGAGTTTGATAATGAACATGATCCAAACATATTAGGTGATTTTGCACCTGATTGGCTTAGTTTGTTACCACTCTGCAGACCATATCTCTGATCCAATTTTTATCAAACTTGGAAAATGAGTTTATATCATCAAGAGCTCGAATGAATATGATAATAAGCAAAATTTATGCATAATAATGAGGTGATCTTGCTTTTGATTGACTGAGCTTGTTACCTTTGTGGAAGCCATATTTCTGATTTGATATTGATCAAACTTTGAATATGGGCTTATACCATCAAGAACTCAAACAAGTTCACTAATGAGAGAGATCCATGCATAGTAATGAGATCTTGCAACAGATTGGTTGAGCTTATTACCACTCAAAAGACTGCATTTCTGATCTGATTTTGATTGAACTCATAAATAGACCTAAATTATCAAGATCTTGGATAAGAACAATTATGAATAAGATCCAGCATATTATTGAGGTGATTTTGCCTCTGATTGGTTGAGTGTCTGTACTTTAGAGACTCTATTTCTGATCAGATTTTTTATCAAATTTAATAAATAGGCTTATGTCATCAAGATATCCAACAAGTTTTATTATAAGCAATATCTGTGCATATTAATGATGTGATCTTGCATCTCATAGACTGAGCTTTTTACCTCTCAAGATGGTATTTCTGACTAGATTTTAGTCAAACTTGGCAAATAGGCTTAAATCGTTGAGAAGTTTGGATGAATTTTAATATGAGTAGGACCTATGCATATTTATGAGGTGATCTTACATCTGTTTGCCTGAATTTTTTACCACTCTAGATTGGTTAATATTTTTTAATTTCATGGATTAACCTCGACAAGTACCTAAAATGAATAAAACAAAGTAACAAAACTATGCTGACAACGAAGGGTGATCGATTGAATGGTAGTTCAAACAATGTGTTTATGCTACCGCCAGTAGAAGCACAAATCAAACACCTGCCAAGATCAATCATTTACAACAAGTGATCAACATAAAACAGAACTGATACAGCCAACAATACCTAGCCAAGTGGTTATTGAAGCATAGCTACATGATCTTTTATTTGAACCACTGTCCATGCAGGTGTTTTTGATGACCATGGCATTAACACATTTACTTAAGGGTGGTAAAATTCAGGTTATGTGGATACTGTCATCATTCCATATTTGAACCTATCAAGTGATCAACTGCCCCTTGGTCAATGTAATCAACAGGCTGTGGTACTTTTTGATGTGTACAAAGCCATGAAGGTGCATTGATGCCAGCTAAACTGAAAGACAGTGGAATCACTCTGTTGTTTGTGCCAGCCTTGTGTATAGGTCAACTCCATCCATTAGACTTGGCAGTAAACAGACAATACAGAAAAAGCTGAAATCACAGGTCCACTGATATGCAGAACAGGTCATAGAAATCATGAGGTGACAGAGCAGGATGTCACTTGTGAAGATCAGTACACGTTATCAGTGGACTTTCAAAGATTAAAACCTAAGCTGATTTATGCTAAATGGATAATTGAGGCCATGCGAAAAATCCTAAGAGATCAGATATAATTATCCATAACTTTAAGAATGCTGTAATTCTGCTATTTGGGGATTATTTACATGACAAATACTTGTGTGTACTATGAGATTTGATTGATATGATGTTTATTCAGTGGTTTTATATGTAATTATATGTAATGTGCTGTAATTTGTGTATATGCATAGTGTATAATTAGTACTTGTGCTTCATGCAGTAGTTCTAGTATTTTAGGATCTTACTGTTCCTTTGGATTAAAATTGTGTGGATAAAATGAGATGTGCTTTTAAGAAGATTTGAATTTTAAAAGTAAAGTTCGCTAGCTGTAATTAGAAGTAAAAATGTTTTCATTTACACTTTATGTAGATTATTCGTTCTGATGGATCTGTGGTAAAATCTTAAATTGCAGAGAATAAAGTAAGTACAGTTATTGTGTACAAGTTTTTTCAACAGCAGTTATTTTGTATGAGTTTTTCAACAGCAGTTATTCATACAAGTTTTTTCAACAGCAGTTTCACTTGAATGAAGGAAAACTATATTTTGAGGTGAAAATAGAATCCTGGTTCAAAAGAAAATCCTAGCCCCTAGTCCCCCCCCCCCCCCATTAAATGGTTGGTTCAAAATTCTTGTACTTAAATACTTTACACTCTTTCCCCATTTCCTCAAGCCTTACTGATCTCACAACACATCAGTTTAGGCAGTGAGTGGAACTGACAGTTACTGGATACTGTATACATGTGAATTGGAACAATACAAAATCCTTGTACTTAAATACTTTACACTCTTTCCCCATTTTCTCAAGCCTTACTGATCTCACAACACATCAGTTTAGGCAGTGAGTGGAACTGACAGTTACTGGATACTGTATACATGTGAATTAGAACAATACAAAATAATTTATAAATCTTTTAATAGCTTTTTTTTTAAAAATGGTTAAAATAAAACAAACTCATGTAAACAATAATATTCTATTTCAGTAATTGAGTTGAATTAACAAGTTGCTGAGATTTATTTGATCACTAGGAATGTATCTATCAGTAAAAAGGGGGCTGCTTTCTGCATCAATTGTGGCTCTTTAAATTCCTATTTCGAAGCAACCACAAAACCAAAATAATTGGTACCCCTCAAAAAATAGTGAAATCACAGTAGTTTACATTGGGTTGTGTTCTTACAATACTACATAAGCATGTTTAGTGAAATGGTCAACAGATGAGTATTGTCAGGCCCACTTTGGCCTAATTTTTAGGTGGAATTCTGTGTAAATAAGCAAAGAGATGATGTATTGGTACACGGGCCAATGAACCTTTGAGCTGAAATAGAATCTATTTATTTCGTAAAAGAGGCAGGCACATGAATGTTTTATTAAATCCTGAGATAGACTATTCAAGGAAATCGCTGGGCTAAGGTATAATATGTATTCAATCCATAAAGTTCATTTTATTTAATACAACTGTAAAATATGAGCAAAATTGGCCTACCAGTTTGGGAAAAATCAGCATTTAGTTTCCCTATGTTTCTGACACATTAGTTGCACTATTTTCTTGTGTACAATGCTGCATTTGTGATGTGTAACTGACACTCCTGGTTGATGCCATGTTTGTACTGCCAGTTCTATTTAACTCCACCCAATTCTAGTATGTATGAGAGAGAGAGAGAGAGAGAAAAAGAAAGAAAGAGGGAGCTCATGTGTATACTAGTATTGCAAGAGCACGAGAGTGAGTTTGCTGCATTTTCAATTGCAAATTATCAGATACATGGTTTTATACAATAGCAAACATGATGTAAAGAATGGACAAAAGTTGTCTCAAATTTCATATAATTCATAATGCTGATGATCAATAATAGATAAAGTCTGTCATGTGCTTTGAAGAACATATGATAAGACGAGTTAACCCACGTCATATGTCGTGTTCTATCCATTATCCATCTGTTGACCGGGTTTGTGAAATGTGTTTCAACATCTTAGATCATGGACCTACTCACACTAACTTATAAAACAAATACAAGAAACATAGCATTAATGAATACTCCACTGTAACATGCTTCATTATAACATGAATTCATATATAGCACTTTCGTGGTATGGCTTCCAAAATTGTACAGTAATTTCACCAATTTCTTGAAGTACCACAAAGCTTAGTGCCAAAATAAATACATTTGATTTGATTTTTTTTTTTTTTTGTGGTCCCTCCCTAGTCCATCCCAGCATATATGGCTGGTTAGAAACTTTGGAAAGGACCCCTCTAATCTACATAATTAATTAATTAGTTCTTTATGCCAAATATAAGTTCTATTTTAGAGTGAGGTTTCTCTTGTTGAATTCTATTTTCCAAGTTTTTTGTTCTTGGGTTCCAGGTCCGTACTCTCCTCCCTTCAGGTATTGCCTGTCGGTCGGCTTTCCTTCCCTTTCTTTAGTTATTGATGTTTAGTGACCTTTGCCAGAGGTCTGAGTTTTTTTTTTTTTTTTTTTTTTTTTTTTTTAAATAATTTGGAAAGTTTTTTTAAGTGTTCATGTCTTTTAGGTTTTTTTGTGGTTATAAAGTTTTAAGCTAGTATGGATCAAATTTTCTGAGTTTCTATTATTTCTTAAGTTAAATTTTTTATATTTATGAGTGCGTGAGTGTTTTTACCTGTTACTAGTTTCCTTGTTAGGAGTATTAGTTGTTATTAGATCTTGTTATTTGAATAGTATGTATGTATGTCATATTGCGTTTAATTTTTTTTTTTTTTCCTAATAAATATATTAGTTTTTCATAAATAATGTTATGTTATTATTGTATAGTTACTTTTGCCTATTATTATTAGCATTGTTATATTAGTTAGTTTCATAGGTTATTAATGGTTATATTGAAATATACATTTTTTTGTTGTTGTTGTTGTTGTAGGGCTGATAGTGCCTTATTTTTTCTTCACTGTTGATGTTGGTTGCAAGGGTGAGATATTCTTTCTTTTCCCCTGGTCCATCTTTGTTTGTCTCGGTGTTGTTTCCTCCAATCTGTAACAGTCTTCCACTTCTATGGTTTCCTCCTGTTGTTTGGTTTTATTTCTCCAGGGTGGTATAGGGCTAGTTTCCAATCTGTAATAGTCTTTATTTCTCTTTTGTGTTCCCTTCCAGGGTGGTATAGGGCTAATCTCTGGTCTTTTAGTCATGATTCGTGTTTTCCCCTGTTCTAGCTGTACTAGGTCTTTTTCTTGTCATAATAATTTCTTGTGGGTTTTCCATCTGGACGTTTTGTTCCAGCATGACAGTTAGTACAGTTTTATGCACAGATTGTTCAGGTTGTTTCGTATTTCCCATTGTAGTTATTTCTTGCATTTTACATTTAGATGGGCTGTGTCCTACTTCTCCACATTTAAAGCGTTTCCTGAAGTGGATACATCCTTTATACCATGATTTGGCCCTAAAGCCATGTACATAGAAAGAGGGCGTGATCTTCTCCTCCAATCCCTTTTCCATCGTGAAAATCCTGTCACCCGTTTGTATGTTTGGATAATCACTATATGTCGCCATTTTTGCTTCTTTAATTTCGATGTTGAACTTGTCCCTCATTCTCATTGCTGTCACCTCTATTGGAATTTCTGATGGCACTCCTGATACGTGTACGTCTACGTACTTTATTTCCATTTCTCTCTCTATGGCAGGTGCCTCTCTTATTTTCGCCATTTTGTTTCCAATTTTTATCTCTTTTCCAAGCCAGAGAAAGTTTCCTATCCTTTTGGGTTGTAAAATATATATTCCATTTCCCTCACGTGTGAGGGTTTCAGTATCTTCCAACTGAATTTGAAGCTTCTTTAAGGATTCCAAAACTTCTACATAGGTTGTTTCAGCTTGGGCCTGTATTTCTAGGGTCCCTTGACATCTGCTCACCACGAGCTTCTTGCTCTGCCCGGTTCGTACGATTTCCGTCACGAAATATTTTTGTAAAGATGGCATTTTCAACTTTCAATGATATTCCAAATGTTTTCCTTTTCTGTCAGTATTCTATATTTTAGTGTTTCCACCGTTTCACATAGTCAGCTTTTTTTCGATTCTTGTCTCTGATACAAGGAAATTTTTTTCGTCAACAACTTTCCTTCGCAAGTATCAGTGTGATTTTAATAATTTGGCAAGATATGTTGTATTCTTGAAGTAAAAAAAATATCATTGTTTCTTACTTACTTTTGAAAGACATTAGCTCCTTAAAAAGTATAATTGTTCATCTAATTATTATTGAACCATCAACAATAAACCCATTAAGTCTTCATTGTGTTTGTCTTCAGTGCATCCTGTGTAGAGTAATAACTCAATTCAGGGTAAGCAATAGCCAACAGATGTTTGCTCAGTCATCTGGCATGCACAACCCCAAGCACCAAATAATGCAGTGGTCTAAAAACGTTTTTCACCCGAATTTATAAATCAGTTAATTTACCTAGGGATTAAAATAGACCAACAATGCCTGCTCAATCAACCATCATACTCGTGCATCAAAATAAGTTTATCACCCGAATTTCAGGAGCAGTTTTGGTCATTGCCACATACCACATACTAATCTTTTTTTTATTTTATAGTCAGAAATGCAAACAGCTGCTTTAACTCAGTCTCATATACACAGGTTACTTGTCATTGTAATGCTGAAGTTACATGTATGTACTGTTGTTTACCAGTGACTGGAACAGAACAAATTTAAGTTGCAGGGATTGAGGGGTTTGCTGTTATAATCAAACGGGTTACTCCCTGTTTTTTGCTCTGCAGTAGTGCAAAGTCATAGTTATGGAGATAAGTTTCAATGAATATAGGTTTTCCTTTGACTTTTAGAGAATGACTCAACTGTTTTTCTGTTTTATTTGTGGACAATCCCTCGTCTGTCCCAGCATATATGGCTGGTTAGAACTTTGGAATTGCCCCCTCATATTCTATTTTAGTTTATGTATTTATTCAAAAAGAAAAATTTATTTAAAGATTTCAATCAAGATTTGTTGTGAGGTTCTTCTTTTTTCTAAACCTAATTTTCAAGTTGTCATGTTCTTAGGGTTTCAGGTCCGTACTCCCCTCCATTCAGGTATTGCCTGATGGGCGAGTTTCCTTTCCATTTTCCCTAGATGAATTGTCAATTTGTTGTGACCCTTGCCAAGGGGTCTAAGTTTGTTAATCAAAGATTTGAGTTTTCCATTTGATTTATTTAAATTTTGAATTTTTTGTTTATATGTTGGTGTTTTCTGTTTAAATGTTTTTTTGTTGTTTGGCATATGCATCAAATTTCTATAGTTTCATTTGGTTGAGATTTTTTATTTTGTGGGTGCGTGTATTTGCTGTTAGTTTTGTTAAGATTTTTAGTATTATTTCATGCTTAGTTTGTGTTATTGCATTCGGTTATTCATGGTGGTACATTTGTATTAGATGTTGGTTATACATTGGTTACACATTTTTGTTAGATGTTTTTATTTTGGTTATTGTTATTATTATTATTATTATTTTTTATTTTCTTTAAAATATTTTTTTTCTCTCCATCATTTCTTCCATGTTTGTTGCAGGGGTGAGATGTTTTTCCGTTTCATTTGGTTTAGTTGGTTCGCTCTTGGTGGTATTTCCTCATCGGTTGAGTAGTTGGATGTGTTGTAATCTAGTCTGTAGAAATCTATCTCTGTATCTTCCTTTTGCAATTTAGGTTTGCCGTTCTTTTTTCTTTCGAGTTCTCTTTCCTTTCTTTGCAGCTTTTTCCTGTTATTTCTTCCCTTCCCGGCAGGCTCTTTGATTGGTGTTTCTTTTCTTTGTAATTCCGGGGAAGGGTCTGGTGTCTGGGGTATGTTTGGATTTTCCCCTTCTTCTAGCTGTGCTGGTTCTTGATCTATGTCGTGTTTCCTTGTTTCATGTATATTTCTTTTGTGCGTAGTGTTTTTCTTTGGAAAAGTTGTTAGTCTTTCAATTGCTTTTCTTTTCCTTTGCATCTTCATCATATTTTTTCTTCCCGGTGAGGGGTCTGATGTTTGGAGTATGCTTATGTTTCCCCCTTCTTCTAGTTGTATTGATTCTTGATCTTTGTCCTGTAGTGTTTCCTTAGGAATGGTGTTGTTCTTTGGGAATATTGTTAATTGACTCATATATGTCTCCTTGGCTGGTTGTGTTTGTTCCGTTTCCATTTGAGATTGTGGTTCTTTTGCTTGGCACTTCTTTGGGCTATGCCCCTTTTCTCCACACTTGAGACACTTCCTATGATGTATGCACCCTATATACCACGACTTTACTTTAAAGCCGTGCATATAGAAGAAGGGTGTGATTTTCTCTTCTGTTCCCAGCTCTACAGTGAATATTCTTTGTACCGTTTGTATCATGGGATAGTCCTTGTACATCTCCATTTTGCTTGTGTTCACTTCTATTTTGAATTTCTCCTTCATTCTTTTAGTTGTTTCGTGGAGTGGTATTTCAATAGGTATGCCTGAGATATGTATATCTACATATTTTATCATTACTTCACGTTCCAGGTCTTTAGCCTCTCTTACTATTGCCATATTTCGTCCAATCCGAATTTCGCTCCTATTCTATAATTTTCCTCCTTTTTCCTTCGGATGTAAAGTGTAAATGCCATTTCCATCGTATGTAAGGGCTTCTATATCCTTGGTTTTGATGTTTGTTTTGATCAGAGCCTCTAGTATCTCACCATATGATGTTATTTCTTGTGTCACAATTTCTTGTGCTCTGGGCGCCTATGCGCCACGAGCTTCTTGCTTGACCCACTTCTCACTATTTCTGTCCCGAAATACTGTTTCATTGTTTGCATTCTTCTGATTGCAGTATTTGTTAGAATAAAGTACTGTACTAAGTGTTCTTTAGATATTCACAAAATAGTATTCACAAAAATGTTATTCACAAAATACACGTGAAACATGTAAAAATGTTGTCTTCCAATGTTTCAAAAGTTTGTATATTCATATTCATATATGATTCATCATGATTATACTTGCAAGGGTGACGATTCCTAAACTGCAGGCTGGCTTTCCATTCCGGTGGATTGTTTTTCTGGAGATCACTCTTTACCCATGAAATCAAATGGCTTAATCCCAAACTTCATCCAGGCAGTTGTACACACCTGTTGAATTGTTCATCTCAAGTACATTACAAGGTCAGTGTCCTTGACCTCCTGTATGAATTTAAGTTTTACAAGCCTAAATAGAAATTTCTTTGTAGAAACTCCCGATGTCTGATTTATGGATTTTATTGTTTGTCACAAATCAGACTATTTGGACATGTCCAATAAATATGAATCTTTTGGAAAATACAGTATTTCATAAGTTAGTGTGAGTAAATTAGCAACAAATTAAGCATTTTGATTTGAATGGGAATCTAGGAGACAAATTCTATAAATTATGCTTTTTTTATGCACATTTTCAATGGAATTACTATTATGGATACAAGGAGATCCAATGGTGAGTACATGTACTCTATTTACACTTCAGTTGCCAGTTTTATTATACGTGCATACGTATGTACGAATGAATGGTTCTCTGCCCAAAAAATAAATATTAAATATGTAATACCACAGTAACTGTTTTAAGATTTTCTCATTTAATATGCATCAAGTTGGTAATTGTGTCACTTGAGTCTGTAGTTTTGTACAGACATCCAAATCATGCTGCATAGCGAAGAGGATGCAATTTCATTTGCCGTTATGGTCATGCAAATTATGGTATTGCCCTGCTTCCATCTTTCATTGTCTCATATTCGTTGTCTCTTTATGGGCTTTGACTTTTCTTCAAATGATCTTTTATCAACTGTGCCAGGTTCAAACATCTTCTGAAATGTGAGCGAAGACTTTGAGCCTGAAGGCAGAACATGAGATTCATATTTTCCCTGAGTGTCTTGGCAAACTCTGGAACTTAGTAAACTATATGTGTGACTTATTTTTTTATATTATCAATTACGAATTAAATAACTTGTGTACAACTTAATATAAGAAGGGTGGCAAATTGTAGAACCTTTAAGTGCATATCTTTATTTTCACATTTCTCTTTCTCTTATTGTCTTGTTAGAGATTTATATATATAAAAGAAGAAAATAAAGGTTAAGGTCCTTTATCAGTGAATCAAAAGAAGAAAATAAAGGTTAAGGCCCTTTATCAGTGAATCAAAAGAAGAAAATAAAGGTTAAGGCCCTTTATCAGTGAATCAAAAGAAGAAAATAAAGGTTAAGGTCCTTTATCAGTGAATCAAAAGATGAAAATAAAGGTTAAGGCCCTTTATCAGTGAATCAAAAGAAGAAAATAAAGGTTAAGGTCCTTTATCAGTGAATCAAAAGAAGAAAATAAAGGTTAAGGCCCTTTATCAGTGAATCAAAAGATGAAAATAAAGGTTAAGGCCCTTTATCAGTGAATCAAAAGAAGAAAATAAAGGTTAAGGCCCTTTATCAGTGAATCAAAAGAAGAAAATAAAGGTTAAGGCCCTTTATCAGTGAATCAAAAGAAGAAAATAAAGGTTAAGGCCCTTTATCAGTGAATCTGAGACCAGGCAATATGTACAGTGTACAGATGGTTTGGAGAACTTCAAATAGTTAATTTCAATGGCTGATCTAAAGTTGAAGCAGATAATGACTGTTGACAGTTCTGTCAGATCTGGGACAGTATTAAAAATAACCTTGTGCTTTTTTAAAATATCATTTATTACTCTTTAATTTGCCTTAACTAAAAGCTTCACTTTTTCCCATTTTTTACCATTAATTCCCCACTCCAATGATTTCTGTTTTCAGTGTCTGAGGAAATCAGGTAGGTTGCCCTGTGGCTACTGAAGTTTGATAGTTACTTGGGATGCTAATTATGATTACAGTTTATTAACTTTCAGAAAATTATAATTTTATACACTTATTAGATAAAAGGGAAATATTGTAAAGCTTAAAAGATAATATTGCTTCAAACCTTCAATCAGCCACCCTTCTTACTTTAACAGCAATGAATGGCTTTGTTCATATGAAACAACTTGTATCCAATCTACATGCATTTCTGATGTTTGAGGACCAATTTTGTCACAGACTTGCTTGTGTCAAGCCAGCAAAACTGTCTTGAATGTGTAAGAAGAAAAAAAAAAACAATATAAGATAATGACTCTTGAAATTTAAAGAAAGAAATGATTTTAATACAGTTTCTCAGAATTACCCAACCAACTGCAACCAAAATTTGACAGCATTCTGAACACACAGCAAAATTAATTTACATGGAAGTACCTTAACTTTTCTCCATTTCATTTTCAAGCCCTGGAAAAGTTCATATTTCAAGCATAATACAGTATGTGGATAAGCCATCTTTTGCTTAAACTATTGAATACCTAAGCTTTGCAAAATATCCATGTTTTGTGATAATTTTTTTCTGTTTGTCATATACTGTATAAGAAATTATCTGTGTTTTTTTAGTAGATATGTGGAAATATTTCATGAGTGAAGTGAAAACATTACATTGTGTGTATGAATTATCGATTGCATATATGCATGCATGTAGGTATGTTATTTTGTGCAACCCCCTCAGAACCATTCAAGATATAATTTGGACAGTATAATTTTTGATTGTTTGTATAGGTCAACAGCAACAGAGTACGATATATAATGCTTATAAGTTAGGTCCAACTGTAAACAACATAAACCCTAATCTGCCGTCACATAATTTGCCAGCAGATCAGGGTCTATGTTGTTTGTTCTACTGATAACTCTTAACAAACTGCGATAGCAGATCTGGATCTGTACAGTTTGCAGTTGGACCCAACTTATAAGCAAGTATATATGGTACTTTGTGTCAACAAGTGTAGCTGGAGGCAGGTTGGACAAGGGGAACTAACATGTGTCAAATTCAACTGATTCAGACACTTGCCTTGTATTGTATTCACAATACAGAGGTTGGACAAGGGGAACTAACATGTGTCAAATTCAACTGATTCAGACACTTGCCGTGTATTGTATTCACAATACAGAGGTTGGACAAGGGGAACTAACTTGTGTCAAATTCAACTGACTCAGACACTTGCTTTGTATTGTATTCACAATACAGAGGTTAGACAAGGGGAACTAACTTGACTAAATAAATTACAATGGTTTAATTTGGTCACAGGTTGATAGCAGTGCTGCATTATATCCAGAATCATGTTATAATGACGGGTGTTATAATGAGGGAGAGTTGTATCATTTTGGCTATATTCCTAACAGAAAGGGTTATTACAGGTGTGTAGTATTATGACCCTGAACTCATAATTTCAAGTGGACTGATCAATATTTGAATTCCTCAATGTATTATGCTTATAGATGTTTGTGACTTTCTTAGAATTTGATCTCCTCGCTACAGAGATAGGTTTGTGGGATTGGGTTGAGGTGGAGTGGGGATCAGTATTTGAGAAAAGAATTTTGATCCACTGCCAAGGGTAATGAGTTTGTGAAATTGACTCAAGAGAGTAGACATGGGGAATCAATGACTGAGGAAAGTGTTGTGTTTGGGACATTATATATGGCATCATTCTTCTACTTTCCAGTGTGCAGTAGTGTATAATGTGCTAAATATAAGAGAAATAGTACAAATGTGTATTGTACAAAAAAGACACTGTACATAAGGTAAAAACCAAATGTAATTTTGACATTTGACAGAGATGGCAACAGCTGTATTGCATTCAACATAGGCAGTATGCACTGATTTACATTTGTATGCTATGCCACATTCAATCAATTGGTACCACATTTGACTGAGTGCTGCATACCACTACTGTTTACTCAAAATCCAGTATAGTGCATACTGTTGATCATTTGAATGCCATACAGTGTGTACCATCACGGTCAAATGCAGTATAGCTGTTACCATGTTTGTTGAATGTGAAAATTGCAAATTGGTATTTACCCCATGCTGAAGGACCCTTGTGTGATGCATTTGATTTACCCCATGCTGAAGGACCCATGTGGGATGTATTTGATTAACCCAATGTTGAAGGCCCATGTGGGATGTATTTTGATTTACCTCATGCTGACGGACCCATGTTTGGATGTATTTGATATACCCCATGCTGAATGACCCCTTGTGGGATGTATTTGATTTACTCCATGCTGAAGGACTCATGTGGGATGTATTTGATTTACCCCATGCTGAAGGATGCATGTGGGATGTATTTGATTTACCCCATGCTGAAGGACCCCTTGTGTGATGTATTTGATTTACCCCATGATGAAGGACCCCTTGTGTGATGTGTATGACAAAATTTTTTATATGAGAATGCTAAATAAAAAGTATAATTTATGTATTAGTACGTGTATCTGTTTACAGTAATAATGTTATACCAAACTACTTTCAGATAGATACAGAATTAAATATTTAGTTATATACTGTATTCAGCTTAATATATAAATTGTTTCATTCTGTTTGTCTTTTTGTATTGCTGATTGCATGATTCAGAGCAACCCATTTTTTTCCACACAATCTTGTAGCATTTTCTTCAATAAGTTTTAGAATCTACTAGCAACAAAAGTTTAAAATTCTGTTACCGTGTGATAAAAAAAAAAAACAAAGCAGTTTTGTGTAAGAAAAATATTTTTCAGTTTTATACATGTACATGTATTATGGAATTTTGTTTTAATTCAAGTATTGTAAATTCATTTATTTTCATGGATATAAATTTTTGTGGTTTTGTCAGTATTTAAATTCATTGATTGGGTAATGGATTTACATATTCAATTGGTTCATACAAAGTCTGGAAAAAGTATGGGAAATAAAAAGTGCTTTTTCCAGGCCTGGAAAAAGTATGGACAATAAATATTTGGCCCCAAAGGTCTGGAAAAGTATGGAATTTTGGGTTGCTGTGCTTAATTTTTTTGTTTATTTCTTGAACATGTTCGTGTGTTGTGCTGATGTTTATCTTTGCGGGGTTGGTTGGGGTGTCCACTGCTGCATACCAGTTCAATGCGGGTGGCGAGAAACACATGACCTATCACCCATTCGTGATTGTAGATGCTATATTTGATCATGCAGATACCCCATTCTCATTTATAATGACACAGACTTTGAATGCATGTGCCAGAGGGGTCTGGAAAAAGTCTGGAATCTCTTTTACCAACAGTTGTATGAATCCTGATATTGTTTCCATTGAAGGATCATTGGTTATTAGGTCTTTAAATTCATGGATTGGGGAATGGGTTTCCATTTTGTTTCCATACAAAGATCATTGTTTATATAGATCTTTAAAGTCATGGATTGGGGAATGGGTTTCCATTTTGTTTCCATATCAGGATCATTGTTTATATAGATCTTTAAATTTATGGATTGGGGATGGGTTTCCATATCGTTTTCATACAAGGATCATTGGTTATTAGGTCTTTAAATTCATGGTTTGTAGCAACCACAAAATCCGCAAAAGTTTGTACCACATGAAAAATAGTGAATTCATAGTAATAAATCTTAAATTCAAACTAGTTCTTTTATTGAATAATTATTATTATTATAATTAACATAATTAAAGAGATTGTTTCTGGATATAACTTTTTGTCTTTGAGATTTTTCGTACCCTCCATGACCCTTTACACATACTCTGTAAGGAGTATTTGTTATGGACTGCTTATTTTTTATATTTACTTATCAAGTCCTTCTGTGAAAATAAGTACATAACAATTCTTTTGGGTTATATATGTTTTTTTACTTAATCTCCAAACTCATTAGATATATATTTGTAAAAATACACTTAATTTTTGCTTTAGTTCCATCAAAAAAGGAAATATAGCAAAGAACACATTGCAGTAAAACTTGACTTGAAAGACTTCTGTTTTGGGGAACCATCTGTCTTTTAAGACTAAGCTCTGAATTCATGGTACATTTTTTTTTAGGTCACCTGGCCATAAGACCAGGTGAGCTTACAGTCTGGCATCTGGCATCAGTTGTCCAGTGTATGTCATCCATTTACATGGACATTTCCAACTTCTCAAAATCTGCTGGACCAATTTTGCTGAACTTGGCAGGAATGTTCCTCAGGATGTGCTCTACCAAAATTATGTTTCGGTTGGGTCCCTTAGCAACAATGTGGCTTCCATACCAACCAAAATGAAAAACCTATTTTTGACTGCTTGTCCGGAACCGCTCAAACACGGTATGACTGTTTCTTAGGACATGCTCTATCAAAATGTTGTCCAGGGTGTTTCTTCTAGCATGGTGTGGCTTCCTTGCAACCTGTTGAAAAACCTTTTTTTTACTTCTCTAGAACAGCTGAGCAAGTTTTGATCAAACATGATAGGATTTTTCTTTGGGCTTGTTCTATCAAAATTGTTTTGGGGTGGCACACCTAGCAACAATTTGGCTTCCTTAGCAACCATGTGAAAAAACTAGTTTTTACTTCTTTTCTGGAATGGCTCAGCCAATTTTGATTAAATTTGGCATACATGTTTGTTGGAACATGCTCTATGAAATTGTTGTCCATGATGGCTTACATAGCAACAGTGAGGTTTCCTTAGCAACTCAGTGGAAAACATTTTTGACTTCTTCTCCAGAACGGCTGAGCCAGTTTTAATTAATCTTAGTGTGAATGTTTGTTAGAACATGCTCTGTCAAAATTCAGTTTTGGGGTGGCTTTCCTAGTAATGGTGTGGTTTCCATAGCAACCAAATGGAAGAACCTATTTTCAACTTCAGAATTGCTGAGCCATTTTTGATCAAATTTGGTATGAGTATTAGTTGGGACATTCAACTTGCTCTATCAAAATTGTGTTCAGAGTGGCTGACCAGGTGAAGAACCTATTTCTGACTTTCAGAGAACAGCTGAGCCAATTTTCAAACTTGTTAGGGGTGTTTCTTAGGACATACTCTATCAAAATTGTAGCAAAATGTAGCTCCCTTAGCAATGGTTTGAATTCCATAGCCAACACATGGGAAACCTATTTTTAGCTTTTACTCAGAATGACTTTGCCAGTTTTGCTTTAAATTGGTGTGAATGTTTCTTTGGACATGCTCTATCAAAATTGTGTTTGGGCTGGCTCCCTTAGAAATAGGGTGGCTTCCATAGCAACTGGGTGGAAAGCCACAAATGATACTTGTATTCCATCATGTATGGCTGACTGTTACAAACATACAATAAAAACTATCACAGACTGACTTTCTCTCCAAAGTTGCCTTACCATATCAGCAATTGTTTTGTCGAAATGCAGTCAAGTTTTCTTACTTTCCTCAACAAGATTTCTTAACTTTACATCAGCTTTTCCATCTTTTCTACTCAAGTGCGAGTTTGCATCTGTAAGGCTTTTTCTAGCATTTAATACTTTTTCTTGTTCTTTTTGAGTTATTTTTTTTTCATTTCTTTAATCTTGTTAGACCATATAGCAGTATTTTCAATAAGTCCTTTGTATTTTTCTGTAGAGAGATCTTTGACTTAATCAGAAAATTGTTCATCACTTGTTTTTCCTTCCATTCGCTCAGATACCGCTTCCTCAAAAACTTCCTCTGGTTCTGATTGTGTTGGCTCTGATGATTGCGCTGCTAGTTTTTGTAGCTCCTGAAGCTGCTGTTCTGAAATCTGTTCTTGTTTTTTTGTTTGGTGTTTAGCGCTAGCAACAACCTTCTTAAAACCACATTGGTAGCTTTTTGATCTTCAATTTGCTTGTCTTGTTTCTTATCATGGGCAGATGCAGTTCAGTCTTTGCTCTTGTCACTGGTTGAAATAATGTTTGTGCTACATAATTTCAGCTTTGTCTTTTGGCACTTCTGCTTGTACAAATGGCATTGCATAAAATGTATTTGCATAAAATTATAAACTCTGGCTATACATTAATTTGGCAAATAAAATTCGTCAAAGCCACAACGATACATTTCAGGAGTATGTTCTGCATCTCTGTAAAAAGTCATAAAATCATGTTTGCTGCCGCCAGTGGCCTCGTGATAACATTGCTTAAATTTAGCAGCGTCTATACCACCACAATGATCATATGCAATAGAATCTATGTCACAATTATCCAGGCCTGAAAACAATACAAAACAACGTGCGTTGCATCTAATGTATTTTGGCACATCATAGTAAGACTGCACTAAGTACATAGAATTGCAGCGCTTATTTCATGACAGAGAAAAGTATTCTTTGATTTTATTCTTGCTGTCGCAGTCAATTTTGATGTCATCAAATACAATGACCGAATCGTTGTCACCATCCAATTCTTCTACGGGGATTATTTCTTCTGGATCTATTATTATAAATGTTTTGCTGCTATCAGTCTTGTTGTGTTTAGCAACAGCAGAACTGCTAACAGCCTCATCAAAGTTGCTAAGTGTCCTGTATTTATCTTGACTTGGATTTAGTGTGCAAATGACTACCCGGTCATAACTGAGCTAATTGTTAAGCAGCATATTTCTTAGCAAATTGGTCTTGCTGCGACTGGTTGGACCAACAATCATGTAATGGCAATCTGGAAACAAAAAGTGATGTCTAGACTTTTTGATGTCTTCTGAGTCAAAGTTGATGATATGCATTTTTAGGCAGCAGAGTATATATAACAAGTCACTATACAGCTTTTGGCACAGTTATTGGTGGTGCTGATTCGAGCACAACAACAACCATTTCTGATTCAGAACTCAAGAAACGCTTGCTAAAAACTAGCAATACTATGTCTGTACCGCTAAACATGTCTTCGCAAAAGATTACAAATGCTGCTGTACCAACAGATAACACAGATAAACAGTATGTAGATAAGTATCCAAGCGCTAAAGTATTGCTAATAGATGCCAATAAAATTTTCCTCAAGGATGCTTTCTGTACGAAACATTTTGGCATCAGTAATTCTTGGCAATGAAATTTTAGTGTCAGCGCCATATGTTTTGCCGCTAACTGGTGAAACTATGAATGGTGACATTGACATTAATTCTAAAAAAAATTACAAACTTAGCTGCACTGCTTGTTGATGAAGATACAGCTACAAAATCATATGCGGATACAAAGTTTGGTCCGAGTGATGACATTTTGGTTACCGCACCAGCTAGAATAAACAGATATATTGGAATGGTTACTGATCTGCCAGTTGGTAAATCCCTGTGTTTTGTTTTCTGATAATCGCAACAGAATTGTAACCTCTGCATCATCGGAATATTCAGCACTCTTTAAAGAACATCTGGCTTTTGCTGACCACATATCTACTGTGTCAAAAAGCAAATGGGCTAGAGCAGAAATTTATAATAATTTTTGGATCAGAATAGATTGTCCTGTGGCGGTTGTTATTTGACGTGTTCAACTTAGAGGCAGATTAGTTGCAACTGAATACATCAACAATTGGCGTCTAGTAGCTTCCAATGACAGCGCTAACTGGACCATGCTTTACACAAGTACAGATACATTAGGGTCAGTTCTGGCTACGTTTGACATTGCAAGCCCTGGCATGACAGAATATCGTCTCTACAGATTGTATTGCATTTCTGCAATGCCAATCAATCCCAGTCTGACTTATTTTCAGATTTTTATGCTAGATGATCTTATGTAAACAACATATATAAGATGTCAGAATTCATAAGAATTGCACACGAATTCAACACGCTGTTATTTGAAGAAAAGCATGATGATGTTGATTTTGCTGATGTGAGATTTAAGACATTTTATGACGAAATTGGTGAAAACAAAAAACTATATATAAAGTTTTTGGTGGATCCAGAAGGTGTACAAAAGGATGATCACATGCTCAATCATTTTTTGGTAACTCATATGAGAGCGCCACAGTTATGGGACGAGCTAGACAAATATGACAAGATAAAAAGTTCTGCAATGACAAGGAATCAGCCAGTGTTGCTAGAAACATAGGTGTGCTTTTTAAAAACAGACTATTCGAGTTGAGTCTGGATACCTTAGATTCAGTGATTCTAACTAACAAAAAAAAATGCACAAAAAAAAAATGACCGAAAAAGAAACAAAAGATCACGATAAGGACCACACATGCATGTACGATCAAGTCTCGCCAAAAAAATTATAAAAAAACAAGACTTCATAAAAAAATCAACAGGCGGTATTTTTACAGTGAACTTGGTTTGGATTATGATGACATAGAAACGATTCTGAAAGTGATGACATTGCCTGATGTAAAAGAGGGTGAAAAAGATCCTCCTGATGATCCGCAGCCACAACCTGAAGCAGAAAAACCGCAACCACAACCTGAAGCAGGAAAGCTGCAACCACAACCTGAAGCAGAAAAGTCACAGCCACAACCTGAAGCAGAACAGCCGCAGCCTGAGCCTGAAGCAGAAAAGTCACAACCACAACCTGAAGCAGAAAAACTCCAGTCAGAGCCAGAGCCAGAGCAGCCACAAAATGATGAAATTCCAGAGGTTTAAAAAAAAAGTCTGCTGAAGCTTATTAAATACAGAAGTTATAATGTGTATGATGACAACGTTCTTGCAGTGGCTCTTGAGTAAGTTGGACAGTTAAGACCAGAAGACAAACTGGCTTATTGCTGTGTCTAGTGACAAGACCACATTGACTCTACTGCTCAGAGGTAACTATTTTGCAGACTCGTAGATCCAGGTGAAGAAATAAAAAGCAGTTTAAAGACCGCTTGTTTGATATGACAATAGAACTAACAAAGATATTTAGTGCATATGATAAAATCCTCAAATATCACATAACAGTGCTATGAATGAAAATATCTTGCTGGTGCGATTGTGTATCTTAAATGAAAACCTGATGGTGGAATTAGAATAAGTGCTTATTATGACCCAGAAAAAAAGTTTTCATATTCACCTTCATGACTCGCTAGATCCAACAGAAGAAATGGAAGCAAACATTAAAAAGCATGACACCTCTATGACAAAATTATTCCATGACAAGGCGAAGCTGAAAATTCCTATATTTTACACGCTTGTTACCAGCATCTACAGACATTAAGGTTAAAGTAAAAAAGATAAAACTAGTTATTTAAGATGAGAGATATTATAGAATTAAACCATATTAGCAGCCATCTTGAAAAAGAACAGCATGAAGAACTTATTGCATATTACTACAGTTATCACAAATGGGCCTATTGTTTCAAGCGGTCCTAGAGATATTACAAGCTCTTGTTGTTTTTGTTGTCAGCAATTCCGTTAGCGTTAAGCACCGCAGGCATTGCTAGCACTTGTGCCTTTTTGAATCCATTTTTGTTGATTATTTCTGGCGTTGGAATTTCAGCACAGGCTGCTTTTAGAAAACTGGAGCCTGAAATTCAAAACAAAAAAGCGATGTGCAAATACGCTTACATCACCAACACAAAAATTCTGAATCAAATCAAGACCTGCTTACGAGGTGCTGCATTTAACATGACATATCAGAGGGTAACAAAAATAGACTCTTGAGTGAGTACATCTTAAAGTTTGATTAATGTAAATGATCCCTCACCACCAAGTCTATTGTATTCATTTTCTAGAAAAATCAAAGCTCACTTCAACTCTATGACGATTTTAGCATAAGTCAAAGTGATCATTATTTTTTTCCCATCAGATTCCCAGTGATGTCAAGGACGTCGCTTACAAAACTATAGGCATCATTGACTGTCATCTTTCTTTTCATTTTTTTTTTGTTGAGATCATAAAAATTGAGTTCAGGTGGAAAGTAAGCGCATGGAGCTTCTTTGTAGGCATCTATAATTGCTTCTGCGTACATTATATTAATCGCTTACATAAAAAAGTAAACGGGCAATCCTTAAACCAAACTATCAAACTTTATTTTGACAAAATCATACAAAGATCTTTTCCTGCCAAGTTTGTTGTATTCTTCTCCTAGCATGCGTCTTGTTCTTTCTAATTCTATGGCAATATTTGCATAAAAGTCAAATGTTGTGGATTTTCTTTGGATGTTTGGTAAATCATCTTGAGTGCGTTCTTGACAAATGTGTAGGCACCATTTAATGTGTTGATTTCTCATGCCATTATCTGGATATCTTCTATGTTCCAGCCTGGTGGAAATTTTACTGTATCGTCATCGGCAATCTCATATTCAGCCATTATTTGTCTTGAGTCAAAGTCTATTTTTTTATTTCTAATTCGCGTACAATCTGCCGCAGTTTTGATATGGCGCTCATGATGATTTTGCCATAACCAAATTCGCGGGCAATATAGGTGTAGGTAATTTTGAATTTTTTCCATCTTAACACAGCAACCAGCTTATTGTCTGGACACTTCTTAGTGATATCATCAGTCGCGTCAGAAATGCAATCAGACTGGTCTTGAATGCCTGCAATAATGTACTCATGTTCTCTATGTAAGTCTTTCTTTAGATATGAAGACAATTCTGCATCAATAGATTCGACAAGATCAATGAAGTCATCGTATTTGCCAAAAACTCATGACACCTACTGCGATTGGATCCTTAGTTTACCTCTCGTAATCTCTGCTATGAAATGTTTTGTCGTATTCTGTATAAAAGCCCAATTGATCAAAAGAACATTTATGGAAGATTGTATCAACAAGCAGACCGTCTGAAGCAACATCTGAAACTTCTAAGCCTGATAATACTTGTGGCTGATAATACTTGTGGCAAATAATATTCTGGCAACTTGCTGATGCCTCTTCTAAAGGGACACTTAAATTATAACAGCAACATTTTATTGTGATAAGCAATGTAGCATACTGGGCTGTATCTAAAGCCATCCATAGTTTGAATGCAGATGCAGATGTCCATTACTTTTTCGTTTATGGTGATTTCAATGATACTTCTGATGACTAGCTCAAATAATGTTCCTCGTCTGTTAAAAAGGACAAATTCCATTTGGGAGACCTTTGTTTTAGCTGAGGCCCTTTTACAAATGATTCCAATTTCAAATACATTATTATACTTTAAGATTTCTTCAATTAATAAACATTTATCATACAAAAATATAGTAGCATAGCGAAACACCGGTATTGTAAACTCTAATCATTGTTCCAGGTGAGGCCGAGCGTAAGCGATGCCAAGACTGGGAAAATCATATTAGTGTTTTGTTTTCATACCGGTGTTTCACTATACTACTAACGCTGTCATTGTAACTGTACATGCCTGCATCTGTGGTCCTGTACAAAGTTACTTTGGCATGTACCAGATGGTCTTTGAGATTTTTAGGTCTACGCTATACAACCACAGGAACTTTTGGAAACATGTCCTTCATACTTTTGTAAGATTCGATTTGGTGCTAATGCTTCAGAATTCTCTCTTGTAAATTTGGAGCATCGTGGGGCTAACCATAAAGGGGATGGGATTGTTGGCTTTCTTGGTTTTATATTTCTGGAGGACATTTCTATCAAGGGTTCCAGTTTTGTTCAGAGCATCGTCAATGTATTTCCTTCTGTATCCTCTCCTTCTAAAGTACCTATTGAGAGCTCCAAGTCTCCTTTCAAGGGTATCCATATTGGAGCAGATGCAATTGGTCGAACTGCACAAGCCGTAGGGAAGATTATTTAACTCTGTGCTTGGTGCGGCAACTGGTTAAGAACAGATACTAGTGAGAATCAGTTGGTTTGCAGCACGGTTTCTTTGTTTTCCTCACAGAGGGCATATTGGGTATCCAAGAAAACATTGGACTTGCTTCATGAGTCTGACATAAGATTAATTGTAGGGTCATTGGCGACTTCAAGGAATATTTTGAAATTGTCGCCAGTTTCGATTTATTTTGATTCTATGTTGTCACTGAATTTGCACAAGCTTAGAGGTCTTTTGCGTGCATAATTGTGGACCCTCTGTTTAAGTCTTCCCATGTGAATGGCATATGAAGGTGCCATTTTAGTGCCCATTACAGTTCCGATGATTTGTAATTGTTTAATACAATATTGTTCAACTTTGGAACGCGGGTTAAAAGTTTAACCAAATAGTAGGAGGGGAAAGGATCAGGCCAACTACCCCATGTTTCTTTGCAGGTTTCGATTTCCTCCTTGTGCGAAATATTGTGCGAAACAGCTATAGTGACGAGAGTATTGTCTTGAAGCTTTGTTTTCGGCGTTTTGTGAAGGTAGCCAATAGTGTCTTCAATGTATTAAGGCAGTTTTTTCTGCAAAAAGGTAAAGGTGATAGTCACCGAATTCAGATAGTTTATTTTATTTTTTTTTCATCGGCATGGTTGTTTTCGCAAATGATTGGCCTCCCCGAGTTCCTTTATTTGTGTATTTTCGGGAGTAAGTAAAATCTCCCAGTAGGTGGTAAGTCAGTGTTTCGTCTGTGTACATATGTGTACATATATACAATCATCCAATCAGGAATAATAGCCATAACGAGTTTTTAAAGATGGTTACCATGGTAAGATTAGATTGGACCAATTACATATAATAAGAAGTATTTTAATAAGCAAAACACACATCGATAAAACCAGCCGTTCCAGAGGAGTAGCAATTATAAGATTTTCAAAACGGCTAACATGCCAGCAATGTTAAAGGTCAGATCAGAAGCATTTTTATTTTTGACCAAAAACATATCATACAAAAAGTCTTTTAGTGAAAACTACAGGTTAATATGACCATCTGTTTAGGAGGAGTAACAATAACAAGATCATTTAAATGCCCGTCGTGCTGACCCTGTTGAATGTCTAAGGAGCATGATTTTCATTTAAGACCAGCTAGATATCATAAGAAGTATCTTTATTGAAAACCCTATGAGAAGAAGTGATATCAAGATTTTCAAGATGACTGCCATGTTGGAGGTCGGATTGAAACCGTTTCATTTAGGAAAATGTACATATCATAAGAAGTCTTTTAATGAAAACACAATGTCAAAACACGAACATCCATATAAATGGAGCTGCAATAACAAGAATTTTTGGATGGCTGCAGGGAGTCAAGTTGAATGTCAGATCAGCATAATTTTCATTTAGAAACAGCTAGACATCATAATAAGTCTTTCAGTGAAACTCGGTGTTGATGAGGCGCGCTTGCACTATTTGGTTGTTACTATCGAGACCCGTGCTGCGCTCTCATTCGTGCGCAGGCGCCACCAGAAGGCACCAATGCAATTGGTATCGATGTCGTCTGCGCCTATGATGGCCGAGCTGCCATCTTCCGTTGTGCTATCGAAGTTTGACCACCCGTAGAAGCCCAGAGGTGATCTAAATTGGCCCGCCAACTTTAACCTGGTAGAGGTTACAAATATGCACTCCATTCTATTTCCCTCGAGGCATGACTTTGTCACGGGCATGGTACTATTGTTTGCAGAGAAGCGGGGAATACGTTTTACGCTTCTTGGAGAGCTTGTACCACACACAATTGTGCCTCACAATGTAACCAAGGTATTGTGTCAGCTGTACTGTTGTGCTACCACTGAGGTCAGTGACTGCTACAAAATGTACGTAGCAAACCTTGTCTACGGACTTGCCGGCAGACGTTATAATAAGGCAGCATGGGGTCAGCTCTACGAATACAAGAGTGAATCCTTAGCACACAGCAACGGTTGCCTGCGCACAGAGCTTGACCCAGACTTCCACCTAGTTGTTGAACAGGTACAACCAGAGCTCTCATATGGCTTCGCACCTCATTCTCAATGGCATGTGCACCCTACTCCTCAAGCTTGTTAGCGCACTTGGCAGCACTGCGGTTGCGGTGCGTGTAGTTGTGTCTACACAACTGTGGCGGAGCAGAAGGCCAGCCAGCGTTAAAAAGCGACAGGCTTTCAGCTTACAGAAACATAGTCCTCTAGGTAGCAGGATGCCAACTCCCGTTTGCCTGAACGCATGCTCCCTTGCGAGATGGAGGACCTGGGGATGGCTGTCTGCCCTCGAAAACCGTCAGTAAATTACTGTGGAGGACGAATGAGACGACAAGGAGGCCGCAAAACTGATAGAAGCAGACGCACCGCAGAAGTAGACTTCAAAGGAAAGAGACGACTACCCGGTAGAACTGCTAGATGATGAAATACTACAACATTCTGCAACAAATGTCCAACGTCACCATTTTCGAGCAGATCAAGATGCTGGCAGAGGCCACCGGTGAAAAACTAAGCGACGAAATAATTGTCGCCATGGAGGACCCTGTGATATGTATCCCTAACGTTCAAGAGGCCCTAGGCCCTGATGACCTAGACCGTGGTCAAGACAACGTCACTATCTATGATGACTTGACGCATCTAGGGGCAAAAAAATTCCTACGCATCTCTTAGCCTCGGACGCCACAAGAACATCTATGTGTTGTACATGGATCAGTGCTACAGCCAGATACCAAAGGTAATTCGCGACAACGCAGATATGGTGGTACTCTTGCGAGACTGACGTCCATGGCCTGCCAAACATGGTGTGCCGCAGATATGGACTGTCACTACCCGCGCTGCAACAGCCACCGAAGAGACCCGCGTGGAGGTCAGAGGCGTTAAGTAGGCCATCCAAGACAGCGGAGTTGAAACCGCACAGGCGTTGAAAAAACATCAGTGCTGTCCTGCCATAGCCGCCACCACCCGATTACAAGTCAAAAATGCTCATAGAGCCCCAAAAGTTTAATGAGCTAGGGCGTCAGTATATAGCGGCCGAGTAGCAGCAAGTTTAATCAGATTGTAAAAAAAAATGTTCTCACCTACAAGAAAAAAATTAAAACAATAAAAAAGGTCATAACTTTCTTGAAAAAACTTTGAAGTTGAACCACCGCTCCAAGAGAAAAGCAAGACCCACACAGCCAAAGGTCTGTCAGTGAGTGCGCAAAGAGTAAACGCCAGAGTAAGTGCGGTGGCAAAAGCATTTGCTGCTCGAGAGCAACTGGAAGACATGCAGTTTATGATGTTAGCATGATCCTCTCGTACCGGACCAGCTGGTCAATAAACTGCGTTTTACACTAACCGACCAGGATGACAACCTGCTCGACCTCAGCGTCGAGACACTCACCGTTTGCCTCTATGTCCGAGACCATCCTCCGCTTTAAGTATATTAGAAGCTGAAAAGCTGCACTTATCTTTCAACTTGCAGCCGTCGTCCGAAGCGTGAATCGCATTGTACTAGTACTAATACTAGTCGTCGGCGCCCACCGGCCGGTTTTTCGTGTATACTGTGGTAACGGACTGAGTGATACCTTCCAAGCAATAGTCAGCGCAGCACCTGCGGCCGTCACAGCACTAGCAGTCGCCTCTCGTGTCGTCGATGCTATCAAAACGGCCATCGTAAGTCTGGCTGCCGCGCCAAAAAGGATGAGGTAGCGTTACGTGATCATCTCAGCAAGTTGGCACTGCCCGTGGCAAAGACTATGCCGCCCGAAACATTCGGTGCTATAAATAAGGTGACCAGTGCAAACTTAGCCATGGGCACCTTGACCAAGACTATGCCTTTCAAAATGCGCGATGCTCTCGCCGCCCTGGTTCAACCTGTCGCTACAAACTTGGCAATGGGAGCAGGCCTTTGCCTCTCACCATATTAGAAGATGGTCATAAGGCAACGTATCTTGTACAATGGCATTTTTCCAAGACGTGTGAGACATACCCTCGATGTGGCAGCTCCCTGTGCTCTGTGACCGCAGTATCTGCGACCTGCAGTACTAGTATTACAAAGCCCGCAACCCCAATCAAAAGGGTTGTGTGGAGCTATATGTGCAGGATACCTTGCGCTACTTTCTACCCTCCAAAGGGTTTATTGAGGTTTTCGGCAAACTCACAGACGGAAAGATTATGCTGCAATGGACAAGATGGCAGTTGTCAACAACGGTGTAATGGCGATGTTCAACAGGGCCCGCTATCTCATCAATAGCAAAGAAGTTGAGGCCTGCCTGGATAATGCTGATGTTGCCACGACCATCCATAGCCATACTCGCTAGAGCGACGACTACGCCTGTAACGCTGGCCCATTGATTATGTTTATAGAGGACACAAAAGACCATGCCTACGATGTCCAGTTTATATTGATAGAGGTCAGAAATGCTGCAGGCCGCACGTGTATTGAGAGACGACAACCCCAATCTCAACCAAGGTTTCGCGTTGCGGAAGGCAGAGGTGGACACGCAAATTACCTTTTCCTGTTATAAACCGCTGGCCCTCATCTTCGGCTTCTGTCAGGATGTACACAAGATTATCTTCAGCGCCAAGCACACCATCGAAATGACCCCCGATGATGCCATCTTCAGCGTCAATATCGCGGCCGAAGGCGAGGTCGCGCTCTCAAAGCTCGCCCTTGGGATGCCGGCTTTAACACCGTCACTTGGCGGAGACTAACCTGTTAAACTTCATGCGGTGGGGCATGAGCACCCTGGCCTTTAAGGTGTTAACTGCCAAATTTCCTGGCAAATCAGCGCCCAGCAGGGTCTCAACGCACCCCGGCAACCCGAACCCAGAAACACTGCTCCATACGGAGTTATCCTTAGAGCGGTGCCCGCAGCACTGATGTGAATTGTAGGTAAACCCCTCTTTTGGACGTATTTGCTCAAGAGCATGACTGCTAGCAGTGCTCAACCATGCCTGTGGATATATTTGGACATTCAACCTCAAGTTCTTACGGTGGAGGTATCCCCTCCGAAACTCTCCCACAATATGCAACCAAGGTCGACCTCACAGTGGTGGGGCTCTCACGCGGTTTTACTTTATTAACCTCCATTGACGTCATGGAAACTGATCCTAAGCAACACTTTAAATACATGAAAATGGAGGCATGCTGTCACAAAATGGCAGCGGTGATCAGTCAACCAATGGAATTTCATATGAAAGCTTTACAACTAGCTTTGCGTCTGTTTGCCGCGGGAGACACTATCCGGTGTGAGGGACTCGATGTCGACGCACAAGAGTCTCGATTCTCAGCCACTCTGACCATCTTTGGCTTCCGCAATAAGAACCTGCATTATACTTAGCTTAAAGCTAAAAACCAAAGTAATGGGTGAGCAACCAGTCATAGCCAAGGAACACAAATAAATAGTACCTCCTGCCAATCCCAAGATCGACGAGAAAGTTCGAGTATTGGTGCATGACATCGACAAGGACTGGGGTTGATCGAGGATGCAAAACAGATAGGCATCGAGCACTAGGGCCACCCTGAGCACCCTAAGCCAACAGTGAGCAGCCAACATTAATTGCCCTCTTGCTGTCGAAACAGCAGCCAAAAGTAGTACAGCCCTCGGGGTGTCTCGGGTGTGATTGCTACTACAATAGCAACGTGATATTTAAACACAAAGAAATCTGATTGGCAACATTTTTGTTGGAGTACATTAATCCCTCAATCTCTTATCTTTATGACAAAACAACAGGCTTTTTTTAATTATTTTTTTAAACAAGACCATCTATACCACATTACAGTATTCAGACAAAAGACCGACTCATCACAGAGGTTAAAAGGCATGGTACTTCTGGCCCTTAATATTACTACTATTTTGGAATCTGGTGATATCAGGAAACCTAATCCACGCATGAATTAAAGTTTCATATCACGCTGCTTATATAGAAATTATAACGGTGATATATCCACAAATCTCAGACCCACAAGATTTTCGCCTGAAAAAGATCAGCGACGCTGAAACATCAATACAGGCAGAGGCTGGATAGCGGCACACTCTGTGCAAAAAGTACAAGTGTGCAGTAAATGTGTTGGATGGAATTGCCACCACATTAATGGCTGAATCAATAGGCACCTGTGTAGCAGGAATCGGAATATTGTCAACAATCACTGCTGCCCCCATCGCGATTGCCCTTGAGATCACAGCTTTAAGCTGTGGTCTGATTTCTGTGACTAGGAATTTTTTCAGCTGGCGACCATCCATGAAAGCTAAAAAGCATGATGAAATCCGCATTTGGGCTGAACCAAAGCTCAGCATAATCGCATACCACATATGTAAGGCGCTATGCGACAACTCTGTCACCGAAGAGTTTGAACTTATCTTAAATGAAGTTGATATATACATAACCTTGAAAAATGAAATATGTGCTGCATTGCACATGGCATACACTTCGGTTGTAATTGACAAAGTTTGAAGAAAAAAAACCAACATATTAATAGCCCGTAGAAGAGTCCAGGTCACAAGATCATGAAAATCTTGCTAGGAATTCATCAGAATCTGTGTGTTGTCTATTGGAACGACAAAATCGACTGAATCATTAAAACGACAGCTTTTAATTAAAGGCCTATTCCCAGCGCACCTCCAGCATATGCTGCAGTTTTTCAATAAACCGCAAACACTACCTTAACTTTGGGCCACACAAATAGGCATTTTTGTTATAAATGGCACTCTGTACAATGCCTCTCTCCACACATGCTTGTTAGCATTCATAGTTTGTAATGACCCAGATGTTGCTATATTTCACAATGGTTGCACAGTAAAATTATTGCCAATGCCCAGACAACTTCCGTAACACTAGGTATTTAAGCAAAATGTGACTGAGGGTTGATAACTAAAAGTTGGGACCATTTTGCATTTGTGTGACAGAAATGAATTTCTGTCAGAACTAAACTGCATAAGATAAGAGTTGTAGCACCAAGAGCAAGGATAGTAAATCCCCCGTGTAAGCTGGCTACGAGGGCTGGCTCGGAATCGGAATATTGTCAACAATCACTACTGCTCCCATCATGATTGCCCTTGAAATCACAGCTTTAAGCCGTAGTCTGATTTCTGTGACTGGGAATTTTGGCCCAATACCTATTTTTTTCCCTAGCGTTCCATTTAAATATGGATTTTTAAAAAAATGCAATGGATCTGCTGCAGCGGACAGATAATTGCAACAAGTATGATAAATGAACTATATGCAGAACTGAGTCTGCAGGGATTTACAGTTGAACCAAGACCAAACAAAGGGCCTTTCGTTACAAAAAACGAATATGCATGTAATCAAGGCAATAAAGCACTAAATCGCAGACAAAAACATTAAATTTAGGCTTGCAAACAGATGCCATGCAGATGTTAGTGTGCATCCTTTCTTTGAAACAAGAATCAAACTTGATGCCCTTCATATTCAGAGTCTTGTTACACTTTGTGATGTACTACTTAACAGCACCATCGACAAAAGAAAGTTCGCATTTGCCTTAAATAAATACAAAAAGACTGTCGAGTGGCTGTATGAACAAATGTTTAACGACTCGAATGGGGGGAGGGGGTCTTGACCAGCTGAGCAACGTGCATTTTTCCCCATTATTTCCAGTGCTGACTCAACTTTCAACTACCTTACCAGCTCCATACTCTTCAAAACACCAGGTCTCACTGCATCTTCGATAAACAACTCGCCAAAATTGGATTTTGCAATACGGAAACATGCGGGATCAGAACGAGGGAAACTTTTGACTTCACCATGCTCCTCTGTGCTCCCAAGATGTTGAATTGGATCTTAGGTATGAGGACAGCGGTTGAGACTTTAGTTGAACAGGACCTTAAGGACCAAGTGGTTGTTGGCATAACAGCCGACTTCTAGATTTCACTCCAAAACCGGGATTATTTGACAATGACTGTCCATTACAGGACTGAGGAACAGGAGGTGAAGTTCAAAAACCTACTGACCCAAGACCTTGGTGACTCCAGGTCCAACTCAGGATCTGAGCAGCATGGCTATTCTCATACTGCTGAAAATGTTGTTGCAGCCTTAAAGGACATATCGGCTGAGTGTAAGCTTCCAGAATGTGTTGGCATGACCTCTGACAATGCATCAAATTTTTTCAAAGCTCTGAAACATATTTCCTGGAGGTGGTTCAAGTGCCATCCCAATACCTTCGACCTGGCAGTAATAGTAGCCTTGGGTAGAAGTCACAAAGCTGCACCAATTCCAGAACTCCATTAGCCAAGGTTCAGGCACTTATCAAGTACTTTTAAAAAAAACCCCACAAGCTGCTCATGTCCTAGAAGAGAAACAAAAATTTCTGCATATGGCTAAACACAAGTTAATCCTGGATTGTGAAACCAGCTGAAACTGAACATTTGATATGCTGGAGAAATATATTCAACAAGAACCTGCAATTGAAGTGGCTATACTTGACCTTTGTTTGAAGAGGGAAGTTAGATCCTGGCTTCTAGATTAGAAAGATGGCAAGGTTGTGCAGCAGATTCTTGGTGTTCTAAAATACTTCAAAACAACTTCAATTGCTGCATGTCAACAAACATACCCCTCAACTGGCATGTATTGCCTCATCTTGCAAAACTGAGGGTGAAGCTCACTGTCCTTGAGAGTGATGAATCCATGATACAGAAATGGAAACATGGTACAAGGAGGATGAAGTTCACAACCTGCTACTGATCAGCACTCTGCTTGACAGTTGATTCCACAGCATGTCTTTTTTTCCACAAGAAGAAATACAGAAAGCTTTGAAGCTTGGTCCTTATCTTAACATGATGCTACAATTTGCCAAACATAAGCACTATGATCAACAAATTGCAGCATCTTATTAAAATCAAGCAGGAGAAGGACCAAGATCAGCCTGCTGAAGCTGGACTAACCGGCACAGGTTTCCCTCTAGACAATTAACTCCTGGCACCTCAGCCTGATCTGCCTCATTTACTAATGTTGCCATGGATCCCAAAGTCTTATGTTGAAGTTCTAATTATGAGAAAAGATTAAATTCCCAGACCCAAATGTGCAAAAATTGATGATTCTCTGGATCTTGAGTGTGATTGGCTATCTGACGTAGTAATCGTAAAGTTTAAGTAAAAAAAATATGCACAGGAGAATGTGCAATGCTTAAGCTGGACAGATGCATTAATCAAAAGGTATCCATCACTGATTCCACTGGTGCACATGTGGAACTACATAAATTTGATGTCCTGAACTGGTGGAAACAGAACTCCTTACTATACCAAGCACTGGCTTCTTTGGTGAGAAAGTGTCTATGTATTCAGTGCATGTCCTTAGTACAGCTTTGGAACTTGTAAAAAACAACAAAGTCAACTTCATTCTAACACTGTTGATAAATTGCTTTTTCTTAACCAAAATTGGGCTGAAAACAAATATTAAGGAGCAGTTACTTAGTTAACCTTATTGTCTTTTTTCATATTACATAGGTTGGCTCTGTTTGCTGTATTATGTGTATAACTGTTTAAAAATACTATTTTTGGTAAATTGTAAAATATCTGCTATGGAGATAGTTGGTAGCCTCATTTTGATTTGTACAGGCTAAAATTAGTTGCAGCTGAATTGAGAAATTTCTCTTTTAAACTGCAAAGCCAAATGTGAAAATAGTCCATGTAAAATGGTCCACATTTACTGGTATTCAGAGACCCCAGAAGAGTTTAAAAGTCATCAAGTACTCTTTTTTTTTTGGTCCTTAAACAGGTCATCACTTCTCAGTACAGGCTGCCAAGGCTTTGCTACAACCGTATTTTCCACGTAGAAACCCAGTTCTACTGCGACAGTGTACAGCCATATCTGCTGTTGTTAATATCTTGGCCGATCAAGGTTAATGATTTTTGTTTGAAATTATTTGCTGAACAAATGTTATAGACCTTAATCTTTAATACTAAAACTTCTGGCAAAATGCAGAGCAAATTTGTCTAAAATGGAAGAAAACACAGTGTGTCAGATCCAGAAGGAGGTATGTGGGGTTCCATTTGTCTCCCTCCTTTTTTCCCAGTAAAAATGGTACACTTTGTAAATAAAATAAAGATAAACTTTGCCACTCTAGACAAAACAAACCACACATGCTGTCTGTAATTAGGACCTTTTCCATACACTGTATAGAAGAGTTCCATCCCCAACCAAGTCAAACAGCCTTGGAATTACATTACACAATCCATTTACATCTGGGTTCTATCCATGTGTACACTAGAGCCATTGTATGATGTGATTCTGTTATTACCACACAGAGAAGAGACATACATGTACACAGATGAGAACAGTTATTAATAAGTGTTCATTCCATACATAGGTAGTCTCTCATTTCATGACTGAATTTAAATGGTATACGTACAATCAGATACTGCAGTCAGAAATGAGATTCACTCCTATTCGATTCCCCTCATTCTCATCCAATCAGATAAATTCTTCCTCTTCAGTTCCAAATTGTCATCATGGTAAGTAAAGCATCTCCTTAACTAGATCAAAACCCAAACTATACAACTTTGTCCAAAAAAAATGGTGACAACACAAATTCACAATGTCATCCTTATGATATGTGTAGTATGATGAGAGAGAAAGAGTGAGTGAGACAGCACTAAGAAGAATGATGAGCAAAGAGCATGTCATCTTTTTAAGTACTAAAAATACATGTAACAACCTGTTGGATCCAAAAAATAGATCGGTTTGGTTTGGTGTTTTATGGCACAGCAACAAAAGCAGGCTATTTAGTGCTGTGGACATTGGAGTAAAGTGCCTTGCCTAAGGATACACCATGGTAGCTGACCCAGGATGATCAGATGGCAGGATTCAAACTAACACCCTTTCAGTCACGAGTCTTGCACACTAACCACTGAACCAACATGGATCCTGCCTCCATTAGCTTCATTAGCTGCCTCTTACAACATGTGGCAGGGTACATCGGCCTGCTCTACATCCTTGAGTACATAAGAGGTTAAACCAATGGAGCATTACATGTCATTTTTCTTAAATTTATGGACTCAAGCATCACACCACAGTGACAATAAGAAACACATACCATCTATACTCGCATATAATCCAATACCAACTGCAAACTGCATAGAACCCGATCAGCCGTCGTATAATGCACCAGCAGATCTGGGTCTATGCAGTTTGTAAGTACTAATCAGTAGAACAAACAACATAGACCCCAATCTGCTGGCACATTATACAACAACAGATCAGGGTCTAAGTTGTTTGCATTTGGACCCGGATTATATGCGAGTATATACAGTAATTCGTTCAATACTGTAAAATCTGTTACTGATGTTCAATTATAACTGGTGAACCAAGATGATCACACCTACTCAACGACTTAGAAAATCAAGTTTTTATTTTATATTTGCACCAAACTATTAAGGAGATATATTCAACTGATATTGAAATTGTCATGAAAATTTCATCAAAGGAAAGTTATAAACATTTTTACCTGTATATATTACATAGGGAAAGTCCACGTGGGTTCGAGTCTTGGGCTCGGCCAATGTGGTTATGTGAGAAAGTTTGCCAGTAGCTTCCCGTGGGTTGGTGGTTCTTTCTGGGATTTTACCAGGTTCTTCCTCCACCAGATATACTGGCTGCCATGTATAGCCTATCATGTGCTAAAAAATGGCATTAAACCCATAAAAACCAAACCAAACATAGGGAAAACTACCTTGGTATGTAACTATCAGTAAACCACGCTGACTCACAGTTGGACAATAATTCACAAAAAGCATGTAATGACACCAGTTAGCAGTTTATTGGAATTCTGAATTTTAAACACTTTTTTTTTTACTGGCATCTGGTGATAAATTGATGGAGCACTTCAACAATAAATGTTCACAATAACTTGCATAACATTACTGTAAATCACAATTATGATTGTAAGAAACAATATAAGCAATGAAGTCGTCATACTGTGTTTTAACACATCTTGGGTATTTTTTTTACTTTGTTTCTAGTAGGCTGTGTACATCTGTGCAGAATTTATTTAAAAGACGAGATCAGATCAAGAAACTTAAGTCATACATAGATATGAAAACTAATAACATTACAACAATGTTATACAACTATAAATATTTTCATGGAAAACAAATGCCCTGCTACTGTGATTCAAATCCAAAACTTAACTGACTGTACAGACAAGATTTACACTGATATACAGAGCCTGAAATATTTAAGGACCTGAAAAATGTATTTTCAATTGAAATGCATTTCTTTGGCATTAGCATTCAATTTACTATCTCATCATTTACAGTTCATCACCTCATCTTTTATTGTTTATCTCAAGTCCCTGATTTTTCATTTATGTGCCTTTAAGAATGCATTTGAAAATGTTTCTGAGAGACTACACATGGGAAGTAACTCCAACAGAATAATAATTTTTCATTTAATTAAATTCATACCAATTTGTACCCAGCAGAGGTGAAAGATAACTCTTCAAACAGAATGAAATTTTTCTGGTAAATTTTCTCAATATTTGTAATGATGGACAAACTATTCACTGTAATATATTTTTGGACTGATCTTTTTGCAGTTTGTTTTAATAAAAATTGTAATTCCACAAACAAATGTTTACATCAGTAAAAATGGCAGATGGTATAATAATTTTCAGTTAATAAAGAATTTGATTTTGGACTTTAGTTCAAAAGGGCTTTCTACAGTTAAATTTCAAAGGGTACTCAAAAATAAGTACAATAATAAGACAACATGGCAAAGCACTTGCCAATTTCTTAAATACTTCAAGGGGATGGGCAATAGATTTTCAAAGAGACTGCTCAATAGCAAGAGTGAATTTTCAGTTATGATTTTGTTTTCTTTGTGATTTTATTACTGAATAAAACCAATTCATAATAATAAACAAAGGCTGTATCAAAAGCCCATTTCCTTCATCCTTTATGATTTACTGTTTATCGTTTATTATTCACTATTTATCGTTTACCGTTTAGTGTTTGATGCTTGTAGCAAGCAGCATTTTTTTAGCATACACCATTTATCTTTCATTCTTTGTTCATTCCTCGTTCATTCTGCATTTGCTCAGCATTAATTTTCTGTTTGTTCATTATTCCATTTGCATTTCAAAGGAGGTAAATAAATGTTTGAGGGTATGTATGCCCCTTCCACATTCCTGGTGGGTCAAAAAATCAAAAGACTGAAGTGTTGAATTTAATTACCATATGCATGACATAACATTGAAAAATCAACACCAAATTTTAATATATCCACTAAATTAACATCAAAAAGTTACATTTACTATCAAAACAGAAAGAAAAAAATCACATTTCCAATTGTAATTTGATTTGATGGGGCAATATAAGCCAATGTAAATAGAGAAACAAGCATTTTTTTACAAGACTTGAGGAATACAATAGCCTATAAAAAATAACTCTTACATAACTTTACTACAGCCTGTTTTGTTAAGTTTCAAAGCTGAATTTTAAACTATTATTTCCACTTAAAGTGTTTAAACAATCATAGGTGCTGCAAAAACAAATAAAATCACGTTTGAAAATTCAAAATAATTGTATAACATATGAAGCAAATGTTGCCTCTAAGTAACCATTGCTTTTAAAGCAAGAACTATGAATTTTATGACAAGTTCTGATGTAGTCTCATATTATTGATCTGGCCTGTAGATCATACAACTCTGCAAATCATACAACTCTGTAGATCATACAACTCTGACCCTGAGTTTGAGATTGAATTTTCACTCTCAGCTAAACAGCTCTAAGAATTCATGTTCTTTTTGCATTACTATATGAACTGACAATTAAGACATTACTATTTAGAAATTCCATGTACACTGATAAAATAAATAGTTATTTTTGGCAGTACAAACCTTCATAAACTTATCAAAACACTTTTCATACTAATAGATGGATCACAACCAAAACCTATCTTTTCTTATTGTATAGCTTTCTGCAATAATTACATATACATGTACTAGATTTGATTATATAATATTTATATAAGGTTAGTAATCTATCCAATTTAAGTCAGTAGGCAAATTATGAATGTTAGAATTTCTTTGTAATATATTGAAACCATTTTTAATAAGCATTCAGTTTTCTTATGAATCCCCATATATTTTGCATTGTTTAAAATTACATTTAAAGGTGTTTTCTTGAATATTTTGAAAACTAATTCGGATAAAGATGTACAGTGGAACTCCAGAAAACCAGCCCTGACTGTGAACACAGATTGTGGCCAATTATTGCATAAGATTTGTATTTTCACTAAGGCAATATTGAGATTCATAAATCTGAGACCCCCACAAATTGTCTTGTTTAGATGTTATGGCTATAATTTGACAGAGTTCAGTTCTCCTCAATTTCCACTATAACACAATGTGAGACTGGCAGAAATACAAGTATACCAGGTAAAGGGTATGTTTTATACGCGGCTAATCTTTACTGTCTAGCTTGCCGATAAAAAATATACGCATACAAATGTACACGTCATTATTCAGCATTACTAGAACCGTAAACCCATATAAAAAAATATGTACAAATTCAAATCATCCATTTTTTCATTTTTTTTGCAAACATTTATGGCAGTAAAAATTAACCCAGCTGGTTACACTGGTAATTTTTAAATTAAATTATTTTTTTAACAACCTATATACTTGCAAAGTTGTGTAAGTAAAATACCTGCATATTAAAAGATACAATACAAACAGAAAATTCCCTATAAAAAAAAACAGTATAAAAACAATAAATATACATCAAATTAATACATACAGGTGAGAAACATATGCTTCATATATGTAAATCACTGATATTACTTTCAATACATAATTATGAAAATCATTTCAGATGTACATTTATATGTGTATTGGCACATATTCACAGCTTAGATGCAAACAATGAAGTAACTTGTAGACTTTCTACATTTCATTCTTAGAATGAATGAAAATAAGATAAATGTCAAGGTTATAGGGTGATACCTGCAAACATTTTGTAAAACTTGAGGATTTACCTGAAATTATTAAAACAAATAATTTGGTAAAAGTACTAAACTTGTTCTCGAATGAAAAGAATCACATTCAAGATAAATAAAATAAAAGCACAATAATGAAATAACAAAATTATCATTTCTAGTATATTTTAAGGTAAAAAATAACTTAAACCTTGTCTTCTCCTAACCAACCTTGTGAATACAGTTATTGTTACAAGACTAGGGTTTGCATGTCAAGCCCAGGATAAAAGCATTGCTGTAAAACATGAGATCTTGACCCCAAGTTAAAATGGTTGAGCAAGCATGGTGCAGAATGAACTGCTTTAGCTTCATAATGATTCATTCAAAGTACTTTTGAAAATATAAGCAAACAAAAAATCTGTACCAAAACATTAACACAAATTTTCTATTACTGACCTTGACCCCAGGTCAAAAGGGTGAGCAAGTGTCATTAAATGAACTGTCTTAGTTTCATAATGTTTCATGTCAAGAATGATGAGAATCTATGAATGGGTTTAGGAAATGTAAGCAAATGAAAAAAGTTTAACTAAAACCTTATTTCTTTTTTTATAACTGTGACCTTAAGCCCAAGGTAAGAGAAGTGAGAAATCATGCTGTAATAGCTTCCTAATCATTCATGCAAAGTATGATGAGAACTTATCAAGGAGTTTAGGAAATATATGCAAATGAAAAACTTGAATAAAAAACCTTAAGAAACTGTTGCCATCATCATGAGAAAAGTAACTGCTATGACTTACTTCCCATTAATGTGGGCTCAGCAAAAAGCAGTTCACATTAGTCTTACAATAAAGTTAAATTTTACCACAGACCATATATAGATAGATAAATCAACAGACATATATATAGGTAGACAGGTAGACATGATTATATATCATTATTCATTTCAAATGGTAATAACAAATCAAGTTACCACATGGAATCCCATTTTATATTTTTTATGTCAAAGTCATTTCTATCTTTAATTTCAATGTACATTTCTTCACACTGGATGAATGTCAAGTAATGATGACTGGAAGTTTGATTTTAACAGTTAATATTGTGACAAATGCTCCTGCCAAGGAAACAGATAAAGGAAAAGATGTAAAGTAAAAAGGAATATGACTCACAAAAAGTAAAAGGGCTTTAACTCTATTAAAAATCTCTGGAAAATATTAACAATGGACATTGTGGAATGCCATGTCTAACCTGAACAAATCTCTATGATACATGACTACTGTAACTGACTTTAAAATCAAAGTACTGAAAATACTAATGGTCTGGAGGGCTCAATACTTCTTTATACAAGATGAAATGGAACAACATAATGAGTGATAATGCTATTCATGGTCCCCTTAACTATCATACACATACTACTCTACATAAAATTCATAATACTTTTCAACATATTCTTTTCTTTATATGTTACTAGAGAATTTATATTAACATTTGAAATGTTTCTTGAGAAATTATTGTGATTTCCTTTTAAAAGCATTTTCTACTATTGTTTCAAGCATTACCATCAGTGGAACAATATTCAAGGGGGATAACTACTATCAGCTCTAATGAGTTACCTATGTAAGTTGCCTCTCTTGGCATGTAAAATTGAAATGAAAGAACAGTGGACACATACTTTGTGACTAATTTTAGTCAAACCATCAAGTTTGTTACTATTTTTAGTAATACAAACTATATTTGGTAACACAGAATGGACATAATGCCATAAGCATGGAGGGACTGTAATCCCCTCTAAGACAAAAACACAAAACTTGAACATGGAACCTCAACATTAATGATGATAGCTGAAAAAGTGCAAGACAAAAAATAAGTGTCACAACATTCATGGACACATCTATCTCAAAAACTACATTGTAAAAGCAAGCAGCAGTGAAAAAACTGCCAAGACCTCAAATATAAGCAGAACAAGAAGTTGACTATTACCTGCATACTGAGCCTGCCTCCCCAGCTTTAGGTAAATTGGTGTTGTACATGTCAATATGTATGCACATACCAAGAAACATATATTTGTGGTCAACTGTACTTGAGAAACTGATAACATAAAACACTTTAACACTGAGGTTAATATCGAATAAGAACAGAGGAATGAAAGGACATATGGACATACAAATGCCAAAGTGGTCACTATGTTGAGTTTCTGCCAAGATGGGATTGACAACATTGACTTACTGTACTCCCTTGTTCATAACACCTACTACCTGCTGCAAACAGCAAAATTCCAAATCAGGGTGTATACTGTTTGCCTAAAATAATCAGTAGAGTAAATTGCTTATGTTGTAGACTATAACAGACTGCAGCATTATGCGATGGAAGATCTGCATCTGCCTTGTTCACAATTAGATGCACTGGTGAATATGGCAGTTGATACGAATTATTCCAAAACTTTTCATCACAAATATGGCAGTTGATACGAATTATTCCAATACTTTTCACCACTAATATGGCAGTTGATAGTAATTATTCCAATACTTTTCATCGCAAATATGGCAGTTCATAGTAATTATTCCAATACTTTTTATCACAAATATGGCAGTTGACACTAAATATTTCAATACTTTTCATCACAAATGTTATTTACCTGAGTTCATCTATGTGAAAAATGAAAAATATATGTATTACTGATGTTCATGGCTTTGTATGTGGTGATCATTTGATTTCACATGCTAAAAATGTTACATATAAGTGAAATGAAGATGAAAATATTGGTTTTTTGCAGCCCAAAAGGCTGATATAAATGGTTTTCATACATGTTGTGGTAAAATTATGCAACATACTAACTCAAAATGACTGTGCTGTTACAATAATCCTGTACTCAATTATGATATGCAGCAACCTAGAGTTATTTCTCTTCCATAATCACCTAACAACTGTTACCATAGAAACAATGTAATATCTATATCTGACTCATTTTAAGTTCTCTCAAACAAACAGCAACAAACAAGTGTGATTTCACATACTGTGGCATGTACATTTTCTGCTACATATACACTTAGCATACTGTGGCACATACATGTCACATAAATTTTCTGCTACTTATGCCACATAAATTTTCTGCTACATACACACTTCATTATTGCATTACCCAAATTTTTTCACCTATAATTTTTGTCTCCTCTGGTGCCTGCATATTTTACACTCTCATTGTGTTAATGAGAGGCTGATACTTTGAGAAACTGTTTTCCTCCAGTTAAAATCTAAAATTTATTTTTAATGCCCATGTCATTAATTTATGGATGCAAAAATTTGAATAAATGCCCTGAAATGTTGCCTTACTTGTAACTTTCTTCCATCTTCCATGGAAAGAATAAACTATTATTTAGTGAATAAAGTCCTGAAATTTTCATCAGTACTCTCTCTGACTTGTACTAGTGTACTGCTGTAAATTTCACACCTACACATTTTGGATATGTTTATTTAGGTGTCTGAAAGCGGCAACTTTTGTAACTATGATTGTGCTATAGTTCTGTCTGGAGACAAAAAAAAATCCCAATAATACTGGCAAAAAACATAAACAAGTTTCTTTAAAAAATCATTCACATTTTGTAAAAATAAAGGTAAATATATTAAGTATTATTCTCAGTGGATTCTCTGAGCAAACAAATTTGCTTAAGAAAAATTACAGTATAAAACCAAACTTGGTTTAACTAACAAGGGTGCATAACAAAATAATGTATAAACAATTCCAGACAATACAGTAGAACACATTTTTTAATCTGTTTAATCCATTTTGGTTTCATCTGGCTTCTTCTGTTTGTCGAGACGCTCTGGAAGTATGACCCCCAGCAAGCAGTTGATGAAGAAGACAAGATTAAATAAAAAGAATGGGAAATTTATGTCAAAGGGAGCACCGATGTTTTCAGCTGCATATCCAACTGTCCAGGCAAACACTGAACCACCAAATAAGGGAGCCACAGTCCTGCAAAAATATCAAATTCAGGCAGGTTTTTAACCAGTTTTCCATATTGACTTTGTTACTATGTAAGCAATCTCATACTTGTAATTACAAACTCATTGGCAGGGGTACATCATGCTTTTAATCAGAGAGCAACAAAATTACTGTAAATCACACAATCTTTCTGAGCATAAAAGTTTAGCAAATTTAGCCAAACAACTGCATGGACATTTGCCAAATCTGTGTTCATGCTAATGGCAACATATGTATTGCCCGTGAATCACCTAAATTGTGTTCATGTTAATGGCAACGTATGTATTGCCCATGAGTCACCAAAACTGTGTTCATGTTAATGGCAACATATGTATTGCCCATGAGTCACTAAAACTGTGTTCATGTTAATGGCAATATATGTATTGCCCATGAGTCACCAAAACTGTGTTCATGTTAAATGGCAACAAATGTATTGCCCATGAGTCACCAAAATTTGTGTTCATGTTAATGACAACATATGTATTGCCCATGAGTCATCACAATTTGTGTTCATGTTAATGGTAACATATGTATTGCCCATGAGTCTTCAAAATTTGTGTTTATGTTAATGGTAACATATGTATTGCCCATGAGTCATCACAATTTGTGTTCATGTTAATGGTAACATATGTATTGTCCATGAGTCATCACAATTTGTGTTCATGTTAATGGTAACATATGTATTGCCCATGAGTCATCAAAATTTGTGTTCATGTTAATGGTAACATATGTATTGCCCATGAGTCATCAAAATTTGTGTTCATGTTAATGACAACATATGTATTGCCCATGAGTCACCAACATTTGTGTTCATATTAATGGTAACATATGTACTGCCCATGAGTCATTAAAATTTGTGTTCATGTTAATGGAAATGTGTACTGACAATGAGTCACAACAAATTTGTGTTCATGTTAATGGCATCATATGTATTGCCAATGAGTCCCAGAAATGTGTTTTCATGTTCATGGCAACATATGTGATGCCAATGAGTCACCAAAATTAAAGTGACAGTCACAATTTTGCTTCATTTACTTTCTTCATAAGAATCTTGGTAACATGCTTTCAAGTATTTACCAATCATGCAAAAACAGATGCTACCTTTATAAAAAAAAATTGTATTGGGTAGCAAAAATTATGCTTCAAACATTTTGGTTTATACTGAGTCCAACCAAATTATGTTGATATACTGTGAATTAGGGGATACCAGTCTTGCATTTGTGGATCTCAGAATGATAATGGTGGTTTTTCAGTCACAAAGTGAGTTTTACCAGTGACACATGAACAGAGCCAGTAAAATGGATATATGCAATGGTAAAACTACTGCGAACATCCTCAAATTAAAATGCAAAAACTTACTTGAAGTCAGTGAAGCATTAAATTTCCATTACAGTAAAATATTTTTGGTGGAATAATTTTATATGTTGTAATCACCATGATGCATGTACATAAAAAGTTATATCATGCTGGAACTCACAGTGTCTGAGAAAAGACTTTTATTGCAAAACTTAACCAAAGTCACTGAAGTGTGAAATTTGGATCACAGTGATGCACTTCTGGTAAAAATGTGTTCTACACATCAAGATAAATCTACATAAAACATTGCATAACTCTGGAGCTCAGAGTGTCTGAGAAATGTACCTAAATGCAAAATTTAACCAAGATGTGATAAATGGTTGGTTGGATGGTCACGGATAACACTATATACTGTATTTACTCACTTATAAATCAAGTCCAACTGCAAAATTGTACAGACCCAGATCTGCTGTTTCAGAATGCACTGGCAGATCTGGGTCTATGCAGTTTGTTAGGAGTAATCAGTATCGCAAACAACACAGACCCTGAGCTGCTAGCATATTATGTGATGGCAGATCAGGGTCTAGTTTATTGGCAGTTGGATGATTTATAAGTGAGTACAGATGGTGTCCTTTCACATTTGTGGTGAGGCATTAAAATACTAGGCCAGGATGAAGTGTATTATATTCATCAACCAGAATACTGTGGAATGCTATGCCCTTCTTCCTCTGCTGTGCACAATACAATAACCCAGCATAGTCACAAGAGCAAGAAACGTAGGAGCTAAATGCAAAAATGTAAACAAAACAACAATGATAGCCATGTCACATCTATGCTTCACAGGCAAAACAAAAATCACCAGCAAGTAAAATTTGCCTCAGTAAAACCCTGCTATACCACGCTTCGTCATAGCACAAATTCGTATATAACACGATTGTGGCATGGCTCCCAAAAATTTCATATATTTTTTCGTACATGAAAAAATAAATATTTTTTTCAAAGTACAAAAATAATGTGTAAAAAATTAATTATCATTTTGGGGAAGAGATCATGTATGAATTCGGATATAATACGATCGTGGTGTGGCTCCCAAAATTTTACAATAATTTCGCCAATTTCTTGAACTACTGCAAAGTTTAGTGCCAAAATAAACAAGAATTTGATTTAATAATTTGGCCAGATGTGTTGTATTCTTGAAGAAAAAGTGTCTTATGACTGCATCTTTCTTTATATGAATAAAGAGGCTGAACATTTCTATTTGTGAATGTTCATTTCAAATGTGTCAGTAGTCAATCACTGCACTTTGATCTTAGTTTATTTTTGAAAGATGTCAGCTCATTTTAAAGCTGAAAAGTGTTAATCTTATTATTATTGATACATGAACAATAAAGTCATTAAGTCTTCTTTGAGTTTGTCTTCAATACATTCTGTGTACAATCGTTACTCAAACAATAGCCGACATATGTTTGCTCATTCAACTGCATACACAGCCAAGCACCAAACAATGCGGTGGTTGATAAAAGATTCTCACCTGAATTTATAAATCAATTAATTCAAGTCATTGATAATCATCAAAGTCAATCTCAAAGCTAAAGGTTGTTCAAACCATGCGTCAATGATTTATAAAACATTAAAAAAATGAAAGCAGCCAACATGCACACATGGCTTGGCGGTGTTGTTAGACAATCGCCATACAATCAGTTGACCAGTGAACAATGTTGTCCAATTATTCTTGCTGTAGTCGTTCAAACAAACAGGTGTCAAAGTTTTAATTTGTAGTTATTTACAATGGATAACAGTACAAGGAAACGTAAAGCTTTTACTGTTAAAGAGAAGCTTGATGCCATGGACAGGATTAAGTCCGGTGTTTCCACAAGTCAGATTTAATTCCCAAGTGATATTTCCAAAGTTATCTGCCATTGCACATGGGCCGATAAGCCTTTGGCTTGTAAAGGCACTCACTTTGTTTTCAAGTTGACAATCCTTTTGATCGAGCCGCAAATCTAATACTTGTTCAGTGCCAAGTAGAGTTCTACAACTTCCTGTGCATATACTTTGACCTAATCTCTTAGCTTGTAAAGGCACCACACTCTTTGTTTTCCCATGTGACAACCCTTTGATCAAGCTGCTAGTTTGATACTTGTTCAGTGCCAAGTAACAGAGGGTGGTTATTTGAACTCCTTGTGATCTTGCCGCACAATTGACACATGTTCAGTTTCATCCTTTAATAGATTTCTGACTTTATGATCAAAGTGTTACTTGCAGAGCCCGAGCTCAGTCTCTGCATCAGCACCCGCATATGACAGTAAAGCCGAGGAATCAGAGTCAGACAAGATTTATGATGACTAGACGACTACGATTTACAATGACTAGATGACGATGTAGGATTTCAGAACTTTATCACACAATGATATTATACTTCTGTGTGCATATTTTCGATGGAATTATTATGGACTCACTCCTATACATGCCATGATATCGGTTGGTGAGTACACGTGTTGATCCTTTAACTATTCATGCTATACAATAGACATGTACATATAAATGTACCAATGCATGGTTCTCTGAATAAAGTAAAATATTATATGTGCAATCTCTGTTTCACTGCATGTGTATTTTTCATTTAATATGCATTGATTTAAGATGGCAACTGTGCCAATGAAGCACGTTTTTTTGCGCCCACAATATACCACCCCCCCTTTTGTTTTGATGCATGCATCATTTTCTTCAGCTAAATGACTTGGTTTTGTCTAGGTTGGTTATAGCACGGTTCAGGTCATAGCACACTCTCGTTTTGTGGACCCTGACCATCATGCTATAGTGGGGCTTTACTGTTACTAATTAAAATATAAGAAAGGCGGTGGGGGGGGGGGGGAATCTCACCTTGCAATGGCTGTCACTGTCATGGCCATCCCATTGACTGACCCTGCATACTCAGGTGTGACAGAGTTATTGACAAAGATCCCAGTACAGGAAAACACACAACTGATGAAGAGTTTCTGAGGAGTATTCACTAACAAAAGCATACTCCACATCAAGGATGGTCTGTAGAAAAAAATAATATGGCAATAATCAGTAATTTCTCCAGGATTTTCACAGAGAGGGAAAAATTTCACCACTGGTATTTTCATCAGGGGCAATTTTCAATTTTACGGTAGGGGCATTTTGTTTATTAGAACAGAATCTATATGAATAGAACCCATAATAGTATGTTTCAACAAACATGTGTGTGATAAATAACTTTTAATGACTAATGATAAAACTTACAGTTGTTCATTGTCATAATTAACACAGTAGCAGTGATCATGTGTTATAATGACACTATGTTATATGCATTAGAACTGTATATTACAGCAGAGACATTACCACAAACTACCAAAAACTGAATGTCTGGCATTGTACAACCTTGCCAAGTGCAGTTGGTAAAATGCTTTTAATAACTAGATAATCAATTAGTGCATCTCATTGCTCAATTGCAAAAAGTCACTTAGTAAGCACTTGATTATGGTGGTTGAGCTAAAGTCAAACAGTTACATGATCAGACTGAAATATATTAATATTAATGACTGTTACATGGTTCACTGCACTCACAGCAAATCGACCATGCATTATTTTCATGCACACACTCATTTTAAAAGGGAGGATTCATTAAATTTAAGGAGAGTCATGCGATTGCACATCCAGGAACCATTTGATTTAGCATAATCCTATTTGAAGTTATCACAGTGTTCAGGAAAAGCTGAAGACAGCATTATGATGGATAACTATTTTGGATGACCACACAGAAATAAAAGATATTAAAGCAGCATTGAAATGTATTTGTGAGAACTCCATTGATAGTCTGTCAGTCTCCTACAAATACTGGCTTTTCAGTCACCAATAAAGAGTTTCTGCAATATGAGCTTCTCTAAACATGAGTTCCTAAAAGGAACTGAAACTCTACTGGCTGAAAAGAATTTCCAGTAATTCATGATAAGACCATTTCCTCCTTTTAGCTACTGGCTGTTGAAACTATCTCTGATATTCTTCAGTGATAACAAGATTTTAAAATGAGCTGCTGTGGTGGACATATTGGATGTCAGATTGGCACCATTTTCATTTAGGACCTCATAAGAAGTCTTCTGGTGGAATCCCATTTTGATATGCCTTTCCATTTTAAAGGAGTAATGATAACAAGATTTTCAAGATGTGTGCCATGGTGACCATACTGGATATCAGATTGGCACCATTTCCATTTAGTACCAACTAGACATCATAAGAAGTCTTTTGATGAAAGCACTATATCGATATTACCAGCCATCCAGGAGAAGAAGTGATAACAAGATTTTCAAGATAACCATTGTGGCGGCCAGATTAGAAGTCAGACCTGCACCATTTTCATTTACAACCAACTAGACATCATAAGAAGTCTTTCAGTGAAACCCCATGCTGATATGAACATTCATTCTGGCGAAATAGTGATAACAAGATTTTTAAGATGACCACTGTGGTGGCCATATTGGATGTCTGAGTGGCACAATTTTCATTTAATACCAACTAGATATCATAAGAAGTTTTCTGGTGAAAACCCCATGGCAATATCACTTTTAATTTGGGAGAAGTAGCAATATTAAGATTTTCATGATGGCCATTGATGGCAGCCTTTGTGGCCATCAGATCAGCACCATTTTCAGTTAGGAGCAACTGGACATCATAAGAAGTCTTTCAGTGAAAACCCCATGTTGATATGACCATCCATTCAGGAGGAGTAGCAATAACAAGATTTTCAAGATCGCCATTGTGGTGGCCATACTGGACATCATATTGGCACCATTTTCATTTAGGACCAACTAGACATCATAAGAAGTCTTCTGATGAAAACCACTTGTCAATATGACTTTCCTTTCAGACGGAGTAGCAATAACATTTTCACTGAGGTCCAACTAGACCATGGAATGAATCTGTGTAAAGTTTCATGTCAATCCTTGAAGTAGTTTAAGAGGAGCAGTGATAACACATTTGTGCTAATGAATGGATGGATGACAGATGACAGACAACAGATCATTCCATAACTTCTTCTGGCCTTTGACCAACAGAACTAATAAAATTATAAAAACACCAATGCGAGTGATACAGTATATCCTGATGATAAATGATGCAGTCAACCCAAATCTTAAATTAACCTTGGGTTCATTCTGTACAATAAATTTTTAATGCTGTAAAGTTAAAGAGTAGAAGGGAAAGTGTGATGGAAAACTTAAATATTGAACTGTTACCTTGACCTTGAACACAGGAACTCCAATTCTGTATGTTAAACACCTTCTGGTAATAATATAATCTCAAATGGCTTTAAAGTTATGGAGTGCAAGGGAAAGTGTGATAAAAACATACAATATTGAACTGTGACCTTGACCATAAAGATAGGACCCCTAAATGTTGTACGCGACATATTCTAGTGATGATGTATAAGGATACCAAGTTTCATTCCATAATCTCAAACAGCTTTAAAGTTATTGAGTGGAAGGGAAAGGGTGATGGAAAACTTCAAATACTGAGCCATGACCTTGACCTTGAAGAACTAGACAAGAGGAAACTCTGTATGCTGACCTTAGCCCAATGAACTTCATTGTAACTGAACATATAACAATTTTCAAAAATTGGTTTTTCATCTTCTTCTGCTGCTCTGAAATTGTATAGTTACAACAAATCCATATTTACATCGTTATGTTCCATGCAGGGCCACATACTTATAATACAACCAGAGCAAAAGAGTCAAAAGTGATAATTCTGGCAAATTTAGTGTGCTCCCCAATATCATGAAAGTTACTAATAAAATATGAATAAAACACAGACACCCAACACAAGAATCCATGTTAAGTCACGTGTGCACTAATATCATGCATTAGAAAGGGTATAACAAATCTTATACTCAGAGCCCACGGGCTACCAGAATGCTGTGTCAGGGATACCAGACATTAAGTTCAGTTCATCCAGTGGGCTATTTTATTATATTATGGCTTTTTCTACATTCTACAATGCCTGAAAACTGACCTAAACAAAAATATGTAAGTAAAGTGCAATGGATGAATGGATTTGCAGAGAGATGGACAGACAAGGGTACTAGGGTAACAGAATATACCCTACCATGGTCATGATGGGAGATAACAATATTTTACAAAAGGAGTGAATTAGTGTTTATTTAAGATTGGACATCACAGTCTTTGACATCACCATATGGAGGGGGATCACTGCCATAATTCTGTGTATATATTTTCTATTAGTATACGATGTATATTCTGTGTTGCATTATTCTATCTTTGCATTTTCTTCGTGTATAGGATGTACATTCTGTGTTACATTATTCCATGTTTGCATTTTCTTTGTGTATAGGATGTTCATTCTGTGTTTCATTATTCTATGTTTGCATTTTCTTTGCGTATAGGATGTACATTCTGTGTTTCATTATTCTATATTTGCAGTTTCTGCCAATATTTATTACTGAATTTGTTTAGAATGTTATTACAATATGCAATTTTGTGTCTTCAGATTCCATGTGAGTGATTCATGTGCAATTTTTAATATTACACATGTTTACATTCTTAACTGTGTCTTTCTCAGTCAAAATTTCCTCTTTGCAATGGACAGATTTTATTTAATAACACACTGTTAAGTATCATACTGGTAAAATGTTTACATCCTGGACGTAACAATGCAGCACAATGAAAGTTGCAAGTTAGCTGTGAGCATTATGCAAGTTGCAATAAATTAATGTTCCATTATGACAACAGAGAGTGCTGTGATGTTGACTGAAAATAATGACTGCAGGTCTGGTATATTGCACATTCTCATCACGGTGGACTGATATACGGATCTGGTTTGCCATCTCTCATCAGCAATGTAGAATTTGATGAATAAGAAGACAATATAAATGTTTCTTTCTTCAAGGAGAAAAAATGAAACAAAACAACAGAATTTAAGCTGGGCAATCAGGAAATTTAAGTCTGGCAATCAGGGAATTTAAGCTGGGCAATCAGATTCTTTCCCTGGTAGCCTATAGGGCTACTATCTTATTTTTCAAACTGTATTACCATGTCAAACTGCCAGTAGGAGAGTTCTGAAAATTCTATAAAGCTGTATTACATTCGTCTTGATGTAATCTTGATTACATTAATTACCGTATATACTCATGTATAAGCTGGGTCCAAATGCAAACAACATAGACCCTGATCTGCTGTCGCATAGTGCACTGGCAGATCAGGGTCTATGTTGTTTGTTTTACTGATTAGTCCTTACAAAACTGAATAGACACAGATCTGCCGGCACATTTTGCGACAGCAGATCTGGGTCTATACAGTTTGCAGTTGGTATCGGATTATACACGGGTATATATGGTAGGCTATTTTTAGTGTTGAAGCAACATGTTTGAAGTCATTGAGAAGTCTTACATACTGATGAACTAGAAGATGAATCATTGGCATCACTGCACAGGCAATCGTCACCAACACTGAGAAAATCAGAAATGTCTGCAAGAGAAAAATAATTAAAGGAATCAGTAAGGTCTTTATTTAACAAGGTTTACTCAGACAATTAGTTAACAGAAGGACAATAATCTACCCTGGGGCCCTTTTAACTTCTGCAATATCTAATTTTTATTATAATTAACAATTTGTTTTAATACAACTACTGATGTAGATGATATACAAATTTCAAAAAACTTTACCACAGAACCTTACATTGTTGATGATGCCGCTTCAGTTGCCATCACAGCAAAAAAGGCGATACCTTTGGCTTGCTATCCACAGTTGTGACAAAAACATGTGCCTCAGTTGTGAAAGCAAAGTTTTGTGTAGCCCTAAAAAAAGCTTTGTCACAATAAGTCTGCACAAAACTTTTACCTTGTGTAGTTGATTGGTTGACTGAATGGTGTTAAATGGCACATCAGCACACATAAACTATTTAGTGCCAAGGCAGTATGAGTAAAGTGCCTTCACCAGAGACATACCACAGCAGCTGACCTGGGTTGGTCTTGGCATAAAACAAACCCAAACCCACTGTGAATCCTGCATGCTATAACCACTGACCTACTGCAGGGTGGTGCCAACATTGACAGCAGCAATGCTATTGCTCATAAAGTACCATCAAAATGATAATTCAGGTACCCTTTTCAGCCTATTTCAAATATGGCAATGCCTGTATTATATACTGGTAAATTTAACAAGGCTTTAATTTCAGGAGGTGATTTCAGCTTTCAGAGATCTACAAGTATCATTTTTGAGGTGTAAAATATTGGTAATGATAACTACATGACAACATACATGACATTTTTCTTAATAGCATAAAAAAACCAATTTAGTTTCCAGTCATCCATAAACTTATTGCCCTTGTTGAATCTAATAAAAACAATTCAATGTTTCCTGTCACCACACTATCAACTTTGCAAGCTGTTGAATAATGCAGGCATCAGATTATCTCAGCCTTATTTCAAGGATAATTAATATCCTTTTGTTCTAGGTGTCACATGTGGCTACATCAAATTACTGTATATACTCGATTATAAGTAAAGTCAAACTGTAAACAACATAGACCCTATCTGTCATTGCATAATGCACTGGCAGATCAAGGTCTATGTTGTTTGTTCTACTGATTTCTCCAAACAAACTGCATAGACCCAGATCTGCAGGAGCATTATGCAATGACAGATCTGGGTCTGTTCTGTGCAGTTTGCAGTTTTTGGGCTTGACTTATATGCTGGTATATACAGTACTCATGGGTGTTCACTTTCTGTGTACAAAGCACTTCACAGAAGCACACATTACCAGATATTACCGTATTTAGCTGTGTATAACACGCATTTTTTTCACCTAATTTTCTTATTTTAAGTCGGGTGTGTGCATTTTATAGAAGAACTTTAAAAAAAAGTTTTATTTCAGGTCGATCTAACGAAAGGATGAAGGCACTATAACTGCCTACATGTGTCACATTCACTCCTTGTGAAATATTAAATCCATTGCATGTTGCATTGTAATTAAATTGTTTACCAGTACTAGCCTTATTAAAGAAATAAATAACGCTTACAAACCTTGATAGTCATGTTCTTTGATTGCTTATGTGCCTCAACCAGAAATACATGTACATAACTACTGGTAACTTGTTGTTCTAAAGCTGTGCAAAGTACCGCATTGCAGCGGAACAAATATGATTACCACACCTGTACCGTTAATGTTCAGTATTCATTAACTGTGGATCTAATACATTTTGTCTTCATTTATTCTTGGTTGAACTGAAATATAATATTCATAATTCAAGCAGTGTTAATGTTCTCATCAGAGGCACCATTAGGGGACATATTTTTTGCGACTACGGTTTGTCTGTGACGGTAATGCTGACATATTGTGAAACAAGATAATCAATTAATGTATGAAGTTGGAAAACATTCCTTTGTTTTTCTTTGGAAAATAAATTTAGTTCTAAGTTTTAATTCTCCTCTTAAATGATAGTATTTTATATTTCTTTGTGACTATACAGTGATCAATGCTTCACCGATTTGGTGTGGTCTTTTCAAGGTTATCAGCAGAGCTAATATATGATGACAGTAAATGTTCAATATTTGATAACTGTGGATCGAATTATTGTTTTCATAATTTATTCTTGTTTGAATTGAAAAATAATATTTAGAATCAAAGCAATGGTAATTTTCTCATCAGAGGCACATTTAGGGGACATCTTTTTCCTTACTATGGTTAGTCTGTTATGGTAACACATTCACATTGTGAAACAAAATAATTAATGTATGAAGTCGGAAAACATTCATCTTTTTTTTCCTTTGGAAAATAAGCTTGGTTCTTAGTTTTATTTCTTATCTTAAATCGCAGTATTTGATATATTTTTGTAGCTATACAGTGATCAATGCTTCATTGACTCAGTGTGATCTTTTCATGGTAATCACCGCAGACTAAGCTTTGATGTGCTGAACATAGTTATAATGCTGTGTCTAGGTACATTTTCAATTTATTTACTTTTCTTCAGAAAATAAGCTTGGTTCTTGGTTTTATTTGGATTCTTAAACCACAGCATTTGATCCTTCTTTGTTACAATAGAGTGAGCAATATTTAACTGACTCAGTGTGTTATTGTTAAAGGTAATCAGCGCCAGCTAAAGTTTTGATGTGCCAAACATAATTACGAAGTATTGTCTTGCTAAATTCTATCTAGGGCACTGAGATATATTTTTAGAAGTGTCATGATAGTCCAAATAAGTATAAATACTGGACCTGAACTTTCACAAAACATCTTGTATTTGATCCAGGAATGATGACAGACAAGGACATACGGCGACTTTTCAAGAGTGATGATGACAATGAGGAATTTGAGGGATTTGATGCAATAGACTGAACTCCATCAACAAAGCAAACCTTAAAACGGCCTTTTTAAAGGCCAAACATAAAATCGGAAAGATGTACTTTAAAGTTCACCACTTTTTCATTCTTTCTTTTATGATATCTGTAAAAAAGTATTGGTTACAATTGGGTGGCATGTACTGATAGAAAAGACCAGAGAAACAGTCATGTGCTAGTTTATTGTAAAGAATTCAAACATCGTGTAACAAATAATGATCTATGCACTATCCAAAATGGCCAACTGTTGTAACTCTACGAAACGGAGCAAATATATTAAGATTTTAAAATGCATTATATCACATACGTGTTATATGGCAGAACTACATTTTTTCCCCTAATTCTTGGTTGAAATTCGGGGTGTGCATTATTCACCAATGCATGTTATACACATCAAAATATGGTATGGCACATCCAATGCAAAAATCATCCATACGCTAAAGGAAGGAATTAACAGAAAAATCCTACTACATGGTTATATATATACACATACACTTTCTCTGCATGAAAAAGACCAAGTAATTTATGCAACCAGCATTGGCCCCTGGGTCTCTCATCCACCATTTAGCAATACGCCTTTAGGTCTAAAACCCAACTTGTAAGTATATAAACACTTACTTGGCATGAAAAGAGGAATTCCCTTATAATAACGAACAGAAAGACGGTAGGCTAAGGTAAAAAACGGTGAGATACAGTGTTCGCAGAACCCTTGTTGGATACTGGAAACCAGCAAAAACCACCAAGGCTGGATGGATACTACAAATTCTAACACATGTCAATTCTAAGGACTGAACATGGGACTGCAAAACTGAAAAGTCAGTGCACTATCCAAGGTTATAATTTTTTCTAATAAAACGAGACAAAGATTACCTTTTTTAGGCCCAACCTGCGGGCAATATTAGGAAACAGGACCAACTGCATGAAGAGAAGTGGAATAGATGAGACCCCGATGGCAGTGCCTGTATCCTTGGGGTTAAATCCCAATCCATCTGTAAAGTGAAAAATACAGTACACGACTATTAGTACAAACATAAATAAATGTAAAATGAATTTACTTCTAGTACAAAGTGAATTTTTATGATGAAGCCAGATAAATTCATTATATCTGAGATATAATTAATCATGGATACATGAAAGGAAATCTAGTGGCCATAAGATGTTCATTATAAATGGAGTTTTAATGTATTCCTGTTACAAATATCATGTGCTGCTACAATACTTTTTTACCATAAAACAACGTCATGTGAAAGAATATATATAACTTGTAGATTCAGGTATGTGTAGATTTGACAAAGTTTTTAAAAAAAATTCACCATAAAACATCATGTGAAAGAATATATATATAACTTGTACATTCAGGTATGTGTAGATTTGACAAGTTTTTAAATACTTTTCCACCATAAAACAACGTCATGTGAAAGAATATATATAACTTGTACATTCAGGTATGTGTAGATTTGACAAAGTTTTAATATATACTTGTGTATAAGTTGTGTTCAACTGCAAACAATATAGACCCTGATCTGCTGCTGCATAATGCACTGTAGATCAGGATCTATGCAGTTTGCAGTTAGATCCAACGTCTACGTGAGTATATACGATAACCTCTTATCTCCTCACTTGCAAACTTTGATGCCAGTGATTGGGAAAACAAAAGTCTTGAGCCAAACACAAAGTTTTGTAATTGATCATGTGCTCCATCTATTCAGTAAACAACTAAATAATTATGAACAGCATGCATAAGGTAACTCACTGAGTTCACTTAGCATTTAACAGTGTCATCATGTTGTGGTTGGATACATGTAGTAACTGTGCATAATTTTCTCCATAGCAACTTTTATTTCATGGTCCAAATAGCATTATACTGAAAAAGTCTTTAACGTTTTTGTTTGTATATTGATCCTTTTTTAAAACAATATGATACATCTTTATGATATCTTTTGAAATAAATTCACAGGAAGCATTCAAACCCATACACCATCCACAATTTTTAATATTGGTCTTTTGTCACTTTTTGCAAACTCTTGACCTCATGTTATTTCATACTGAAATTTGCATATTTCTTACATATGGTTGTATAGAAATGTTTTGTGAACATTCAGCTTTAAGAATAAATTGACTTTTCCTATTTTCCAGGTTCTTCTGAAGCCTTTCTGTGCCTTTTTATCAAGCGCCCCTCCTAATATTTTTGCATGAAATACCATATTCTTGAGTCATACACAATCTGAAGTTATGTGTTGCTCTTAAACCAATGGTGCATATTCATTACAGTGTTCTTGTATAGTGGCACAAAAGGATTCAGCTTTAAGAATAAATTGACTCTTCCTATATTCCAGGTTCTTCTGAAGCCTTTCTGTGCCTTTTTATCAAGTGCCCCTCCTAATATTTTTGCATGAAATACCATATTCTTGAGTCATACACAATTTGAAGTTATGTGTTGCTCTTAAAACCAATGGCGCATATTCATTACAGTGTTCTTGTACAGTGGCACATCGTATTACCACGGTATGCCTATTACCACGGCATTTAAACGTTTTTATTCAGTGATATCCCCATGTGTAAAATCTGAATAACTTCATGTAAACATAATGTCAGAAAGTTTACACACCTGTGAATATTAAAAATCTGAAGAATAACTCTGTTCAGGGTAAACAAAATCGTAGATTTCCTTTACATGTACAAATTTAAGTGATAAAATCCCGTTCATACCATATCCTGTTTCAATCCCATTTGTTTTACTTTTCAATCATAAAATCATGTTGAGCACAATGTCTACAAATCATCTGCTTCACAATTTAAAGAATACAAGCAGAATTGTCAAACTCATGAGTTTTGTTTTAGTGTGGATTCTTAGATCAGTAGTATAAAGGCAAGAAAATGAACCCTGTCATCCCTTCAAATTCATAAAAGGTGTTTTCCAGACATGGGGCATACAGTCAAAGTTTACATGGGTTGGGGTTAACTATAAATATACAATGTAATATAACATAAGAATATCAGAAACCAAATTTATTTCATGGATTTGCTACAACTTGAGAATATAAAGATCTTGATTAAATGTATGAATTTAATGTTGAAATTTTGTTATTAAATGTATTTCTTGATTTATAAATTTTTGTTTTACTTTGATACTGTACTAATGACGATCACTGTATTTCTCAATTGCCACAGTAATAAGACGTTCTCTTTTGAGCACCTCCTGTTGGAGGTCCCCTTGGAATATCCAGCACTCTGGTGATCCCCTTGATTGGAAATTAAAATTATTCACCGTGACAAATGCACCACATGTTGATTACTAATGCAGTAGGATAAAAGTTAAAAAGTAAGTAAAACTTTTTGCGTATGTTTTCTTAGGTACAGTAGTAATGCGGTAAATAGGACATACCAGCCTACATATATACATTGATCTGAAATCACAATTTAGTAAGTTGCCATTTTAAAATTTAGTTATGATAGGATATTTGTTGTCAATTTTCATATCTTTAAAATGAAATCAATGAGCAAAAAAAATATTTCTGACAATTATTTTGAGCAATATTACACAGTTTATGAAGTAGATGCAAGTATTAAAATGTGGAATCGGAGAAAAGGAACTGGCACTGAGCTGGTTCTCAAGAAATATTTATGATTAAGTTTTTTAATTAGAGAAACGCTATATATAAATTTACTGTTCTTCATTATGACAATATTCATATTGATATTCACAAAAAATGACATGAATTGTTTTCTTTTCTTCCAAATTCTGCAAAATGGTTTAACTTTTGCCTCTTATTCGCCTATACTAAATATGAAAATGTTAATTTGAATACCAGTGTCTCTAGATAGGAATCCTACATTGAGTAGATAGCCTGACAGTGATAGCATCTCAGTAATTCTCACAGTCACATATATCAAGTCTAACCTCGAAATACATTACATTTGTATAATCTGATTCCTTGGTTTAAACGTCTGCTTTTTCGTAAAATGAAGTTTTTGTGTGTTTTTGAACCCAAGTTATGTTTTACTGTTGTACTTGTTTAAATTTTTTATGTAGCCACGTGCTGGGAAGAGTTCTTGCTGTCATGGGTGACCTTGAAAAAAAGACATAATTTGGAGTATTACGCAAATATTCACACACATTTTACCATTATTATTGTAAAGAGAACTCCAAAAGTATTTAAAAAGCAGGTGTAGGTGAATGTATATGTTCGTTTCATGAGTTCTTCTGTGTTTTACATAGTAAAATTGTTTGATCAGTAGACCTTAACTCAATTTCTCACTTCTATTTTCTCTCTATCCAAGTAAGAAATGGAGCAATTTTTATCTTCCAATTATACCTGTTTTAAAAACGTGTAAATAAAAAGTGTTGGATTATTCTTTCATTTATATTTGAAATATTTTTTAAACTACAAAACAACTAGTTTGCAATTGGAATGTATTACATGATACAACTAGTTTGCAATTGGAATGTATTACATGATAAATTAAGTGGTGATTTTTTTTAGCAGGGTTCACATCTTGACTGACCATTTTCAGGAGAGTGCAAAATTTGATGATGGTGGAGTGGAACAATGTAAGGCAACTCTTGGTGCATATCATGTAGCCCATGTCCTTTTGACAGGAATTGGAAAAAAAATTGCCTTTTTTAACAATATTTTGGCTCCCTGACATTGTTTCAGTGAATATATAAAACAATGAAAAATGCATAGCTATATTGTTCTTGATGGAAAGAAATATGTATTATCTTAGTCATACTGTCTTGATTATCTGAAAACATATCATATTCGTTGTCTTGACTCTTGAAGAATGTGTCCCTTGTAATTGACATAGGATTCAGGTAGTTTTTTTTTCTTCACCTTTTTGTGCCGTCATAAAAAAATTGTATATGTTCAATTTTTTCCAGACTGTGAAAGATCATTCTCCAAATGAACAGAATCAAGAGTGTGTTAAGGAACATCTTGATACAGACAGTGCTGAATTACCTTATGACAATTAGTACAGAAAGACTTTGCCTGAAGGACTTTAGTATTAATGTGGCAATCAAAATATATAAGGAAGTAAAGAAATGAAGATATCATTTATTTAAATTCAAAGACAAAGGAGTTTGACATCAAATCATGTTATAAGTTATGGAAATAAAGAATATTATGTAAATATATATACTTCTCTTATATATGATTGACATTAACTTTTTCACTTTTATAATGACAACGCACATATTTATGACGCTAACATGTGCTTACCCCGATGCTATCAAAAATTTCTGGGGAGATCACAGACATCATTCATCACTTTTGTTTTGTTAGCATAAACCCATAACTTCAAAAAAAGTATTTTTTTTTTTTTTGCCCATCCGTAATACGCTAAAAGTTTATGTAGATAAGATGCTGGAATTACAAATTTACGAAAATTTGATGAAGTTAAATATTGAGGGAAATGCACCAAAACATTTATTATGCAATTTATACAATTTGACAAATGCTTGTATAAAATTATCTTTTACTGCTCGTTTCTAGAATCTATAGTATTATGAAATATTACATTAAAATTGCATTTGTGGTGTCAACTTTTGAGCTGTGCTAATACTATATAATTATACCTGATTATATGTCGAGTCCAACTGCAAACAACATAGCAGACCTGCCAACCCTAACAAGACTTTATTAGTACGGCAGTTGATATTTTTCCATAAGTTAGACCAATTTTCAGTAAGGTATAACACAACATCATGTATTGCTATTGTCCACTTGGAAAACATGCATTTAAAAAGTTCAGAAGAGTGATCTGATGCAGCAAAGGTAAACATTATGTTCAACTAAAAGGTTTGTAAAGTACACTTAGACCTTAATGACCTCCAGTACAGTTTCAGAAACTGCAGTTCCAAACCCCATGGAGCTCAATGGCTTCTTGTTTACTCTCCCAACTTGACATAATCTTTGGGCTTATTTTGAATTTCACGTGGAGATGACCATCATCTTTCCTGCCACTAGACATACTCAAATCAACACGATATCCAATATATGTTATTGGTGCCTTTCCTACTTATTCATTTTTATGCTGATTAAACTTTGTAAGAGGCTTATTGTCTTTTTTATCTGCAACATGTTTTTGTTCATTGGACGTCATTTTTAGAAAATGCTAAATAAGCAATAGCTTGATAATGCAGATGTTTTGCATGAAAAATATGGACAGTTTAAAGCATCTGAGGTACTCATATAAAGTTAGACTGGTTCCCTGACAAACTCCACTGAATCTAATATGAAACCTGGATCTGGATCAAACACAGACAAGCAAGTATCCAGATTTGATTGCAATGATCATATTTTCATAATTTTTGCTATTATTCTGAAAAAGTCCATAATATAAGGGTCATTTCAGTCAGACTTATGGTCAAATCGTAAGGGTTGGCAGGTCTGACATAGACTTGGATCTACCACTGCATAATGCACTGGCAGATCAGGGTCTATATTGTTTTTTCTACTGATTACTCCTAACAAACTGCAAAGACCCTGATCTGCCGGTGCATTATGCGATGGAAGGTCTAGGTCTGTGCAGTTTGCAGCTGAACTTGACTTTTAATTGAGTATATAAGGTAATTAGCCATGCATACACAGCTATGCTTGTAGATTAATTACATCAACAATAACATGACTCTTAATGGCACTGACTGAGTAGACAAGAAATATCTTATGGAACAAGTATGCTCCCCCAAAGTGCCTGAAATGACCTAAATGCAAAACTTAACCAAACTGTGATAGGCAGACATACTGACAAACAGACATGGGTAACACTATATACTTCTACCACTCTTGTGGTAAGACATAATAAAGACAACACAGAAAACTTCAAAGTGTACACTGTGAAACTTTTTAAATAACAGGCAATGGAGGAACCAAAAATATTGGCCGCTTTTATGGATATGGCAAGTATTGGCTTGATTATCTGAACGGCCCTATGGGGACTTAATAGGTGGCTGGTCTGGAGAAGTCACAGAGGGGTAAGTCAAAGTCACAGAGGGGTAAGTCACGAAAGTTTCATTATATCTGATGATAATGTCTGAATCAAAAAGTAACTTTTTCAAGGCATCTGTAGTACAGAAGATGGTAGTAACTGTAAAGATAATGGTTAGAATAAGAACTGCTCCCTACACATTATCAACTAATCAATGCTCTCTTACTGAAAACTCTTTAACTTAAAATTGAAAAACATACACAGTGCTTGCTGATCATTAAACAAGGTTCATGTACACGTTTTTATATTGTCTCAAATTTAATTAGGTTTTCAAACCTAAATTAACAATACAGTAACAACCAGGACAACTTCTGAGTTCCAGAACAAAACATATCATATTTGGTTAACTGAGGCGATCAAACCATGAGTTTTCGCTATGCTTGTCCAAATATTAAGACCCGTTAAATAGTTAAGTAAAGCAGTTCAATTGATTAACTTGCCATTTTACTATTTGCTATTTACTTACCTAGTCTAACTTCTGTGGCAACCCATACCGTAAAAAGTTCCTCAAATCCAACTACTCCAAATGAAAATATAGAATACACGGCCACAGCTAACATAACATCATACTGTCTGCAAAGAAAAGTAATGGTAATGTAAAAAGAAAAGAAACAGAACTAGAATGTGCAACAGTGTTCAGATTACATGGATGCCCTTGTCGATAATATACTTTGATTGAAGAAACCTTGATTATACAAAGGAGAACCTCAGAGTCAAAAAGGGGCCATAAATCAGTTAAAACTGATGGAAAAAAAGCGGTAAATCAAACTTGAATTATGTCTTCTTGATATTAAGGCCATACAGTTTAATGTTTCATGCAGTCCATCAAAAGTTATAGAGCTGAAATGAAATTCATTATGCAGGTGCACATTTTCAAGTCAAAAAGGGGACACAACTCAGTTGAATTTGGTGAAAAAAGGTTGAATCAGAGTGTAATAAAAAATTACATAACTCACCTCTACGAAGTTTTTAGTAGTCTGCAGTAGCCACTGTAAACATTAATCATCATGTTGAAAATAAATTCAGACAAAAGTGATCTTAAGAACAAAATGTTGACCACTTTACTAAGTAAAGTTCTTTTGCAATTTTTTATCTTTACATTTCAACTTTTAATCTTTTTAAAATTTAAAGTTGTCACTTTTAATCGGTACTATTTAGCCAGTATTATGCTGACATACTGTTAAACCATATGCATACATACATACTGTAACAAGGCATAAAAGACGTAAAACATGAAAAAGAACATTCTTTTCCATGATATCAAAGTAGTTGGGTACTATTACAACGAGTTGGTAAAAACCAGAGAGCAATTTTGTTGTATTTTTTAAAAAAAATCATTTGTTCTTAAAATCGCCCTCAGTAGCTATTATCATGGTCTAGTGCTAGAAACCTGAATTCACTGGGTGAAAGTCACAGGCTTGAGTACCGTATTTACTCGTGTATAAGCTAATACCAACTGAAAAGCAACCAGCATGCAGTCCATTCATATAAATCCAATACTCATTCAGATGTACAATACACAGTGAACATGCTGAGGGTAACTTATAATAATACACAATGAATGGTCATTAATATGGAAAGTTGACCATTGAATAAGCATATGTATTAATATTTCTAACTGCACTTGTTAGAAAGGGCCTTCTAAGTAGGCTAGGATATATATATATAGCATGGAAGACTCTATGTGACCATGAGCTAAATGCAAATACTTAATCCATGTTAGTAAAGCATCAATAGTAGGTCACATTCTTTGGTTGTAAGGGTGTAATACTAACAGAGATGCATCCAATTATTAAGTTCATTGCTCCAAACTCAGACTAAAATGGTTGCATTTGTGGTTAAAAATTCAGAATTGGTGAGTGAAAACTGTCAACTGATGCCCTCTGGCAACCTTCAGAATCATAATGTGGCAATCAAAATACTACATAAACACTTTCTGATTTCAAGTATATACCATATTTTATGCTAAACATGTGGCAAATACAATTTAATAGACATCTCTTTTCCATTGTCACCACCTTTCTATGTGACTACTCTGGCTTACAGCACATAATCTGTGCAGTCAAATGCTGCTAATGGCACAGATCCAGGGCAAAGCGGACATGGAGACAAATACATAAAATTATGTAGTAAAATTACCATCAGTTGAATAAACACTGAGGCTTTCTTAATACAGACTATCATCAGAAAACAACGAAGGTAAGGCCTTTTATTGGTTAATTCAAGGCCAGGCAATATGAAGAGAAATAGTTTAGAGAACTCCAAATTGTGATTTTACTGGCTGGCCTGAGGTTGAAGCATATGATGACTGCTGACAGTTGTGTTAGACAGATTAAGGTAAAGTATTCAAAATAAGTTTATGCTTTTTTTATCTGTAATTCTTACCATTAATTACCAACTGAATTGATTAATGTTTCAACGTTCATGGTGACCAAATTATTAGGACCTGCCAAAGTAAAATCTGAAATGGACACCATAATTTTCAGGCAGGTCACCCAATGGCTAGTCAAGTTTGAAAGGTACTTGGTGCACTTAAATTTCTTTTAAACAGCATCCTATCAATGAACTCGTAACACAAAATTTAAACAAAGTTGCTGAAGCTTGAAATACAGATCACAGAGACCTCTTTTTGCAATATGCATCAAGATGCATCCTCTCACCAAGTTTCATGATTCTTGGTATGATAGTATGCATACAGAATTAAAAAACTCTAATGATCATGAGATAAATGGAAAAACTTAACCCAAGCCAATAAAAGATTAAATACAGGTCACGATGAGCTGCTTTGCTGATAAGAGTTTGGTTCTACTGAAGATGCGTATCATTATAAATTTCCTGATTATAGCATGAACAGTGCCTGAGAAATGAACATCAAACATAAAATTTAACCTCTGTCAGTGACGCATAAAATATGGGCCATAATGACCTACTATTGAAATGATGGAGTAATGACCATCAAAATGCATCCCCTCAGCAAGTTTCATAATTCTAAATAGGATAGTATGTATACAGAATGCAAAATAACCTATGTGGCAATGAACTATTTACAAAAACATAACTCAAGACAAGAACAGGGCTCAAATGTAATGCTTACATACTCAATGTGAGTCAACTGTAGAAAATGTGAGTTTAGATTTCAAGTTCTTGCATCTTTTTGCAAGTGCAAAATTTTCCAGTGATATACTGCAAATCATTAGTAAAACTGCACTGCCAACTGCATGGCAGATTATGAATTATCTGCACCTCAGTGAATCTTTGATAATAGGATTCAGTCAAAAATCTCTCTGAGCTAAACCAGAGCTGTATGGAGGATGTGGCAAACTTTGGATGCTCCTTCAGGAAGTCTGTCTTGATGATGTATTTATGCACCAGTGAGTTGTCATGCAGTAGATGAATATTTCGGGTGCCACTGTGTGGATGGGTGGTTTGGGAGTGTTCCATAATTTCTGGCAACACTTTAGAGGCATACAAATGTCCAGTGCTACTAGCAGAGTCAGGTGCCTGGATGACCAGGCCTTGTGCATAGAAAAATAATACATGTAAAATTCTCTTGACAGTTCAGCTACATCAAGTGATTTGTGGTCTCTGCTCATTTGCTCTGATCCAAATTTTATTACTTTATCCTTGAGTTAGGTTTGAAAAAAGTAAACCCATGTTACATCACCTGTGATAATCTCATTCAAACATCTCTGGTCACTCTTTTCATGTTTGGTGAGTAGCTGTTTGGTAATTTCAACCCAAGTCTATTTTTGATCAGCCGTCAACAAATACGGAACCCATCTTGCACAAACCTTTCTGAGCTTCAAATAATTCTTCAATATATTAAAAACAGCTGATGAAATAATGCCTGTGATCATAAAAATATTTTCCACTGTGAATCGAGCATCTTCATCAATTGTCCCCTTCACAGAAGCCACTTCCTGCTCACCAAGCGAAGACAATGGTCTTACAGAATGTGGGTTATCTTCCATGGATTCATGACCATCTTTAAAATGATGAAACACCCAAAAATTGCTGGATATGACAGAGAAAATTATTTTCATAAACTTTATCCAAGTTGGCCATGATATCAGTCGAAGAGTACCCTACGAGCACCTGGATTTTACAGTATGCTCTTTGCTCAGTATCAGAAATGTTCTCCTCCTCCAACATTTTTATGCCACTGTCATTTACCTATGTTATGTCACACAAATATATCTGCAGGTGTCCAGCATGCTGCAGATCAATTTATTGAACATTATTTTGTCTATTGATCGGCATTTAATTTATTGACAGGTTCAAAGAAACAAAAAACTTTCCAAATACCCCTCACATGTAATAGTACATATAGATAGATAAATAGATAAGAAAAGGTTAGAATCCATGTATAGTTAGAGCAGCAAAGACAGACATACAGATCAACAGACAAATGAATAGGATATGATAAAGGATTCTGGAAACAGCTAAATTTTTAAGAGAGAAAGTGATGTCTAGGTAAAAGACCTTGAATTGAAATATTAAACATAACCGAGAAAAGAACTGTGTTAACCTAATTTTAATAATGTTTTATTATACTGAGTTTCCTTTCATTTTGTAATGATTTATTTATACTCAAAACTGAATGATCTCAGAACACTTACTTTTATCCATTTAATTACTGGCCAAACATTAAGTATGTATAGGTTTTCTGTAATTATTATGTAATTAAAAGCTGATAAACATTGCTTGTGGGTGCTAGAGTTTTGGTACATCAATTGTGCTTTTAAAGAAATTCAGGTGGCTAATTATTAGAGATGAGTGTCTTTTATTTCCAAACACACCTATCAAAGAAATTTCACGAGTTATATTATTATCAATTATCACAAAGTCACCTTGCAATCGTCGACATGCATCAAAACAATCTTTTTAACAAGTCAATTTTTGAGAGTCGACAAGCTCGTCACATTTTAAAGTCTACTCACAAACTGCCTGTGGCTAAGTTAGGGCTTGAAAGTCAGCAAATCCTATACCCTTACAAATATTATGATTGAAATGTAACTGATAAGTTGAAATATAAATATTAATTCCCTATCTGTCAAAACTGGCTTCAAATAGTAAATGTTCACATTAACATGTCTACAAAAGAAAACATGAGACAGACTTTGACAATGACTACAACATGGAAGTAACAGACTCTGACAGGGTATCCTGTGAAATAAAGGAACAATAGCCAAATGAACCTGCAGGTATCTATGCAATAAAAGCATATAGTATATACATATAAAGGGGTTGATATATGTACTGTGATGAGGTTGCAGTGTATAAGACTTGCATAACATAAAGCAGTACAAACTGAACACTATGTCTCGCCCCCAATTTTTGGGACTTGTCATTGGCAGGTATCTTACAAATCTGAGCTTGTCCTGGGCATTTAGCAAGTGGATTTGTCATGTCCTCCATGAATGGTTAAAACTAGAATTGTGTTCATGCAACACGGATGCCCCACCACAGTGCCTAAAAACTGACTTCAGCACAAAACTTTATCTAAATGTGACAGACAGGTGCATGGATAGATGGATGGACAGATGGAAGAACTGATAGATGAGCAAGGGTAACACTATGTGCCCTACTACTGTCATGCTGGGGCATAAGAAACTAGGAATTTTTTCATACAATAATATTCCTCTTATTTTCTGTTATCAATAAACTAAAAACATGAATGCCCCCAAGACAGTGCCTGAAGATTGAGCAAACCACACAACTTAACAATATGGCCATATGTACATACTTATGGACAGACAAGAGTAAAACTTTATGCCCCTACCACATTTGAGGTGGGACATAAAAATTTTACAATACATGTTACAGCGAGAGTGGAACCATGTGTCACATGCTGTGTTACATTGATATCACATGATACATTGATATACAATGTCACATGCTGTGTTACACTGAATTGATATGTGTCATCATCAACATATGGCTTTTTATCATCATTTGCTAGCTCAACTACCTCACCATGTGATGAACAAATGTGTATATACTTTATTTGCCCTATGTAAAATGCATACCCAGTGTATATACTTTATTTGCCCTATGTAAAATGCATACCCAGTGTATATACTTTATTTGCCCTAATATGTTAAATGTATACCCAGTCTATATACTTTATTTACCCTTACCCAGTCTATATACTTTATTTACCCTATGTAAAATGCATACCCAGTGTATACACCTTATTTACCCTATGTAAAATGCATACCCAGTGTATACACTTTATTTATCCTATGCAAAATGCATACTCAGTGTATATACTTTATTTATCCTATGTAAAATCCATACCCAGTGTAAATACTTTATTTACCCTATGTAAAATGCATACCCAGTGTATACACTTTATTTACCCTATGTAAAATGCATACCCAGTGTAAATACTTTATTTACCCTATGTAAAATGCATACCCAGTGTATACACTTTATTTACCCTATGTAAAATGCATACCCAGTGTATACACTTTATTTACCCTATGTAAAATGCATACCCAGTGTATATACTTTATTTACCATTGTAAAATGCATACCCAGTGTATACACTTTATTTACCCTATGTAAAATGCATACCCAGTGTAAATACTTTATTTACCCTATGTAAAATGCATACCCAGTGTATACACTTTATTTACCCTATGTAAAATGCATACCCAGTGTATATACTTTATTTACCATTGTAAAATGCATACCCAGTGTATATACTTTATTTGCCCTATGTAAAATGCATACCCAGTGTATGCACTTTATTTGCCCTATGTAAAATGCATACCCAGTGTATGCACTTTATTTACCCTATGTAAAATGCATACCCAGTGTATATACTTTATTTGCCCTATGTAAAATGAATACCCAGCAAAGAGCATTGACCCAGATCTGCCATCATATAACTAGCCAACAGATCAAGTACTTGAACCTGCCCAGATGTGGACTAGTCAAAGCTGGTAAGGAAATGGCTTAATATGTCTTGAACACTAATTTAAAACAAGATCACTATGTCTTGCCTTTAGTAGAAGTCACTGCAGTCATGATAACCCATTTTTATATGACAGCATATTATTCTTGTAAGTGTACAATGTATAAATAAATAAATATAAGGAAACAAACTTTTACCTTAAAAGCCAAATTAAAGAAGTACTCTTCAGTTTCTCACAGCATGATGAATGGTGTTTGGTTTCTGATTCTGAACTTCTGTCGACAAATCCTGCCGCTTGCCCTTTTATTTTTACCACATGAACATCTTCCATTGTTGTCACATTGCCATTTTCTACACTAATTTGTACATCCATGACAGGCACAGCTTTCTTTTGTGTACTACTGTTTTGATTGGTCCTTTCTGCTGAGCTTAGCAATGTCCTACACTCTGTAATATTTTCATGGGATCTTTGGTGACTTGTCCTAGTGTTACTATTGGACTTATACAGATTTCCATCACTACAATATAGCCTTGTTCCATCAGCATCACCTTCTACTGTATCTAAATTAATACTCTGCTGATACAGAAAATTGTCCATCTGAGCATGATAGGTGGCACCCTCAGCCTTCATATGTAAATTTTCAACTGACATTGCTGGTTGTGGACTACTTAAGTTTTCAATGCTCTTAACTGTAGCAGAGGGGATCAAAAGGATTTCTTTTTTCATGTCATTTTCTTCATGATCTAAGTCTTCTATATCAATCATGATCTCCTGTGTTCTGAAAAATAAAGTGGAATAACCTTATACAGTAGATTGCTGATTATCTATAATCCAATTGTCTGGGTTGTTCACTTGTAAGGTCACCATGTCCCACAAAAATTAAATTTACTAACTGATTAAAGATTATCCAGATGGCTAATTTTAGAGACACACAAGACCCTCTTTTTTGCTGAGCCCACCTTTAATTTAGCTAGAAAGTAGAAAAAATGTAGCAGCCAGTTTAATTAAAAAAGTTTTCACACTGAACTTAATCTAGGGTGAGGGTGGATGTATGGACAGACTTGCACAGATTTAAAAAGTGGCCGCTATGTCAAGCTTCCACCAAGGAGACCTCAGCAAAAAATAATAATTTTGTCACTTTGTGCATTCAACGTATTTGAAACATTACATTTTCACAAAATGACGATTGAGTAAAAATCAAAATGTTGTTTCAAATTCTGTATGGTAATCAAATGTATTTTTGCAAAGTTGGTTCTCCACTAAATTTGCATAAAGTTTATGACAGATGCAAAAAAATTCATTATAGCCATGATGGAGACAAAACACCTACATTTCCACTGATATCTTGCATTTTATTTACATGTCCAAATATTTAAAACTTTTATAAGCTCATTCAAATCTTTCACATGTGCAATTCAACCAGTTCAAAGTGGAATATTCTTCATGTACCCTAGGACAAGCACCACTGATTTTACTGTCACCATCTGTCTGGTACTGCTTTAGCAAGAAACTGAATCAGTTTTAATATGTTTAAAGTAATATTTGCTGCTGAAAACATGTTTTAGTTCATTATTTGTGGGCAATAGATCATGTATCTGAGGGTTTCGGGATGCTCAAGGCGGTTTCATGTTCTCAAATTCAGTTTTTCTGGTGATGCATCTACAGAGCAAGTAAAATGGACATTTTCAAGTGTAAAAAACTACAGCGGATATTCTCAAGTCCTAAAATACAAGATTATTATTTCCATTCTGACATATTTTATAAATTTGCTACTGAAACTGAATTTTTTTTTAATGCATAACTTCATGTCACAAAGAGTGCCAAGATGTCATTTGGCACAATGTAAAGGTGTCATAATGGCATAGTGTCATGGCATCATAATGGCATAGTGCCAAGGTGTCATAATGGCATAGTGTCAAGGTTTCATATGACATCAACACTGACAGATCAACCGACATTTTACTGTCCCAAACTTGGATATTAAAATAAGAAGACAGGGCATACAACTTTTACCTTTTTATCACTTGCTTTACAAACTTTATGAAGAAAAAGTAACTTAGTAAGAAAAAGTAACTCTATCTAGGATTTATCAATTACAAAACTTTATTAAGACAAAGTAACTATCTAGGAAAAAGTAACTATCTAGGAAAAAGTAATTCTATCTAGGAAAAAGTAACTCCATCTAAGAAAAAGTAACTATCTAGGAAAAAGTAACTATCTAGGAAAAAGTAACTCTATCTAGGAAAAAGTAACTCCATCTAAGAAAAAGTAACTATCTATGAAAAAGTAACTATCTAGGAAAAAGTAATTCTATCTAGAAAAAAGTAACTCCATCTAAGAAAAAGTAACTATCTAGGAAAAAGTAACTCTATCTAGGAAAAAGTAACTCTATCTAAGAAAAAGTAACTATCTAGGAAAAAGTAACTCTATCTAGGAAAAAGTAACTCTATCTAAGAAACAGTAACTCTATCTAGGTTTTATTAAGTACAAACTTTCCTAAGAAAAAGTAACTCTATCTAGGAAAAATTAACTCTATCTAAGAATCAGTAACTCTATCTAGGATTTATCAATTACAAACTTTCCTAAGACAAAGTAACTCTGTTTAAAAAAAAGTAACTCTTTCTAGGAAAAATCAACTCTATCTAAGAAACAGTAACTCTATCTAGGATTTATCAATTACAAACTTTCCTAAGAAAAAGTAACTCTATCTAGGAAAAAGTAACTCTTTCTAGGAAAAATTAACTCTATCTAAGAAACAGTAACTCTATCTAGGATTTATCAATTACAATCTTTTCTAGGAAAAAGTAACTCTGTTTAAAAAAAAGTAACTCAATTTAGGATTTATCAATTCCAAACTTACTTCTTATTGAGAGTTTCTGGCAAGAAAAACAAATCAACTGTAAATGCCACGGCACATACTATGAAGGCAACAAGACTGGGAAGTATGTATGGGAAGTCTTTCAGAAAGCCATCTGAGCTAAACACATCAGGGTATCTTATAGTTGGTGATGCAAGGTATCCTGTAGAAATGTAAAAAAACCATGCATGTAAAACCTGCACATTTTATTTTTAATATTTTTCTTGCAACTTTTAAAGCAAAAAAAATTTTGAAGAAACCATTCAGTTTCAATAACATCAAACTAATGCTTACGTTGCTACTTGTGATAACACATCTCATCACTGTGTAAAATATGGTTTATGTTGCTACCAGTGATAATGCATCATCCTGTCATTTTGATGTAAAACTGTTGCTTACACTGCTACTAGTGATAACATATCATCCCGTCACTGTGGTGTCAAATATTGCTTATGTTGCTACTAGTGATAATGCATCATCCTGTCATTTTGATGTCAAACTATTGCTGACATTGCTACTAGTGATAACACATCATCCTGTCACTGTGATGTCAAACTACTGCTTACATTGCTAGTAGCAACAACACATCATCCTGTCATTGGACAGTCAAAGAAATTATGATGACATAATAACAACCAGGGGCATGAGGGCAGTTAAAAATGGCCACTACATTTACATCCAAGGTCTTTTTCATGTATGTGATGCAAAAGGTGGCAGACTTTCTGCCTGGCATTACATCATGTGATCAGTTTCTTCACTTCATGGTAATAGGGATAAGATTATGCTTTTGGGAGCTACTGAACTATTTGACATCATTATACCTTGCACCTTTTATACAAACAGTACACATGGAATACTAAAAATTTCTTTTTCAAATACATTACCTGATCATAATACATTAGGAGTACATCTACTACCTCACAAATCCAGCCCATCCAATCATAATACATTAGGAGTACATCTACTACCTCACAAATCCAGCCCTCACAATCATAATACATTAGGAGTACATCGACTACCTCACAAATCCAGCCCACCCAATCATAATACATTAGTAGTACATCCACTACCTCACAAATCCAGCCCACCAAATCATAATACATTAGGAGTTCATCCACTACCTCACAAATCCAGCCCACACAATCACAATACATTAGGAGTACATCCACTACCTCACAAATCCAGCCCTCACAATCATAATACATTAGGAGTACATCCACTAGCTCACAAATCCAGCCCTCACAATCATAATACATTAGTGCATCCACTAGCTCACAAATCCAGCCCTCACAATAATAATACATTAGTACATCCACTAGCTCACAAATCCAGCCCATCCAATCATAATACATTAGTACATCTACTACCTCACAAATCCAGCCCTCACAATCATAATACATTAGGAGTTCATCCACCACCTCACAAATCCAGCCCACACAATCACAATACATTAGGAGTACATCCACTACCCGACAAATCCAGCCCTCACAATAATAATACATTAGTACATCCACTAGCTCACAAATCCAGCCCATCCAATCATAATACATTAGTACATCTACTACCTCACAAATCCAGCCCTCACAATCATAATACATTAGGAGTTCATCCACCACCTCACAAATCCAGCCCACACAATCACAATACATTAGGAGTACATCCACTACCCGACAAATCCAGCCCTCACAATCATAATACATTAGGAGTACATCCACTACCTCACAAATCCAGCCCACCCAATCATAATACATTAGGAGTACATCCACTAGCTCACAAATCCAGCCCTCACAATCATAATACATTAGTACATCCACTAGCTCACAAATCCAGCCCTCACAATCATAATACATTAGGAGTACATCTACTACCCGACAAATCCAGCCCTCACAATCATAATACATTAGGAGTACATCCACTACCTCACAAATCCAGCCCACACAATCACAATACATTAGGAGTACATCCACTACCCGACAAATCCAGACATCTCAAGACACCCACACAAAGCCAACATTCTGCAGCAGCAAACAAACACTCTCCTTATGAAAAGAGCAGTAAAGATTGCTCACAAGACCAGTCAGGATTCTACACCAGAATTTTCCTAGTTCCCAAAGCCAATGGCTAGCTCCATTTGGTCACAGATCTAAGCTCTCCCTATGCAATCCTCAGGAATTTCTGGGGAAGATCTGTGGGAATATGAGGAAACACATCATGGTGGTCTAGGCTGACTGCAAAATCTCCCTCCTGAATGGTATTGAGTGTCTCCATTCAGAAGTGTGATGCCAAAATGTACTGATACAGATACACCATGTACTAGTTCAGGGCACACCCTTTTGGTCTGAAGTTCAGTCCCTGGGTCTTCATGAAAATCATGGACAAAGCCATGACTCACTTCAGAACCACCTCCATGTCCATGGCATCAAAACCACCTAGATGACATTATACAAAAGCACAGATGAGGAAACTTTTGTACCAAGGCATGAAATTCCTTGTTTTGCTCTCACTTCAACTTGGATTCCTTGTCAACAAAGACAAATCAAATCTCACTCCATTCCAGCACTGTATCCACCTGGACATGGAGTTCGAAACCCTCTTGAACCGAGCCTTTCTACTACAGGAACATGCCTTGAAAGTCACCTTGGTAGTGTCTACCATTCTTTCAGAGATTAAAATTTCATCCTGGATATTTCTTGGTCTCTTGGGTCTCAAAAAACTGAATTTCAGCCAGGAAATTTCTTCAGCTCTTGTGTCTCCTCAATGTGGCAATAGATCTTCTTGTCCAAGGCCACCTGTTCATGAGATCACTGCTGATGACTCTTCTAAGCCAGTGGCAGTTGAAACATTGCCCTCTACATCAATGTTCAAAGTTACAGACTACTTGATGTCCCACCTCTGAAAATGTGAGCCACTCATTTGGCTTATGGCAGGTATCCTGCTGTAGGACCAACAGCTGGGAATCACAATCTGCACAAATGCTAGAAAAACAGGCTTGGGAGCCCATCTCCTGTCTTCCTTTCAAGAAGTGAGTGTGGTTTGGCCTCTTCAGGAGCACTAATTATACATCTCCTGAAGATAAAGGCTAAAGTGAACGCTTTCAATCGTGGCAGGAGACACTGTCTGGAAAGGACATTCTCACTTTGTCTGATAACTCAATTGTTGTCAATGACATCAGAAGGTTAGGGAGAACCAAGTATCCAGACCTCTACCTTCTTGTTTGGAATTTTCTCAGGTGGTGTTATCATTAACAATTTTACATTCAAGTCGACCATATTCCAGACAGACTCAATTTCTAGCAGAACCCACTGTCCCGACAGAATCAGCCAATTCACTCCAAATGATTCCTTCATCCCTCAGACTTCAGTAGAATATGTCATGAACCTATTTATGACAATGTTGAAGGCTAAGCTCCCAACCTTCATCTCCCCAGTCCCCGATCTGAAAGCCTGGACAGTCAACAACCTTTCCATGAACTGGAATGGTATCATTGCATACACCTTTTCCCAACCCCCTCTGATTCCTAAAGTCTTGAAGAAAGCAATGGAATCAGAGTGCCAACCAATCCTGATTGCTCAAGTGGGAAAAATTAAGGGTCAATTAAATCTTGAACCTAGCAGCAAAGATTCACAGAATTATCCTGTCTTCTCCTCGCCTGCTGAAAAAAACGCGAATGCAGGTTTTCAATCTGAACCCAGAAATGTTGAATCTGTATGCCTGGCTCATATCAAATAAACACTTTTCATATCAAATAAACTCATATCAAATAAACACCTTGGAAATAAACACTTTTCATATCAAATAAACTCATATCAAATAAACACCTTGGAAATAAACACTTTTCTGTACAAGTGATGAACAGATTTGTTCAAGAAAGAAGGCAACCACCTTGAAAGTGTATGTGACTAAAGGAAGAGTTTTCTCCCAGTGGTGCAAGCAGCAACATATTTCTCCCTTAAAAGCCCCAGTACTACATATAGCTGACTTCTTCCTATGGCTCTTAGAGGAGAAGTCAGCTCCCATCTGGTGATTGTATGGATTCAAATCATCGAATGCATTCTGCATTTCCACTCAAGTGTAAATAAGCATCTCCACATGATGTATGTTAACACTGATTTGGAAAGAAGACTTTGAACACAATGTGCGGATCACTATGCTCTTGAACAACTACCGCTGTTTATGACCTTGATCTCTGACCTGTGACTTCCATGGTACTGACCTCCAACAGTGGGTCCCAGGATGATTCCACCGCCCCATGCCACAGCAATGATGGACATTCCTACAGCCTGGTTGGTGTTGTCTGAGATCTCATATAAAACTGTTTTGGCTGTCCCAACTGTACCTGTAAATATGTACATAGTTGATATAAATATGAGTGAGCATATTTTTATGAAAAACCTTTTATTAATGATGAAGTACCATCATATTATAACATTGACACTGTATATTTATCAAAAAGCATTCTAAATAACGTTACAATAGTGACTTTGTTTAGAAGGATCTAAGCCAATTGAGTACTGTATTTTGCTGTATATAAAGCACAGTTTTTTAAGCCCAATTTTCTTACTTTTGGGAGGGTGTGTGTGTTTTATAGAAGAACTAAAAACAATGTTTATTCCAAGTCAATCTGATGAAAGGATGAAGGCACTATAGCTGCCTACACATGTCACATTCACTCCTTATGAAATATTAAATCCATTGCACATTGCATTGTAACTAACTTGTTTACCGGGGCTAGCGTTATTAAATAAATAAATAATGCTTACAAACCTTGACAGTCTTGTTCTTTGAATGCTTATGTTAATAAACTTGTTTCATTTCACACCGCTGTGTAGCATTTTGTTTTATGACTTAACCAGAAATACATGTACATAATGACGGGTAACTTGTTGTTCTAAAGCTGTGTAATGTACCGCATTGTAGTGGAACAAATATAATGATTACTGTACCTGTACTATAAATGTTCCGTATTTGATAACTGTGGATCTAATACATTATTTCTTCATTTATTCTTTGCTGAATTAAAATATAATATTTAGAATTCAAGCAGTGTTAATGTTCTCATCACAGGTACATTTAGGGGACATCTTTTTCACGACTACGGTTTGTCTGTTACAGTAACATTGACACATATAGTGCAACAAAACAATCTATTAATTTATCAAATTGGAAATTTTTTTTTCTTTGGAAAATAAACTTGGTTCTTAGTTTTATTTCTCATCTTAAATCATAGTATTTGATATTTCTTTGTGACTATATAGTGATCAATGCTTCAGTGATTCAGTGTGGTCTTTTCAAGGTAATTAGTGGAACAAATATACGATTACCATACCTGAGAGCTATTATGCAGCAACACAGGAATGATGACATAGGAGGACATATGACTTTTCGAAAGTGGTGATGATGAGGAGGAATTGAGGGATTGGATGCAACAGACTGAACTCCACCAACAAGGTGAACCTTAAAACTGCACTTTTAAGGGCCAACAATAAAATTGGAAAGATACACTTTCAATATTGCCACTTTTTTTTCATTTACGATATCTGTAAAAAAAATATTGGTAATTATTGGGTGTTGCATACTGACAGGAAAGACCAAAGAAACAGTCAAGCACTGGTTTATTGCAAACAATTCAAATGTCATGTAACAAATGATGGTCAGTGCACTATCCAAAATGACCGAAATTATCAAGATTTAAAATGTATTATATCACATGCACATTATATGGCAGAACTAAGTTTTTTCCCCTCATTCTGGGTCAAAATCGGGGTGCGCATTATACATCAGTGCGCATTATATATCAGTGCATATTATACATCAGTGCACGTTATACACCAGTGCGCATTATATATCAGTGCACATTATACGTCAGTGCGCATTATACATCAGTGCGCATTATATATCAGTGCACATTATACATCAGTGCGCATTGTACATCAGTGCACATTATACACCAGTGCGCATTATACATCAGTGCACATTATACACCAGTGCGCATTATATATCAGTGCATATTATACATCAGTGCGCAATATATATCAGTGCATATTATACATCAGTGCGCAATATATATCAGTGCACATTATACATCAGTGCGCATTATACACCAGTGCGCATTATATATCAGTATGTATTATACATCAGTGCGCATTATACATCAGTGCATATTATACACCAGTGCGTATTATACATCAGTGCGCAATATACATTATTGCTTATTATACATCAGTGCGTGTAATACATCAGTGCAAGTTATACACACCAAATTATGGTAAGAGGGAAAACACACAAATCAATTGACAGATTCTGAATGGTAGGCAAACTTAAGTTTTATAAATTTCAGTTTTTCTGAGCGGTAAGACATTAATATTCAAATCCCATTAAATCAGTTTTATAGCCCGTTTTTTTCCTAATTTTAATAAATGATTTATCCAGAGTTGCAGTGATGTAAATCATAAAATTCTTTGTCTGAGATTGGGTTTCTATTATCAGCCAATCAAAAACAACATCTCTAGCTCAAACTCAACTTCAAGAGTTTTATGCTCTCCAGGTATGTTCTCCTTCTAATTGTAATCAAAGTGTTGCAGTAATGCAGCGTAACCCTTGTTGATAACTCTTGGTGTGCAGCTAAGTGAAGGCTTTTGAGAATGGGTAAATCCATTGCTTCATTTGTAAAATTACTCAACATAATATCTGTGCTTGAACATGATTGAAAAAAGTTATTTGAGGCTACAGAATTTATCTTTTTCAGCTATTGTCTCTGTGTAAGAAGATTTCTTCAAAAAGCAAAAAGAAAATAACATAAACATCAAAAGAAATAGGTATGATAAATACTACTAAATAGAACATGGAAAAATAGGTATGATAAATAATAATAAAAAGACCATGGAAAAATAGGTATGATAAATAATAGTAAATAGACCATGGAAAAATATGTATGATAGATAATAGTAAATAGATAGACCATGGAAAAATATGTATGATAGATAATACTAAATAGACCATGGAAAAATAGGTATGATAAATAATAGTAAATAGACCATGGAAAAATAGGTGCGATAAATAATAGTAAATAGACCATGGAAAAATAGGTATGATAAATAATAGTAAAATAGATCATGGAAAAATAGATGCAGGGGCATACTACAAGCCTTTAACCAAGTAAGCTTTGTAACAATTGTAAAGTAGATAAGGATAGAATCCAATGAGGACAATCAAGGTGCTGCAAAAGGTGTCCTTAATGGACAGGTGTCCTGTGTACTGGGGTTTAACATTATAATGAAATTAAGAAAATGTACTCAAACTTTCTTTCCTTGTAAAGTGTCCTTTATATGTAGGTTTCTACTCTGACAGGTGTTACTGTATATGGTAAACAGTAATGAGTATCAACTATACAATTACTAAGGTACATTTTACAATGGGATTATTTTCCTTACCATTAACAGCACCAGTCAGGAATCTTGTGATGAAAGCCATAATAATGTTGGTAGTGAATCCAAATGCCAGCGTGCAGATTCCGTTCAATGCTATGGTGATCAACATTACCAGTTTCCTGCCCTTTACATCAGACAACCAGCCCCAAAAGTAACTGAAATTAAAGAACAATAATTGCATCATATTTTGAAGTTTAAGTTATGGAAAAGATTGTTTAAATTTCAGAAAACATTTTGTCCAACATACAGAAAATTTATATAAAGTTTTATCCAACATATAGTAAAACTTAAGAAAGTCTTGTCTGACAAACAGTAAACTTCAGAAAATTCAAAGTGCCACATAAGGGTTGACAGTTCTGTAGGTTGTGGGTGAAACTTGTTCATTCATCATCATGAAACAGAATGGTTATTTGAAGGCCTTTTACACAGTTTATATGTGCTTTTCTCATTGCATGAAATGTTAGTCAATTGTGACCTTACCTTTAGTTTAAAATTTAAACAATAAATACTTAGACTAGTTTCAATTCATCCAGAGCCAACACCAATTAAAGCTACTCACCTATATAGCAGTAAGCGGACAAATGTGCATAGTCCAATATCAAACCCTTTTCCATACAGCATTGTGTTACTGATGAAGGGCCATCTCCAAATACTGGATGTTTATTGGATTAATCAGCACATTATGTGAATTAAATTGGATTTGCATCATTGTGCTTAATTCTTCAAGTTGTAATATGCATTCACCGGCGATAATACCTAGCTGAGTTGGCATGCTGACTGGAATTCATCCCAAGTTTTAAGTTTGAAATGACATTTTTATGGTTGGACCTGACCTGTGACTTTGAGTTATGCATGGTATTTGTATAGATGGGACTGACCTGTGACTTTGAGTGATGCATGGTAATTATATAGATGGGACTGACCTGTGACTTTGAGTGATGCATGGTATTTGTATAGATCGGACTGACCTGTGACTTTGAGTGATGTATGGTATTTATATAGATTTGACTGACCTGTGACTTTGAGTGATGCATGGTATTCAGGTGAAAAATATTTAAGTTTTTTTGCAGGTGATAAAATTAAAATGCAAACACTGCTGGACTAAGCATGTATTTTGACAAATATCAGGTATTCAAGGCAATGAAGTTTGACTTATAGAAGTTTCACTGTGCATACCATATATACTCGCATATACGCCGATACCAACTGCAAACTGCACAGACCCAGATCTGCCATCGCATAATGCATGAGCAGATCTGGATCTATGCAGTTTGTTAGGAGTAATCAGCAGAACAAACAACACAGACCCTGATCTGCCGGCGCATTATGCGCACAATATTTAGCAGGTCACACGGCTCTCATGTAATACGCAGTTGACAATTACCTTGTACAATGTGAACATGAACATTTTGACAAAAAAGTAGGCATATAATGTGTCTGTTAGATTAGTGTCTTGCAGTGTTGCAACTCGAGCATGGGACTGTGGGTTTCCTGCAATTTTTTGTTCAATATCCCTTAATCTTAAACCCTGTGCACCCAGTGGCAGCGCTATTTTCATAGTATTTCACCTCACCTTAGTGTAACGGTTGCAATTCTTCACAAAACTTATATTTAGATGGGGGGGGGGGGGGAGGATGGAGGTTGGCAACTGATAAAATAACCATTTTCTGTGGCAAACAGGGGTGTCACTAAAGAACATTGTTCCCGGGCACCTTGAACCCTCACACTGCCACTGTGTGCACCCATACAGCACACTTTTTCATCAAATATAGTTCAGAGAAAATTGCAAAATCCCATTGGTTCATGTTTGTTATGCAATTACATTACATAAATTACTTCAGAAACTTGAACATACGGACTTCTAGGTCCGATGTAACTTGTCAATGTTCACATCGTTGATGATGAATGTGAATGATATAGGGGATGCCTATTTACTATGTTATCCTTTTTAGCTGATTCTGTGGAATTTATAATTTTAATATTTGCTACAAATATCAACACATGGTTGTTCTGTGCTATTACTGTTTAGAGGGACTGGTAATTGATCAACAAGAGTCCCTCAAAGGGGCTGATGCTCTACTGCACAAAAAGAATTTCCAGGAATTCAAGATAAGACCATTTCTTCCTTTTAACTGCTGTGTGTTGCCATACTGGATGTCAGACAAGCATCATTTTAGTTTAGGACCAACAAGACATTATAAGAAGTCTTCTGGTGAAAACCCCATGTTGATATGACTTTCCATTTTGGAGAAGTAACAATAACAAGATTCTCAAGATGGTTGCCATGGTGGCCATACTGGATATCAGATGCACACCATTTACATTTAGGACCAACTAGATATCATAAGAAGTCTTCTGGTGAAAGCACAATGTCGATATGACCAGCAATCTAGGAGAAGTAACAATAATAAGATTTTCCAGATGGTCATTGTGGCAGCCATTCTGGAGGTCAGCTTGGTAACATTTTCATTTATGGCCAGCTAGACATCATAAAAAGAAGTCTTTCAGTGAAAACCTCATGCTGATATGATCATTTATTCAGGAGATGGGAGATGCAGTGATATCAAGATTTTCAAGATGGCCATCACAGTGGCCATACTGGATCTCTGAGCAGCACAATTTTCACCTAAGACCAACTAGACATCATAAGAAGTCTTTCAGCAAAAACCCCATGTTGATATGACTTTCCATTTTGGAGAAGTAACAATAACAAGATTCTCAAGATGGTTGCCATGGTGGCCATACTGGATATCAGATGCACACCATTTACATTTAGGACCAACTAGATATCATAAGAAGTCTTCTGGTGAAAGCACAATGTCGATATGACCAGCAATCTAGGAGAAGTAACAATAATAAGATTTTCCAGATGGTCATTGTGGCAGCCATTCTGGAGGTCAGCTTGGTAACATTTTCATTTATGGCCAGCTAGACATCATAAAAAGAAGTCTTTCAGTGAAAACCTCATGCTGATATGATCATTTATTCAGGAGATGGGAGATGCAGTGATATCAAGATTTTCAAGATGGCCATCACAGTGGCCATACTGGATCTCTGAGCAGCACAATTTTCACCTAAGACCAACTAGACATCATAAGAAGTCTTTCAGCAAAAACCCCATGTTGATATGACCATCCATTCAGAATGAGTAGCAATAACAAGATTCTTAAGATGGCTGCTGTAGCGACCATATTAAATATCTGATCTGCAACATTTTCATTTAGGACCAACTAGAGCCGTTGTGACCATATCTGACATCAGGTCAGCTCCATTTTTATTTTGGACCAACCAGACATCATAAGAAGTCTTTTACTGAAAACCCCATGTTGATATGACCATCCATTCTAGAGGAGCAGTGATAAGATTTTCAAGATGGCTGCTGTAGTGAATATATTAGATATCAGGTTGGCACCATTTTCATCTGGAACCAACAAGGCCTCATAAGAAGTCTTCTGGTGAAAACCCCATGTCAATATGACTTTCCATTCAGGTGAAGAAGTGATAATAAGGTTTGCAAGATGGTTGCCATGGTGGCAACATTGTACATCGGATCAGCACCATCTTCATTTAGAACCAACTAGACATTATAAGAAGTCTTTTAGTGAAAACCCCATGTTGATATGACCATCCATTTAGGAGGAGTAGCAATAACAAGATCTTCAAGATGGCTGCCTTTTTGGATGTCTGAGTGGCACCACTTTCATTCAGGACCAGCTAGACCATGGAATGAATCTGTGAGTAAAGTTTCATGGCAATCTTCCAAGTAGTTTAGGATGAATAGCGACAACATACTGGTGCTAATGAACAGATGGATGAAAAACCATCCCGTAAGCTCTTCTGGTCTATGACCTGTAAAACTACAAACTGGTACTTTGCTTCAAGACATGAAATTTTTTTGTATAGGAGTAAAAACAAAGAACTAGTCTATCAGTAAACACCAGCCTAGAGTGATATGTGTAATGCATGAATACATGTCAGCTATTTGGGTGATTATAAGACTTCTATTGCAAAAATGTAAGCATTCACGGAAGATGGTTATGCAATGAAGATAACAAAGTAGGTTATATATACAATGGCAAAACCTTTGAAATGAAACTTTTAATATTACTACAGTTAAGTAAAACAAAAGTATTTCTTCCAGAAAAAATCTTATCAGTGACCAATCAATAAACAAAATCCAATTCTAGCTCAAAAACATACTGCAGATCTGGTCAAGAATCAGACATTTAGAAAGGTCACAGTTACAAAGAGTTCCAAATTCCAATCAAATGAGGTGTCAAATTAGAAAACACATAAGAATACCAAATTCCTAACAAATGAAGTGTCAAATTAGAAAACACATAAGAGTACCAAATTCCAATCAAATTAAGTGTCAAATTAGAAAACTCTTAAGAGATAAAAAATGGAGTTTCTAAAGGTCTGACTGCTACAAAAAGTACATGTATCTTCTGAGCTTTAAATACCATTTAAAAAAATTTCAGATCTCTTGCAGTATTGTTCTTTTTCCCTTGGAAATTATGTGTCTCTCCCAGATTTGGGGGTCCCTTGCCATGCAATCTTAGGTGTAATACTGAAATTTTGTATACAATCTTGTATATATTAATGACAGTTCTTGTAGAAATTACTGATGCCTGTATTACCATATTCATGACTGAAATTTCATTGAGATTTATAAAAGTGTCCTTGGAACCAACATCCTTTCTATATATCCTGTATAACATGCTTCATTATGTCTGTAATTATTTAAGTACACTCCATATGTCCTGTATAACATGCTTCATTATGTCTGTAATTAGTTAAGTACACTCTATATGTCCTGTATAACATGCTTCATTATGTCTGTAATTAGTTAAGTACACTCCATATGTCCTGTATAACATGCTTCATTATGTCTGTAATTAGTTAAGTACACTCTATATGTCCTGTATAACATGCTTCATTATGTCTGTAATTAGTTAAGTACACTCCATATGTCCTGTATAACATGCTTCATTATGTCTGTAATTAGTGAAGTACACTCTCTATGTTATGTATAATGTGTGACTACATCTGTAATTAGTGAAGTACACTATTTGTTCTGGATAACATGCTTCATTATGTCTGTAATTAGTGAAGTACACTCTATATGTTATGTATAACGTGTCACTACATCTGTAATTAGTGAAGTACACTATATGTTCTGTATAACATGCTTTATTATGTCTGTAATTAGTGAAGTACACTCTATATGTCCTGTATTACATGCTTCACTATGTCTGTAATTAGTGAAGTACACTATATGTCCTGTATTACATGCTTCACTATGTCTGTAATTAGTGAAGAACATTCTATATGTCCTGTATAAAATGCTTCATTATGTCTGTAATTAGTGAAGTACACTATATATGTTGTGTGTAACATGCTTCACTATGTCACTGTCTAAAAATTAGTTAAGTACACTCTATATCAGGGGTGTCAACTCATTTGCTATGGTGGGCCAGATTTGATTTAAATAATAATAAATAATAATAATAAATAATGAGTCTGGCGGGTCATATGTTTGACACCCCTGCTCTATATGGTTTGTTGAACATGCTTCACTATGTAATTAGTTAAGTACACTATATAATTTGTGTATAATATGCTTCACTATGTCACTGTCTGTAATTAGTTAAGTACACTATATATGTTGTGTCAGGGTTGAGCAAATCCCATAACTTGATGTCCTGGACTATTCATTTTCGAAGTCGGGCAAGTAAAAGTTTCCAAGTCGCTAGTCCGGGACAAGTGCTTTTGATGAAAGTTGGGCAAGTCCTTATTTTCGTGCTTTAATCACTATATCTACCTTTATTTGGCCAATCATGCCATCCGGGCATCCTGAATACTTGATTCTACCCCTCTTCATGTATACATTTACATCCTGTATAACACATAAATGTGCTCAGTGATAATTGTCGCATATGCGCACATTCTGTTACTGCTTGACTTTATATTGGGCTAAGATACCAAATTATCGGCAAATCAAAACACGTCAAACAAAAGAAAGCCAGTATGATCAATTAGCAGTGTTTTAAGCGGCTTTGTTGCATTGTGTTTACTCAAGCCAGATCCTCACGAGAGGCTCACTATGATTTTAATCCAGAGTGTCAGTGTAATTAAATTAATGAAAGGTACTTTACCAACATCAGTGTTGGTTTCCTTTATGAACTGATTAAATGACAGTAATGATTCTTAAATTTTTAACTTATTAACTTCCATGTGCAATATTGCGACTGAAGTGAAACAATTATGCTAATTAATGAGCTGTCTCTGTTCATAGTTAAACGAGAAAATGTATGTTATGATCACTTTAGAAGTAGTTGTCAAGCAAGCTGATAGTTACTCTATGGATAAAATGAGTTTGCTAAATTATTTGCACAAGGAAGTTAATAAGGGCGATTCGGAGAAGGAAAATTGTTTTGAAAGTGGAGGGATAAAACGTAAGACTGCTACTGAGTGTACAGTAGCTATTTCTCCAAAGAGACATAAGCAAGAATCCGTGGTGGCAAAAAATGTCAAATATGACACTACTAAGAGACAGAGAAATTTTCAGCCACATTGGGTTGATTGTTATCCCTGGCATGAATGTATTGACTTGGAAGGAAAGATGTTTTGCAGTTATTGCAAACAATATCCAAAACTGGCACAGGTTGGAAATTCACCCAGTGTATTTGTCAGTGGAACTGACAAATTAAAGATTGAACCAATCAAGTCTCATGACATGTCTGGACCCCACAAGGTCTGTGCAGCAACATATATATTAGGACTTTCACCCAGACACAGCTATCAACTGCTGGCTTAGTGCTGGTGCAGGTGGGAGACATATACATGGACATTTTTTCAAACCCATCAGCTAAAACATATATACATGAACATGAAGAAGCCAAATGTATAACAACCAATGTTTTTGAAAAATTAAATTCTTTTAAGAAATAGTTATGTTGTATATTATTTCATTTGTTTTTTCTATGGATTAAGTACTGTTACGACTAGGGGTAATGTAACAAAAGAAAAGACTCGAACAAGCTTTCAAGATTTAAAATACAAATATTTAATTTCCTAAAATATTAAAATATTTCAACAAACAATCAAAGTGAAAGAATTAAAAATAACTTACAGTGTAGAATATCCTTAAAAGTCCTAAATTGTTGTAAAGTTCACTGATACGGAAGTTAATCCAAATATTCCGAATGAAGTAGGTTCCGAATGAAACCTTCACTGTACTGATATGCTATTAGGAATCAAGTATATCCAAGTTTGATAAATTCCAAATAGTCCTTGTGAATATGGAATAACACAAGTTCTCTAAAAGTTTCCGATAATTCCACGGAGCTGTATAATTATTAAAGTTTAAGAAACAGTACTAATCCAGAATGTACTGTATACTGATATATATATCACTAAAGTAGAATATCCACACACAAAAAGAACCAAATTCGTTTATGAACTCTCAATCCAGTGTAGCTATGAAGAATGCTAGAATGCTGCTATAAATCCTATTATATAGTCTCTTACTACGCAGAATCGAAATAAAACCCATTATGTCTTTGATAAACAACTGGGTATTTAGAAATAATTTCCTTCTAAATTACAACCCTCTCCGAACCAATCAGAAACTAGGTTATGCGTGACATCGCCAAAGTACTTTTACACTAACGGTTTTACCAGTCAATAAAGTATTGACTCTTAGAATCTAGGTCAGAAGTTCATACCCTCACGCGCTGGATCACGCGACATGACTAATGCTTCAATGATATATTGATCCAATTTACCGTATGTGTACTCACGGCAAGAAGACAGCTAAGAACAGAGATCATAAACTAATAAACTATACCATTATTAAAAGAAAAATGATATATAATTCCGTAACAGTACATACATCTCATCAAATTTCAGAAAGTGACTACCATTTTGGGACAAGTGAAAAGTAAGGTGGGACAAGTGAATTTTCTGAAACCACTTGTCCTGGACTAGTGGCTGAAAAATACATGAGCTCAGCCCTGTATGTATAACATGCTTCACTATGTCAGTGTCTGTAATTTGTTAAGTACACTATATATGTTGTGTATAACATGCTTCACTATGTCAGTGTCTGTAATTTGTTAAGTACACTATATATGTTGTGTATAACATGCTTCACTATGTAATTAGTTAAGTACACTTAATACGGTCTGCAGAACATACTTCACTATGTCTGTAATTACTTAACTACACTATATGGTTTGTATAACATTCTTCACTATGTCTGTAATTACTTAACTACACTCTATATGGTCTGTGTAACATGCTTCACTATGTCTGTAATTAATTAATTACACTGCATGCATGGTAAGATGATAATGAAGTTTAAACACAAGATTTTACCTTCCTACTGCCCTACCAGCAAACATGGCTGATGCTACAATGCCAGCATAGTACCCTTTATCTTCCTCCTTGTAGCCAAAACTCTGAAAAATAGTAACAATCCACTTTAAAAACCCAAGCTAGCTGATCTCTGCCACTGTACAAAGATGTGTTAAATCACAGAGATAACTTACACATTATATCTGACACTGAGTCTGTTCAAAATAATTGATTAATCTAACTCTTAGATAAATGATTTTCATGTTATTGCCAATTAATCTTGGTTGTTCTAACGATTACTCCTAACAAAATGCATACACTCAGATCTGACAGTGAATTATGCAACAAAAGATCTGGGTCTATGAAGTTTGCAGTTGGATAGACTCAAATGCAAGTACATATGGTACATGGACTTAGTCGGAGAAAAGGGTTTAATTCTGTAATTTCAGAGATGAGATCTGATTAATAAACTGAGAGACTTTAACAAAACAAGAAGTGCTAAAGACATGTCAACACAGGTCAAAGAGAATAGTTGGGAATGCTCTTTTGCTGTTATGACTATTGTGAATCGGGCTTTCTTTTTTTTTCTCGACGTAAATGGCAGAATGGCCGCACACGTCATTAATCCAATGAACGAATGAACAGGCTTTTTTTTAAAGACATTGACATGTTAATCTGACTACTGCCCTACTATCAAGTTACTTCAGAAAAGTAATTGACTAAATCTTCAAAGAGAAAAGTTGAACATTTTAGCATTTTTTAAGTCCCTAAGTATAGGTTTTCCACAAGATTATATAATATGCAAATCAATTTCAAACTCTAAGGTACCCCACGACCTTGACCTTGAATCTAGGGCTCAAAGATTAATATGGCATGAATGTTTTTTGCTCATCTGTGAATTAATACTAATTAATTACTAATATATGCACATATATATTTATCACAGGACTACCAACAAAATAGTTTCCAAATAATAAGTGCTTAGACCCTACCAGAAACATATTTTACAAAGTGTGTTTACTAGTGCAGGAGTGTTTTGGATAATACATATTTATAGAAATCAACTATTGTAGGTTAAAAAATTTAACTTGTCCATTCATCTTGATGAGTGGTGAGATGGTAATGACAAGTGCATTTTCCTGAAGGAAACAACATAAAATTATGGTTACATTACAGTCTCACAAACTGCAGGATATGTAGCACTGAAAAATTTCAATGCTTGATCAAACACCAATTTCTTTCATATTCCAATAGAAGACTGACACAATTAGTTTTTGTCAGCCATTTTTCTACTTACCAATATCATCTCTGGCAAAAATGGAAATATGAACGTCAATGTGAATGAACTGGAAAACTGCAAAAATAAATGTGATATAATGTAAAAACCTTGGTGTATAAAAGGATAACTGCCATAACTGCCAACTGTTATTGTGTTACGTAGCAAACCATGGATAGTGATAATCATAAACAAGAGGCTCAAGTGGGTCTGATATCACTGAACTAGTTTATAAAACCTGACAGTTGACCATATCACTAAGCAGGCTCATGAGGTATTGTAAGCACACAATTTAGGTAAACTATATGGCTTCAGGAGTGGCAAAAAGCTCCGCAAATCAGATGCAAGATCACCTCATTATTAAGCATGGATCCTGTTCAATTTCAATATTGTCCACGATCTTGATGATAAAAGCCCATATTTCAATTTTGATCAAAATCCGATCAGAATTATGGCTTCTAGAGTGGTAATAAGGTCAGCCAATCAGGTGCAAGATCACCTCATTATTATGCATGAATCGTTTTCATTATTAAAATTGTCCAAGATCTTGATGATATAAGCATAAATACCAAGTTGATTAAAATCAGATCAGAAATACAATCTCCAGAGTGGTCACAAGTTCAGCTAATCAGATGCAAGACTACCTCATTAATATGCGTGGATCACACTCATTATCAAACCCATCCAAGATCTTGAAAATATAACCCCATATTTCAAGTTTTATCAAAATTAGATCAGAAATAGGGCTTTCAGTCATATGCAATATTGTCTAATTAGTATGTGCAGATCTCACTCATTATCAAACTCATCCAAGATCTTAATGATATAAGCAAATAATTCAAGTTTAATCAACCTTCAGAAGGGTAACAAGCTCAGCTAATCAGATGCAAGATCACCTAATTAGTATGCATGGATCTCACTCATTATCAAACTTGCCCAAGATCTTAATGATGTAAGCACATATTCCAAATTTGATCAAAATCAGATCAGAAATATGATCTCCAGAGTGGTAACAAGCTCAGAAATATGGCCTCCAAAGTTTTAACAAGCTCATCCAATCAGATGCAAGATCACCTCATTAATATGCATGGATCTTGCTCATTATCGAACTTGGCCAAGACCTTAATAATATAAGCATATATTCCAAGTTTGATCAAAATCAGATCAGAAATATGACCTCTAGAGGTTTAGCAAGGTTAACCAATCAGATGTTAGATCACTTCATTAATATGCATGGATCTCATTCATTATCGAACTTGTCTGAGATTTTGATGATATAAGGCCATATTCCAATCTGATTGAAACCGGATCAGAAATATGGACTTCTGATTGGTAACAAGCAATTGTTGATGGATGGACGGATGCACAATTCACAACACATGATGGATCCAGGGCCACACCATAAGCTCACTTTGCCTTATGGCCAGGTAAGCTAGAAATCTGATGAATGCCTGTATGTGTGTGTGCAAACAAAATGCGACTCAAAAGTAAAGTAATAATTTTAGTTTATGTGAATTAAATCTATTTTTTCATGTTGTGGTATTTGTACATTAAATTTGGTCAAATAATGTTTTAAAAAGGAAATAAGATACAATACTAAGTTTCATATTGTTTTCTTTCAACCTACATTGCCATACAATAGAAATACTAATTCAAGTACAATGGTTTCATTTTGGTCATGGGGTCCATAGCGGTACTGCAATATGTCAAGAATCACATTATAATTAAGGGATTATAATGAGGGAGTGCTGAATTTTTCTTCTGCAGTGAAACCTCTTTGACCAAAACTCAGTGAACTGTTAACCAAAATCAGACATGAAATCAAGCAATTAGAGAAAGACAAGAACTGAAACAATGGCCCAAATCTCCATTTTTATACTGTACTTGAGCAAACCTAGAAGTTTTTCTTTACCAAAAAAAGCTAATTACCTAAAAAAATTTCATGTCTGCAAAAATGCACCTGAAACTGAAACAGTTTTCTGGTCCCAAATTTTTTTTTTTTTTTTATAAAATTAACTCAGCAAACCAAAAACTGTTATTGTTTTTTTCATCTTTCAGTTAAATCTACTTATGTGACCTAATGTATAAGGATATGGAATTTCTTTTGAAGGAAGTCACTATCAATGTTTAGCTTAAATTCTATTTTTAACGGTGATTGCATGATCAGTTCTATCAACTTATACTAAATAGAGCTCTCCCTCATTATAATGTGGTAGTTAGGGTACATAACCGATGACAACATTATGTACTGGAGCCAGTTATAGTGAGAACAGCATTATGTACCAAACTGCGATATTCTGAGAACAGTTTTTATGCCAAAATGCTACATAGCGGGAATGATCAATTGTTTTTTAACTAATAGTGTTTTGAAAAGGAAATAGATATAACACTAAGCTTCACATTGTTTCTTTCAACCCATATTGTTGTACATTAGTATGATTTTGGTCATTGGGTCCATAGTGGTACTGCATTATATCTGGAATTGTATTATAACAAAGTGCATTATATTGAGGGAGTGCTGTACTCTCAATGGCATGGATACTGGCATGCTGTGGTCTTGGAGAAGAAGAAACTGGAGAAAATTAGAAAACCACCAACCTTGGATGGGTGACCACTTACTCTTGCAAGTGTTATCACTGGGAATCAAACTTAGGGCCAAAAGATGTGCAAAGTGAGTACATTACTACTGCACTATTCAGGACCCCACAAACTAAGCTTTCAAAGTCACTAAAATAAATGGAGATAATCACTGAAACAGTGTTCTCCCCAGGGTATTTTAGGATAGTGGGCCCACAACCTTATCACAAACAGATATAATCCTTTCAAAGGCACTGATATACTTGGAATCCAGACAGTTATGCTTCCAAAAAAGTACACTATGATGTATTATAACATGTGTCTGTTTCATTATAAGACATGCCATATCTTCCATAACATTGCCACATGTTTGTATTTATTGTAGTCACTAACTGGTGTCAATTAAACATGAGGGCACCATAATTCACCCTCGCTAAGGATGCAAGTGCAATCTTGATTAACACATTGTACAGGTTTTGCTCTTGATCTGTACCATTTTGTAAACTTGGTATTAGGTGGTCACACAGAATCGCATACTGCCTGGCAGTGATGCAAGAATAATAATATCAACAAAATAAACTCAGAGAAATGATATGGTATTGTCTTCATAGACCTAACAAAAGAGAATAAATGTTTCATTTACAATTATTCTTTAAAACTTTAGCATCAAAGTGTTTTTAAAAAATATATCTAGCAATTTTAAGAGAAAAAAGCAGATAATACAAAACAATCTCAGTTATCTAGTATGCAGAATTAAGTGAAGATTACGTACTGTATTATAATTTGTGAGATATCTGCATCATCAATTATTTGGGTAAATGGAAAATAAACTGAAACTTTTAACAGTTTAAACATTTTTAATTATATAAATGGTCACATTTAACACAACATGTCAGTAATCAATGGATGTGTGTATGCACTTGTGCTGTTGAAATGTGGGCCTTTTGGGATGTCCACTATCAATCAAAAGTTTCTGGGGAGAACACTGAGAAACCAACATTAGGACGACATGCAATCAGGGGAACAGAACTACTAAACATGATGTCATGGAACAATGGATTACTGAACTAATTCCAGGTCTCAAAAATATATGGTCACATACCAAATCTGGTTGAATACTAATAAACCATGGTAAAGTTATGCTGCAGAAACCAAAGTCATGAGGACAGACAATAAGGGGGCATAGCTACTGTAAATGATGTCCTGGAGTGCAGGTAATAACAAATATTCAAGATCTCATCAAAATAAAGGTGCAAATGAAATTTGATTGAACTCCAAAATAACTTGGAAAAGTTATGCTGGGGAAACCAAAGTTGGGAGAACAGGCAATTAGGGGTATAATTCCTGTAAATGATGCGACAGTCGTACAAAGCTGGAAAATGATCTTATTCAACATTTCATCAATATATACCGTTAGGTGCATGCCAAAGTTGTCTAAAGTCCAACAATTCTTGGGAAAGTTAGGCTGCAGAAATAAAAATTAGGTAGGATTGGCAATCCGGGGCCATAATTCCTGGAAATGATGATAGAGAAGGCTGGAATCAAGGTCTTTTGAGGTCTCATAATAATAAAGCTGCAGAATAAATCAGGCTAAAATTCAATAATTCCCAGTAAAGATGTCTTAAGGAAACCAAAGTGTCAACAAATAGATGCAGAGATCAACAACATGATTATTAGGGCTCCATTTCATTGAGCAGAGCCTTAACTTTTAAGTAGTCAGAAATGTTACAGTATATACTTGTGTATAAGCCCATACCAACTACAAACTGCATAGACCCAGATCTGCCATCACATAATGCGCCTGCAGATCTGGGTCTATGCAGTTTTTAAGGACTAATCAGCAGAATAAACAACATAGACCCTGATCTGCCGGCACATTATGCGACTGCAGATCAGGGTCTATGTTGTTTGCATTTGGATCTAGCTATATTGATATTGCACTTATCAGAGTATGAGGAAAAATTGGCCCTGATTCAAGTGTTCATGATTGGCTAATATGAAACCAAAGCTTTATAGACATATAGAGAAACTAGCCCCCTATTCTAGTGCTCATGATTGGCTAATATGAAACCAAAGCTTTATAGACATATAGAGAAACTAGCCCCCGATTCAAGTGTTCATGATTGGCTAATATGAAACCAAAGCTTTATAGACATACAGAGAAACTGGCCCCCGATTCAAGTGTTCATGATTGGCTAATATGAAACCAAAGCTTTATAGACATTTGATATCTGATGCATACTTCTTGTCCTTTCCTATCTAATACTAACATGAATACTTTTACACAGTGAAACTTCTCTAAATCATCCCCTCTGTAACCCAAAATCCTCTCCAAACTGGCCAAATATTTTGGTCCCAATCAACCTCTCTAAACTGGTAACCTCTATAAATCAGCTGAATTTTTGTCAAAATAGTGACTGGTTAAGGAAGTTGTACTGTTGTTGAATGCAACTGGAGGTGTGGCACTGCTGTTACAGTAGCATATTCAAGGAACGAGAGACAAAAGTGAAGGAAAAACTAAAGAAGATCAGATGGAAATATTTAATAAACATACCAGAGAAATAAATACCAATCCAATGAGGTTCCATTTTACTGGTGTAGCACCTTCATTGGTCAGACGGAACTTGTTTTTGAGGTACATCCATGCAGATGACTTTCTCTTTTGTGAAACAGAGGTATTACCATCACTTGTCAAGCAAACTGAAGCAGCTTCTTCTTCAGCCCCCTCCTTTGAAGACATCTTTGCACCCGGAGGAATGAATTTTGTGCTTCAAAGAAAACTTCTGCAATTATATATATATATATATATATACCGTATATACTCGCTTATAAGTCGACGTTTTTTGCTTAGAATTTGACTCATGCAGAGTAGGGGTCGTCTTATAAGCGCGACATTAAAAAAATAAAAAAATCTTGGGGTAATGTTGGAAACTCTAGATATTTGCAGTACATAAAAATACTGTCAATTCATATATTTTTACGTTTTCATGTCACTATTCCTATGCAGTAATGCATATATGGTATGCACTGTGTTTTTCCGTTTCATGACAGTATTCATTACACAATACATGTATCTACAGTTATTTGGATTTTATTAATTTGAAAATATGACCAGTAAATTAAATACTACCAACCACAAAATGAAGTGTCCGTCAATGTTTACCCTGGGTGTTTACTAGTAAGTATATTGCCTCCATTTTCGTGCAAGTCCGAACAACCTGTATTTGTATTAATATTTGTGTTTTGCTGTATAAAGACTGTGCTTGATGCAATAAAAGTTTTGATTTAATTTGTATTTTCCTTTTCCACAAGTCAGATTTAATTCCCAAGTGATATTTCCAAAGTTATCTGCCATTGCACATGGACTGATAAGCCTTTGGCTTGTAAAGGGACTCACTTTGTTTTCAAGTTGACAATCCTTTTGATCGAGCCGCCAATCTATACTTGTTCAGTGCCAAGTAGAGTTCTACAACTTCCTGTGCATATACTTTGACCTTTATCCCTTTGCTTGTAAAGGCACCACACTCTTTGTTTTCCCACGTGACAACCCTTTGATCAAGCCGCGAGTTTGATACATGTTCAGTGCCAAGTAACAGAGGGTGGCTATTTGAACTCCCTGTGATCTTGCCGCACAATTGACATGTGTTCAGTTGCAGCCTTTAATAGATTTCTGACTTTATGATCAAATTGTTACTCACAGAGCCCAAGCTCAGTCTTTGCATAAGCACCCGCATATGACAGTAAAGCCGAGAATCAGAGTTGGACGAGATTTACTATGACTAGACGACGATGATTTACAATGACTAGATGACGATGTACGATTTCAGAACTTTATCAGACAATGAGGATTAATTCTTAGACTTTGTACAAGATGACATTAGATAGTGACATTTATAGAATACCGTGATTCACAAAAAAGTGAACTTAACTTTCATTGTTTATTTGTACGATGTGTGGAATTAACATATTACGGGATATTGTGAATCGGATCATTCTGAACTTCTATTTTTATACCGGTATGTGACCTATAATTGAATTCGTGGATTTATCATATAAAGGGATTTAAAATGTCAAGCATTATGGATTTCAATGGACTTTATTACACAAAGATGGACAAATTGTAAGTTGTCAATTTATTTGTGACATATTTCACTCAATAATATAATTGTATTTTACACTGGTTTTGTCTTTATTTTTCTTATCTATCTATCCAGTTTGGCTTGTTTATATTTCCAAAGTGCATTTCTGACTCACTAAGAAGTCACCCCTTCAGACGGATCTGACTTCCAAAATACACCCCGACTTATAGGAGGGTAATAGAGAAAATCACTTTTTGCAGCCCTAACAAGGGGGGGGTCGACTTATAGTCGAGTCGAATTATAATCGAATATATACGGTATATATCAGAAATCCTAAAACCCCTGTATTTGCCAGACATGTCTGGTAGATTCCAAAAGTTTAATTCCAAAAGATGGCTAGGTCTAATTTTAGATCAGTCACTTACACTATGTGGTTTGTGTCAAGGTGTGTCAGCACACAACATCTTTAGAGCAAAATATGTGAATCCAAGGCCCGAATTAAGAAAAAAAAGGATACTAACTACAACAGCTAACTTTTATTACCATCCTCCAAGACTAATTTGGAGATCTGATGAAACAAAACTTCACCATCTGACTTTAGTGGAAATGCATGTTAATTAGGTGTTATGTATTTTCAAGGTAGCAAGTCTGCATGTCATCAGTTATTAATTGATTTTTTAAAACAGTAGAATTAAATAAAATACTGTTGTTGGGTGAAATTCTATAGTATAGTTTTCTCAAAGAAAAAATTTCTTTAAAAATAATTAATCAAAGAGGAAACCAGTTAATCATGGAAAGAGACCGACCATTTATGTTTTGATAGGGAAGGGGACCTGGGATTTTTTTATGACATGATTTGCAGCCCTCAATAGCTTGAACAAAATAATATTCCTCTTATTTCTAGAAAGAAAAAAAGCCCAACCTATTATATCCATTATATTAGTTGAAAGAAATAAATTGTCTTGAGGTAAAAAAAAAATATATATCCTGGTTCGAAAGAAAATCCCAGCCCCCTCCCTCTCGAAAACTAATTGGTCAATCCTCAAGATCAGCAAATTGGATTAGGCAAGTAAAGAAATTTTTGTTACTACATATATACAAAGGGTCTGGTAACAGTCATAGTGTCAGCAGGGACATGGGGGGGGGGGGCAAAATCATCATGAAAAAAGTGCCTTCACATGTCAATGCAAACTATCATTAAAATGTGTACACCTTCCACAGAAAAGTTACTTATTTTGTGAAAAAAACATGCAGTTTTCATGTAAAATTAAACTTTCTTTATGATAAAAGTGCCTTTACATCTTAATGCAAACCTTTCATGACACAAGAGTCCCTCGAAGAGACTGATGCTCTAATTTGTGGAAATAATTTCCATGAATTGAAGACAACACTATTTCTTTCTTTTAACTGCAGAGTGTTGAAACCATCTCTAATATTCTTGAGGTACTGTAAAACAAGATTTTCAAATTAGCTGCTGTGGTGGACATATTGGATGTCAGATGGGCACAATTTTCATTTAGGATAAACAAGACATCATTTAGGACCAATAGGACATCATGGGAAGTCTTTTGGTGGAAACCCCATGCTGATATGACTTTCCATTTTGGAGACCAGTCATTCAGGAGTAGTGAAAACAAGATTTTCAAGATGGCCTCTGTGGTGGCTATATGGATGTCTTAGCAGCACCATTTTCATTTAGGGCCAACTAAACATCAAAAGAAGTTGTTCAGTAAAAGCCCATGCTGATATGACGATCCATTCAGGAGGAGTAGCAATAATAAGATTTTCAAGATGGCCACTTTGGTGGCCATATTGGAGATGAGATTGGCGCCATTTTCATTTAGGACCAACTAGATATCATAAGAAGTCTTCGGGTGAAAACACCATGTCAGTATGACTTTCCATTCAAGAGAAGTAGCACTAACAAGATTTCAAGATGTCTGCTCTAGTGGCCATATTGAACATCGGACAAGCACCATTTTCATTTAGGACCAACTAGATATCATAAGACGACTTTCAATGAAAACACCATGTTGGTATGACCATTCATTCAGGAAGAGTAGTGTGAAGATTTTCAAGATGGCCACTGAGGTGGCAATATTGGATGTCCAAGTGGCACCATTTTCATTTAGGGTCAACTAGACCATGAGATGAATGTGTGTGTAAAGTTTCATGTCATGATGACAATCCTCCAATTAGTTTAAGTGGAGTAACAATAACAACCTTGTGTTAATGGACGGATGAACGATGGACAACAGACCCATCCCATAAGTTCTCCTGATCCATGACCAGTAGAGCTAAAATTTCTCCTTTCATGAAAAAGTACATGTTGATGCAAACTTTTCACAAAATATAGTTACTTCTTTCAAAACAAAGTTATTTTTGTGAAAAAAATGTAAATTTCCTTAAGACTAACTTTTCTCATGAAAATATTCCCTTACACATCAAGACAAATTTTTTACGAAGAAAGTTGATTCTTTTTTGTGAACAATGTGCAATATTCATGAAATATGTAATTCTTGTCACGAAAACAGAAACAATCTTCATGAAAATGTGACTTCTTTCATGAAGAAAGAGGACTCATTAAAACAAATTTCTTCAAGAAAAATCCTTCATTTTGACACATTCGCCCAATGTACATATACTTTGATACTATTTACTTGAAAACTTTATCACTTTTTCCTGAATATTTTGACAGTACATATATTAGCCAAACAAATTTTAATGAAAAAAATACCTTTTTGTGATTAACTTCTTTTCTTCTTTAAATTCAATATGAATTTAGTATAAGACATATATCTGGACAAATATTCCAGAAAAATATGTACTCACTATTTGCCACCGAGTTGACCTGCTTTCAAGGCACAATAAAATCTATTATTCGGTCACATTATAAATTTACTTCAATAAACACAAAAGAGCACAAATAAAAAATCAGAACACATTCAAAAATAAATGCAATGACCCTTGGGATAGGAAATTATTTATAACGTTTCTGAAGATATAAACTGCAAATCGGCTTTTAAATTACCGAACTGATGCGTGCACACTTATTCCGAGCTTTGATTAACTGTCCTTCATGCATTTTAATTACTGCTTTAATATCTATTAATAGATGATATAGAGCTACATGTAGCACATACTTGATTTCATCAATTTAATCAAGATCTACTGTATATACTTGTGTATACCAACTGCAAGTGAATAGACCCAGATCTGCCATCGCAAAATGCGCTGGCAGATCTGGGTCTATGCAGTTTGTAAGGACTAATCAGTAGAACAAACAACATAGACCCTGATCTGCCGGTGCATTATGCGATGGCAGACCAGGGTCTATGTTGTTTGCATTTGGACCAGCATTATACATGAGTACATATGGTAGATATTACATGAGATTACATCAAGCATGGCCTAGGCACAAAAATATCTACTTTACACTGAAAGTCATAGTAGTGGCTGATGAACTGTAGTCACTCAGCTGCGCTGGGGTGACTATGATGTTATAAAGGGTACCGCAGAAACCTCCTATGTGCAGAATAGCATTGAATCAGGGGAAGAAAAAAAAAGAGGGGGGGGGGGCAGGGTGCAGATTTGAGGCATGGCAATAAGTCAAAATAGATCTGGAATTTTCAGTGTACTGGAGGGAATTAAAAGGACATAGGGTAAATATTTCACCTAAAACCCTCTCCAGCATGGACCCTTAAATTTAATTAAAATTTTTCCCAGCATGGACCCTAAAATTTAATTTTAATTTTTCCCAAGCATGGACCCTTAAATTTAATTAAAATTTTTCCCCAGCATGGAACCTTAAATTGTATTGATCAGTTGAATTAGGATTATATTTTCAACTAACTGGTTGATACTGCAGTCAATTGGTTTTTGTCTGCCCACAGAGACATGTGAAGAATGAACACTCTGAACTCTGTAGACTCTAGGCAGGTCACAAGATCTTGCTGAGGACTTATGGCCCCAACTGATTAAAGTAAACATTGCTGGTTACAGTTAACAGTTTATTGCAAAATTAGCACTAACTCCACTGACCCTGTTGTGTTAAAACATCTATCTGTTGGGAATTTACCAGATATACTCAGTAGGGTCAAATTTGTGGCATGTCATGGGGGTCACCAAATCAAAAATATGCGCATCAGTGGAATTCCCAACTGTAAGAATCTTGTGTCAAACTCTAATTTCATGCATATACAACACAAGCTCCTGCTTTACTGTGACTGCTGATATACTCTTCTGTATTTTAAACAGCCAAGCTAAAACTAAGAAAGTTTCCATCTTCACCAAAAGAGACACTAAATAAGTTTCTTGATCTGATTAAAAAAGAATGCATATGCAGCTTTCTCATTATCTGTTGAAGCAGCCAGCTCAAAATTAAAAGTACAAGGCTAAGTCAATGCAAAAATATAAAAAAACAATGTTATAGTGTTGTAAAAGCAGATGGCTACAATGTTAAAATTTGTAAAAGTATAATGTTTTTGAGCTGGCAGCTAATGAGAAGGCTGACATGTAAATAATACATGTACTAGCTGTCAACAAATATCTTACAAGCAGCTTTTATAAATACATTAATCAAATATATTGGCTTGACTAATGTACAATTTTTATTCGTTTAACAAATACATCATTCACAAATGTAGGTGCACCACTGGTCTTGATTACAGACCAACAATTTACACTCCACCACTTTCTTTATATCCTGACAATACTGGCCGTTACAGAGAACAACCATACAAGTTATAATTCAGTTGTAGGTAGTCTGCATGAATGTGTCAGCAATTCACACTGGATTTCAACAGCTACTGGTGAGGTTGTGTATTCTGGATTACTAAAAGGGAAGGGAGTATATAGAGAGAGTCATACAATGCAATGTGTTGATAGAATAGGGATCAGAAATGCCATCTGGATATAAAGGCCAGTCTGTCCAAACAATTAAAATGATCAGTTGCGAGCCTCCTAAAAATATGAATATTTATCGGATGGACCATCCACCATTGAACAGCACTTGTATGATTTTTCTCCGCCACCACCAGTAATGTTAAGAAAATAAGGACATAATAAAATGTGGTGGCAAACCTGTGGTCTTGTCCTGATTAATGACCTTTACTTCTGTTGTCTCCATAAAAAGACTGATATATTGGCACACAATAAATAATTATTTTCAACAAATAACACGAATTTCTAAATGTGTTCTAAAAATAATACTATACTATTGAGATAAAGTAAAACAAAATATCCTGCTTGGAGAGAAAATTGCAGCCCCCCCCCCCCCCCCCCCCCCCCCCCCCCCCCCCCCCCCCCCCCCCCCCCCCCCCCCCACGACTATGGTCGGCCTCTAACAAAGCCCAAGCTAACTTTTAGTCCAAAGGACTTTCGTCCATCCATATGCTGTTTTGAGAAAGTTTACTAAGCAAACAGAATTTAAGGACACCCCTCCTTTTTTTTAGATGATAATAAACAATAGGTCCGATTTGTCTTAACAACTGGCCAGAGTTGTCCTTCATTAAATTACATGGAGCCGAGTTAAATCGTGTTTGGGTCCGAGTTGTCACAAACCTGGGCCGAGTTATATTTGGTCCGAGCTGTCCGGTTTCCAAGACTCTCTGCTTGAATCCTCCAACTTATCAATAGGGATGATTTGGTAATTAATTAAATGTCTATCGGTGTTTCAAACATTTGATTACATTTAAAATCTTGCTTTCGAGACAGAAAAATGTACAGCGTTATTCCTACCATGGTAATCAGCTGATAGTTATTATGGTTAATGATGCAATAGCAGAAAACCCAAGGATTCCGGATGGTGATCTATAATGCACGCTTGGACGGACCACTCCAAAATTGCAACGGATTTGGGCGGTGGGAAAAAATAACAAAGAGGAACTGTGAATGAATGAATTAATAAACAGGCAAATGCATACAATCTCTATACATTCTTTTCAAAGTAAAATAATTTCACGTAGTAATGTAGACAAATGATTAGTAGCTTACATAAGGTAGAAGTTAAAATTTTAATTAATCAATTAATTCATTCATTCATTGAAATAGTTAATCTCTCGATTAGGTCAGACACAGATGCACATACACTTCAAAACAAATAACAAAAAAATTGAAATATGGGACAAGGAGTGGATGGTAGCCATATTTGTTCTTAATTAATACAATAATAGCAGCAGCTTGAAATCACTGCTTCAATACTAAAATGGCCCACCGTAGAACACCAAAGGATATTTTCATCTTTGACTAGTTGTAAAAATAATCATGGCAACCTCATCTACGTGAACCATCACCACTTAACACCTTCTCATAACATTAGGTTTGTTTTATCTCGTTCATGTACTAAACCTCACCAAAACTCTATATTTTCCAGGACCATCAGACACTGGAACAGCCTTCCTTTTAAATGCAATCATGCTCCAGCCCTATAATCATTTAAGACTTGAATCTTAGCTTTTAAATTTTAAAGGTATCCAGATTTTTAATAATTTTTAATGAACATAAACATTCTTCTTAAATGGTTTTATAATCTCCAGACTTGCGCCTCCCTATAATTTTCATTAGTGAAGGACGGGAGTTAAAGGCAGGAGACAAAGAAACAATCTTAACCTGATATAATATGGTATGCTGTAAGTGTTGTTGGTTGGAGATCCCTCCAGTACTTTACCTGAGCATCACTTGAAAGGAACACGGCCATTTTCCATTACTATAGTCCACTGGAAGATCCAAGCGACCGCTTTATCGGTAATTGCTTACAGTTTAGAAGAAGCACGCATATAAACTCTAATATCAAGAAACCACATCAGCTTTAAATTATGACAGTTACAATAGTTATTTGGTAATGTCGGCCATAGGCACGTAACACTGCAATTACATAACAGTGGTAATGTAGGCAATCGGCCCATACTTCTACATTTACATAACAGTATTCAGTAACGGCGCAAGGGGTCGAGACCCGGGGGCAATGTTCTTTAGTGTCGCCCCTACTGAGACGTCCGGGGGCTATGTTCTTTCGTGGCGCCCCTACTTTGCCACAGAGAACGGTTTTTATGTCAGCTGCCAACCTCCATCCGCCCCATCCTAAATATAAGTTTCGTGAAGAATTGCCCCCCTTACACTAAGGTGAGGTGAAATACTATGAAAATTTCAGCTGCAAAATAAAAGATCTCGACGGAAATCCCCCCCCCCCCCCGAGCCGCCACTGACAGTATTTCAATAATGTAGAGTGCCGTATTACATTAAAAAAATAAACACAGAGTAAAATTAATAATAATAATAATAATAATAATAATAATAAGAAGAATAATAAGAAGAAAGCAACCACAATGGAAATATGTAGTAAGATAGAACAGGAATAATATCAAATAACTGTCATATTATATGGATGGAAAAACATGGTGTGAAAAATATTACATTTTTATTTATGTTAATACTATAGTTACATATCCACTTGCTCTAGTGAAAGGAGAGAAAAGGGTAGGAATATATATATATATATATATATATATATATATATATATATATATATATATATATATATATATATATATATATATATATATATATATATATATATACACACACACCATAAAGACAAAGACACTTATACACACAAACATACTTTTGTACTATCTCACACAAGGGTTGGAGTGCTCACTGTTACGACTCTATGGTCTAAGAAAAATGTAACAGAAAGAAAGTGAAACCAACAAATCAAGTAAAAATCAACAAGCAATTTATTACTAGATAATTAAAATGAAAAATCAAAAAGTCACTTACAGTAATGTGTTTTGAAATCCTAATAATCCAATAAGAATGATTGTTCTAATCACAAGTCCTAAATATAGAATGTTCCGAATTCACGGCTGTGTCCTTGAATGTTATGATGTGCTAATGGTCTCCAAAGTCCTGATGTACTAGTAATCTTGATGTGCTGATGTCAAAATGAAGTATTCCAAAATCATTATTAAGTTCACATAAATTCCAAAATCATCAATTAAAATCCAAAATCCAAAAGTTTATGAGCACTGTTATAATCCAATGAATATTTAAAATAATTCCTCTCTTAGAATTTGGAATGAATTTTCACAACTGTAATAGCTCTTTACAAGACTGATGGTAATGTCAAAACTGAAAAAATGTCCACCAAACATGATATATATAAAGATTGGTCACATGACAGAATGTTCTAGATTGGTCACATGACAGAATGTTCTAGAATGTGTGTCATCTTAATGGAATTTTTACTTGTATACAAAAATCAACCTTGACCTTCAAATTGAGTAAACATATTGATCAAAACAACCTAATTCAAGGACACTAGTTATACATGTTTTTCCTAATAAACATAAAAATTTAAGCAAATATTAAAGTGAAGAAACATTTATAATTTCCTAAAATATATATAATATTATATAAACATCATACATAACAATTCCCCTCATAAAGAAAAAGAAAGATTTATATAATAAAGCCAAATTACATAAGAACATGTTTTATGATACTGGACTTAATTACATCAAGCAATATTACATTTCTAGGCACGTGAGAGTGCATCTGCAATCACATTGTCTTTTCCCCTGATGTGTTTGATGTCAATGTTATATTCCTGCAATATCAAACTCCATCTCAACAATCTCCGATTTTTATCTTTCATTTTGTTGATGAAAGTAAGGGGATTGTGATCACTGTACACAATAATTGGAGAAAGAGCTGAGGTAACATACACTTCAAAATGCTGTAAAGCCAATATCAAAGCCAAACATTCCTTCTCAATTGTGGAATAATTTTTCTGGTGCTTGTTTAGTTTTTTAGAAAAATAACACACAGGGTGATCCACACCACTTTTGCCTTCCTGAATCAATACTCCACCAACCCCTACATCACTTGCATCAACAGATAATTTAAATGATTGGCTAAAATTTGGTGCAGAAAGAACTGGTGCATTCTTAAGCATGGCCTTTAACTTGTCAAAAGATTCCTGGCACTTGTCAGACCAATAAAATTTGGCTTTCTTACTCAATAAACTTGTCAAAGGTTCAGCAATTTTGGAAAAATTGGAACAAAATTTCCGATAATATCCAGCCATACCTAGAAATCGCATCAGTTGCTTTTTACAAATTGGAACTTGAAATTCAGAGACAGCTTTGACCTTAGCTTCTATAGGTTTAACTTGACCTTGTCCCACAATATGTCCTAAAAATGTGACACAAGCATGGCAAAACTCACTTTTGCTCAAATTAATTGTCAGATTCGCATCGCTGAGTCGATCAAAGAATTTTCGAATGGTTTCCAAATGATCTTCCCAGGTGTTGTTGTAGATAATGACGTCATCGATATAAGCGTCACAATTATCAAGACCAAATGTTATTATGTTCATCAGACGTTGAAACGTTGCAGGCGAATTTTTCATTCCAAACGGCATGACTTTATATTGATAAAGTCCATCTGGAGTTGCAAATGCTGAAATTTCTTTTGCCCTTTCCGTCAATGGAATTTGCCAGAATCCTTTTAAAAGGTCAAACTTGGTGACATATTCCGCATTTCCAATTTTATCAATGCAATCGTCCATTCTTGGGATTGGAAATGAATCAGTTTTGGTGACACTGTTGACTTTTCTATAGTCAGTACACATACGGAATGTATTATCTGGCTTGGGAACAAGAATACATGGTGAACTCCAGTTACTTTTACTTGGTTCTATGAAATCATTCTCCAGTAAATACTGAATTTCTTTCTTCAGATACTTCTGTTTGAGAGGATTCATCCTATAAGGATGCTGTTTCACAGGCGCAGAATCTACAATGTCAACGTCATGATAAATTTTACTTGTTCGTGCTGGAACATCAGGAAACAAGTGCTCATATTCATGTAATAGCTGTTTTAGTTCATTTCTTTCCTGTTGTTGTAGATGTGAAAGTTTCTGGTCTAGGTTGTTCAATATTTCTGAATTCCGAAGATTGGTTATACCAGAGTCACTATAGTCTGATCGTATTCCATCGTTGATATCTTCACTGTGTGGGACAGGTACAACTAAATTAACTAAATAATTAGCTGAGCTATCTCTGTCAAAATATTCCTTTAACATATTTATATGACAAAGTTGTTTTTGTTTCCGTCTCCCAGGAGTGTTAATGATATAATTTAAGTCATTTACTTTCTTTTCAACGGTATAAGGACCAAAAAATTTAGCCTGAAGAGGATTCTGAGGTATGTGAAAGAGAGCCAGAACTTTGTCACCAGGTTTAAAACTCCTTTCCTGTGAATTTCTGTCATACATTAATTTCATTTTGGACTGGGTAGTGTGAAGATTAGTTCTTGCTACTTCACAGGCCTTTGACAACTTGTATTTAAAATCAGAGACATAATCAAGAAGATTAATCTTTGAATCTTCATTTGAAAGAAGTTTCTCTTTCAATAATTTCAATGGTCCACGGACAGTATGACCAAAAACTAGTTCAAAGGGACTAAAACCCAACGACTCTTGAACTGATTCCCTAACAGCAAACAACAACAAATGAACACCCTCATCCCAATCCTTTTCTGTATCAAAGCAATATGATCGAATCATATTCTTCAAAGTTTGATGAAATCTTTCCAAAGCACCTTGACTTTCAGGGTGATAGGCAGAAGATTTAAACTGTTGGATGCCTAATTCATGCATAACTTGCTGGAAAATTCCAGACATAAAATTTGACCCTTGATCCGACTGGACAGATTTGGGAAGGCCAACAAGTGTAAAAAAACTTCACCAAAGCTTTCACAATAGTTTTAGTCTTTATATTTCTCAGAGGAATTGCCTCTGGAAATCTTGTAGATGCACACATGATGGTCAACAAGTATTGGTTGCCTGACTTGGTTTTAGGTAAAGGACCAACACAGTCTACCATTATTCTACTAAATGGTTCATCAAATGCAGGAATAGGTTGCAGATGAGCCTTAAGTATCTTCTGATTGGGTTTTCCTACCATTTGACAAGTGTGACAAGATCTGCAGTATTTAGAAACATCACTTTTGAGTTTCGGCCAATAAAAATGATTCAAGATCTTGTGATAAGTCTTACGGACTCCTAAATGACCGGCCAAAAGAGTTTCATGGGCTAAATTAAGAATTTCCTGTCGATATGACTTAGGAACAACAATTTGATAGCTCACTGACCACTCGTCACCAGCGGGTACATCAGGTGGTCTCCATTTCCTCATAAGGACCCCATTTTTCACAAAGTAACACACTGGAACTTGTGTGGCTTCAGTTTCACTAATAGCCCTCTGAAACAAACAAGATATCTCGGGATCTTGCTCCTGTTCAACGACAAGGGATTGTCGTTTGTCACCCTGAGTAGAACAAAGAGAATGAGTTGCCAAAAGAGGATCACTGTGATCAATACCATTTGATTGATCAATACCTGAGGAAAAAGTGACCTCATCAAAAAACTGACCAATACATGTGTCAGCTAAAGGAATAATATCCTGATCAACATCACTCTCAAGAGCTCTTTTTGCCATAGCTCTAGTAACTGCACAAGCAGGGTACAAATCAGGGATTTCAGTTTCGACAGGATCAACTTTCTGATCCAAACAAGGCTTGTCAGTTACAAGTGGATTAACCACAACCTTATCTCCAGCTAGGTCATTGCCTAGTAATAAATGAACACCCTCTATGGGTAAAGAAGTCACTGCCCCAACAGTCACAGGTCCAGAACTAAGTCTGATGCCAAATTTACACAATGGAGAGGAACATTTACAAAGCCGCACTCTACTCCCTGAACAAGAACACTTTCACTTGAAGAAGACTCCTCAGACAAAGGCAAAGTACCTGATAATAAAAGACTCTGAGAAGCTCCATTGTCCCTTAATATTTTAATTGGGATAGGTTTGGCAGAATCACCAATAAGTGATATAGAACCTTCTGACATGAATGGTTCATAAGCCTCCAAAATAGAATCAGACTGGGGTTTGTTTGACCCAACAAATGTATTGCTTTCAATACAAGACCGTGACCTTGACCTCGTAGAAATAAGAGCATTTGGAAAAGCTCTGTCTTTTCTCTGTTGCTTATTTTTCAACTTGAAGCAATCAGAAATAACGTGCCCTTTCTTTTTACAATAAGTGCACGTAGGAAGAGATAAGGATTTCTGATCAGTCTTATCAGATGTTTGATTCCTAACAGTTGTGCTGTTGTGAAATTTGGAAGTACTCGAATGAGATTGAAATGGTTTTTTACCAGAAAACTGCTGAGAGGACGACTTATTGCCAAATGAAATTTTGTGAGTCAAGGAATAATCATCAGCCATACGAGCAGCATTTTCCAAAGTTTCCACATTCTGCTCGTCAAGATAGGTTTTAACATCACTATGGATGCACCTCTTGAACTCTTCAATTAATACGAGCTGTCTGAGGTTATCATAAGCTTGATCAACTTTCTTGGCTGAGCACCACCTATCAAATAGTTGTTCTTTACCCCTTGCAAATTCGACATGAGTTTGTCCAGTTTCTTTTCTACAATTCCTAAACCTTTGTCGATATGCCTCTGGTACCAACTCATAAGCTTTCAAGATGTACTCCTTAACCACATCATAATCAGTGCTTTGTTGTACTGACAGTGAAGTGTAGACTTCACGAGCTTTGCCAATTAGTACACTTTGTAATAACAAAGTCCAATGCTCTCTGGGCCATTTCAAGTGTTCAGCTATTTTCTCGAAATGAAGAAAGTATTTATCTACTTCTTTTTCCTGAAAAGGGGGTACTAACCTAATATATCTAGTAACATCAAAACCTGGACTTGTGTTTAAAGGAGTGGAGTGTGCTCTGTTTGCCAGTTCTAATTCTCTTAACTTAAATTGCATTTCCCTTTCTTCTCTTTGCATTTGTATCTGCATTTGTATTTGTCTATCTTCTTTCTCTCTCTCTCTCTCCATCTGCATTTGCCTCTCTTCTTTCTCTCTCTCCATCTGCCTCTCTTCCTTCTGCATTTGGATCTGCCTCTCTTCTTTCTGCATTTGGATCTGCCTCTCTTCTTTCTCTCTCTCCATCTGTCTCTGCCTCTCTTCTTTCTCTCTCTCTCTCTCTGAATCTGAAGCTTTGCCAATTCTAAATCAATCTGGTTTTTTAACTCTAATTCCCTTAATTTCCTGTCAGAACCAGATACAGGCTTTCTCTTCAAACTTAAAGCACTGCTATCAAAAATTCCCTTTCCTACTAAATGCTGAATCAAAATAATCTTTATCTCCTGTTTTGTCAATGATACTTTTGCCTCAGATAGACTGTATTTTCTGGCAAGCTCGAGCAACTCATCCTTTCTCATGCACTCTAACCCCTCCTGGGTAGGTTTTGAAATGAAATTCTGAACATTAGATGCCATTGTAAATGCTTGTTGGTTTCACACACAAAAAAAATTCTCTATTAAAAATCTTTGCCAAAGACAAAAAAAAAATTCCAAGACAAAATCAATATGAATTTCAAAGATAAATTTAATATCTCTAATATGCTTTAAAGAAATTCAGATCCCAGAAGACGAGCCCCCAATTTCTGTTACGACTCTATGGTCTAAGAAAAATGTAACAGAAAGAAAGTGAAACCAACAAATCAAGTAAAAATCAACAAGCAATTTATTACTAGATAATTAAAATGAAAAATCAAAAAGTCACTTACAGTAATGTGTTTTGAAATCCTAATAATCCAATAAGAATGATTGTTCTAATCACAAGTCCTAAATATAGAATGTTCCGAATTCACGGCTGTGTCCTTGAATGTTATGATGTGCTAATGGTCTCCAAAGTCCTGATGTACTAGTAATCTTGATGTGCTGATGTCAAAATGAAGTATTCCAAAATCATTATTAAGTTCACATAAATTCCAAAATGATGAATTAAAATCCAAAATCCAAAATTTATGAGCATTGTTATAATCCAATGAATATTTAAAATAATTCCTCTCTTAGAATTTGGAATGAATTTTCACAACTGTAATAGCTCTTTACAAGACTGATGGTAATGTCAAAACTGAAAAAATGTCCACCAAACATGATATATATAAAGATTGGTCACATGACAGAATGTTCTAGATTGGTCACATGACAGAATGTTCTAGAATGTGTGTCATCTTAATGGAATTTTTACTTGTATACAAAAATCAACCTTGACCTTCAAATTGAGAAAACATATTGATCAAAACAACCTAATTCAAGGACACTAGTTATACATGTTTTTCCTAATAAACATAAAGATTTAAGCAAATATTAAAGTGAAGAAACATTTATAATTTCCTAAAATATATATAATATTATATAAACATCATACATAACATCACACACACACACACACACACACACACACACACACGCACGCGCGCGCGCTGATATACTAACAAACGAATTAAAAAAGTGCAAGAAAGCGCGCACTTTGGAATGCTTCACTAGAACGCTTAGATCTTGATTTCATAATTTCAAGACACTAATAGTATAAATACCTGTGCAACTTTTTGTTTATAAGGTTTTTATATTTGCGACATTAAGGGCGAGACAGGATAGGTTACACCCCAAAAAGAAGTTAAGAATATCGACGTATTGTCGATACAAAATGGTTGAGCGAACACAAATTATTCTATAAGCTCGACAGGGAAAGGTTTCTATATTCATTTCTTTAAGTTAAAATGTTGTAAAGGTAAAACGTCAACTATTGCAACAACAAAAAATCTTACGTATCATTCAATTTTCTTTTCATACAAATAGATTCACTCCACTCCACAATATATATATATATATATATATATATATATATATATATATATATATATATATATATATATATATATATATATATATATATAAATACCTGGAAAATATTATATATTTCAATAGTATTAGACTACTAATATAAATTATTTGTAAGTAAGAGTCTTCACAAGCGAATTATCTGTTAAGGATAATTTTAGATGTGAATTTGCTATTTAAATATTTTGTCGATGATCTCCGTTAATTTAGCAGGTCTGCTAAATTCCTTTCGTACGGGAGATAGATAGTCACAAACGATCTTGATTTTTGCCTGACACTGTCGTTTCAACTCAGAGAAACACAGATTCAAACAAGCCAGTGATAAACGTGACCAATTTCTCTGCGGAAACTTCGGACTTAACATTCTTGAATCTGACAGTGTAAGTATAAGTGTACCCTGTCGTTCGAAATTTTCTCTTGCTCGTAGGTTAGATATGAAAATACTGTGTGGGTACTTTAGTGCGACTTTCACTACTGGACGGTCTTGACTCTCTCTCTCTCTCTCTCTCTCTCTCTCTCTCTCTCTCATACTACTATGATTAGTTTTAAGGACGCAATCATTTTCTTTTGTTTGCTAATTTATTAATTCCTCCTCTTCCCATGCTTTGTAAGAACGAGTATTTGTTTCCGTGTGTGTGTGTGTGTGTGTGTGTGTGTGTGAGTGAGTGAGTGAGTGAGTGGTCGTACTACAGCCCTTCTCAACCTTTGATTAGTTTTAAGGATCCAATAATTTGTCATTTGTTCTTAAATCCATTCACTCATTTTTTGTCATCCATTCATTCATACATATATAAACAGTGATTGCGTGGGCCATATTTGCTTTCTTTCTGTCCACACCTACATACATAAAGTATTCTTTTCTTTACAAGCACAGACACTCATTGTAAGATGCACAACTTCAATGTACTTAAGTTTTGCCGTTTGAAAAAGAAAAGAAAACAGTGCAACTTCCACTTCGATATAAAAGTACACCACACCTTACGCCTAGCCTTTTGTTTGTTTTTAGCTTGTTTGTTTTTGATACAGTGCAATCATTGCGTGCTATAAACTTGGTACTGCAAAATATTGTTAAAACCAGCGATGTGAAGCAAATACAATATACTATCATTGATCTTTTTCCGCAGTTTTTGTTTTTAATCTAACTACCCTTCAAGTGAAACCTAAGTCTAGTACTGATTCATTCACTGCTAGCTGGAAGTTGGAACACACCAAACTTCAATCACATTTATTTTGCCTGCGAATTGCATATACTCGTTATTGTTGTTTCGCGCCGGCATTCACTAACGAGCACATAATCGAACTCTGTATAATTTATCTCCATCGCGAGAGCAACACACACACAGAGAGAGAGAGAGAGAGAGAGAGAGAGAGAGAGACTTATCAGAGTCTTATAAAACATTGTTACAACATGTAGCCTTTGTTCGACCTTGTTCTGCCCACTCACTAGTGTTTGTAATAAGGATTGTATGTAATGTTAGTTTTGTTGATAAGAGGATAGAAGGCAAGTTATAGGGGATAATAGTAGCAAGGGAATTAACCATAACTTGTCGCAGACATTTCCAGCCAATATATACTATAGATACCTGCCTATACTAAAATCAAGTGATATCTGGAAAGAAGTAAGAATTTAGTATAAAAAAGAAACACATTACTGTGAGCGACGTAGAATTCATTAAACATATTTTCAAATTGTAAAATGTAGAAAATATGTATAATTTGTCGAAGCATAAACTATCAATTTTTTATATAAATTAGCAAGGCAGTAATGATATTGACTAATTCTTGGTATGTAGCGAAAAAGATTATATATAGATAATATTTAGCAACCACTTATTTCTACACGGGTGTTAAACTTGCAACAGATGTAAAATATGGTAGCACTAATTTATAAACGTACTTCTTTAGTAGTGTGCAAAATGACATGCTTCTTCTCTAGGAGTGTGATAGTCTGCGAGATTAACAGTTAAAGTGCAGAAGAAATTTTTTTGAAGATGTACAGTAATACAATACTGAGTGGAAATTGAAAATACAATGTCAGTTAGGTGTAACGGCAAAGTGAACATGTTTGAAATTACAAAATACAACTTCAGCAAAAATAGCTAAAGTCAGAAAAGCGTATTGAACCCATAAGAAGGGCAGGTAGTAATAGAACAACAATGTAATTAGCTTAAAAGGAAATGTGGTTGTCATGGGTCATGACCGGAGTTCTATATCTCCATCAGACGTATATGCACGAGGTTCTAAAGCTCTTTCAAAAGAGAATTCAGATCTTCACCAGGTAGAAGTTCCGCCTGATCGTCATCAGAATTGATGCGGTGGATTGCCATTTAAAATGGCATAAAAACATTCAGATAATATGTTACGCTTGAAAAATTGTTAAGGTGTTATCAGCAAGCCAATACGACATCCATCCACAACAAGAACTTTTTTTTAACAATTTGCAATGTTTCATTAATCCTGTCAAACGTATCATGAACAATTTCAGCGCTCGGGATTCTGACCTGTACAGGTGATTTTGGAAATTTCATTGGCTTAGTTTTTTTAAAATACAAGATTTGTTTCCCTTTGGCCTCAATATGACAAATCAGTTAAATAGGTGATTTTGACTGAGCTTATTACAGGACAATTCATTAGGGGAAGTAATCAAAAAAGTGCATTGACTTGCTGTCCCCATAAACTGAGTTGTATCTCATTTTTAACTCGAAATGAACTTTGACAACTGATTTTCAACATTTTAATATGTATTACTGAGTTTGATAATAGTTGTAGTTTCATAATTAGGTAACTTTGTGTCCTAAAATCGAATCAATAATCAAATTATATAAGTTTTCCAGGCAGTGTGGACACCTAAATAGTCTTTTTTATGCTCTATATATAGGGCAGGGATTTCAGTAGTTTTAGATTTATGATCAAGGAGAATGTTGCTGTTGATGGTGGTGGTCGGGGGCGGGGGTGGGGGGTCGTGCTGGGGTTTTCTTTCCATCCAGAATATTTCTTTTTGTTTTTATTTGTAGCTCTTTAAGTACAGTGTAAAATGCTTATAATATACTTAAGTAGTTACGGTGTAATTTTGAATTATTTAGCTCATAATGAAGTATTTTACATGTAATCTCACTAAATGCTTTTTGGCAAATTCTACAACAAATTAAATGTGGAGAGTGGATGTATGGGTATAATTAGATTATATAATTTAGGTTTTGAGCATTTCGGTTTGTATACTAGGAATTGATAAATGTCTGCAGCTGACACAATTTGACATGTGTAGCTCAGCATTAAGCCTAGGCAGATCCACAGGCAATTCTTTTTCTGCAATATCAAATTCAAGGACTTTTACAGGATAAACCATGTATATTGAATTATTTTCAATCTAAAATGTGAACTGGATGGGGATAAATGAAACTGAATAGACCTTTTTCTGGAATGTTTCTGAAATCGGACAAGTTAAATTCTCCAATGGAAATCCATAAGGGGAAGATTGCAAGTGGTAGCTAGGAAATCAATTCTTGAAGGAGCAATATCTGTAGCATCATTAATCAACAGTGACACAATGACTTAATTGAACTGGCCCTGTTGTGCTTGCATTTAGTAAAATGGGGGAGTTTGGTTAAAAGTAAACAGCACATTCAAAACTTCTGGCTGAAAAGGTCTAAACAGATGTAAATCCTTTTTCTTACTGAGCTGAATCTCAACATGATCAATACAGTTAAAACCTACAAATGAGATTATGAAAATTAGCTCTTGAAGCTTTTCAGATGTAAGTTGAATAAATGATTATTTGTACAAGACTTCATAATCACCAACTATGTTTAAATGTGAAGTTTGAACAGGATAACATTTTCTAGGTTATAGCTTGAATTGTCTGATTTAGTTAAAAATAAAGTCTCGTTTTTTTATACACACTCCATAAAGCAGAGCATATTATCAAAATATGTATACTCCAACTGCACATTCACCCCTCCGTCCCATCAAATAGTCAAAATATAACAATTGATAAAAAATTACTCCAAAATCAAATCAACTCATCTACAGATGCATTTAAATATATAGTTACATATAAATAAGTCTACCAATGCACCTTTACATTACTAGGTTTTTAGCAGCATTGTGCCTTTTAACAAGTTTTTCATAATTAAGAACTATAAATGGATAGTGTCCTTTCAATCCATTGGATCCAATAAGATGTATTCAGATTTATTTCAAATTTGATCATTCATATGGTTAATTCTATAGCAGCTACTAAATCTAATGAGTAACCATGTGATGCTTTAAATTTTATTTCCTATAAATTCTATATATGTTTTTATCCAATTTTTGTAGAGAAACTTTGTAAAACTTGCGAGATCTTGAAACTGTAATGCATATTTAACCGAATACACATTTCTATATGTATCCACAAAAATTAGCTAATTTATTCCTTCTTCGAACTGCACTATTGGACCAGCTTTATATCACAGCTGATGCTGCTTATTTCAATGTTCGATGTTTATGTTGCGTAGAAAGAATTGAATTGTGTTGTGTTTGCTCTGCCAGCAATTTGTATTTCTTATTTTTGTGAAGTAATATCTTTGAGTCATTGAATAATTTTATAACCGTGCCAGCAATTTTTCAACATTTTGCGAAATAATGCCCTCGAGTCATTCAATAGTCATACAACTATGTCAGCAAGTTTGTATATTTTTTATGAGTCATTAAATAGTTAATAAGTGTTTTAGAGTTATTTAATACAAAGAGATGGAGTTCGAATTTATCTGTGTGATATTTTGTTTTTCATTTACTCTGCATGGGCTATAAATGTTCTTGTACCTACACGAAATTGTAATAATTACAATTGTACAAGTGCGGTTGAAATAGTGTTCGTACTCCTACACGAGAGGGTAATAATTTAAAATTGTGCAAGTGTCCCAGAACTCTCAATTTGTATACTACTTGAGCGAGTACAGAATAGGCGGAAAACAATAACGGGGATTCTCTGACATACCATCGACCCTTCGACGCTCTAAAACTTGTCCAACAAGGTTTCGTGTGAAGGATAATTTTCCGGCATATTATTGATATGTCAGACACAATTATTTATATATAAGCCCTCTACAAAAATAGCTTTCATTCATCGACAGTTCTTTTGTATAAAGATTTTTAAACACTGTCAAGTCCACTTGTACAGAATCTAAGATTTTATCTTGATTTCCATTGTTGAATATAACTGAACATTCACCGCAGAGAATCATATTTAATCATCTAATGTGATAAAGTGACAGGTTTTTATTAATATGCTTTATCGGCAAAGTTACCAAATAATATCAATAATAGTCAACTACCTTCCCCCATGCAACCCCCCACTCCCTCCTACACATTTTTCACGTTTAATCGTCCGATGTGTAATTTGAACACTTCCTGTTTGTCACTCTCTTTGACCTCTCACCGTTAATTAATCTCAGTTTCAAAACCGGATCTCTTAACAAACACAATGCGCAGCCAAAACATTATTAATTAATGAAGGCCTGAGGTCCACAACAAATTTTGAGTCAAGGTAAGACATGCCCAACTTCAAACAGAATCATTTGTTAAACGGATCGTATTAGAAACGTACATGTCAATTAAAATTGAATTAGCATATTTTAGGGATAAAGGAAAATTATGATTTTCAAACCGTCAGACTATTCTGGCTGTGTGACAGTTTTACCTCGTACTTTAAGTTAGTTTATTATTTAATATCTCTCCAGTAGGGAAATGTACATTTTTTTCTTCTTCTCAAAGTAGCTTATCTCTGAATACATTTATGTGTGTACCCTTAATTATACACTGATAAAGTCACACACAAACATCCCTAAAGAAATACATTCATACATACATACATACATAACGCTTAAAAATCATATGCATTCAGCATATTTTCACGCCGATTTGGCCATGAACCTGCGTCGAAACTGAAGTTTAAGCATTACAATATCATAACTTTTCTTTGCACACCGCCTTGTATACGATACACGAGGATGACTCCTCCTTGTTTACATACTCCCTTTCATGTATTTGTCGTCAACAGAAACATGTTCCGATATATTGGAAGTTTTTCGAATATATTACTTCATTATGCTTCATCATAATTTCTGGTTAAGGAATTTTCTTGTGGTGGGCAAGGGTCTTCTCAACAGGTTTATTTATTTTTGGGAGGTGGGGGGAACAGTCTGGATCTAGTAGAACGGCTATTACATGCGTAATTCTTATAAATCTGACAAATCGACTTTTGTGCAAAATGCACGAAATTAAAGAAGGACGAGCCATAACGGACATTTATGTGACATCACCCCGGTGGTTGTTTGTTTCTAACAAACAGGAGACTTAAAAGTTTTTAAACCTTTAAAAACATATACATATACAAACATCATACGTGTTATATTCTGAGTCGGCTAAAAGAACAAGTTGGACATGGTGTAGGTACGTTGAGGCCGTAAAAACGAGTTATAACAAACGAGTTTTTTCCCATACTGAAAACAAAACACGAATGCGGTTTCGAACTTATTACACATTCCGTCTTTTACTCTTTGTAAATATTTTAGCTGTACAGTGTGAATGAAATTCAAAACGAATTGGGAATTATACAAGCTCAATTTGGTTCGTCTCAAAATATCAGAGAAAACACATACCGTGTACACTCGCGTATAATCTCGGTCCAAATGCAAACAACATAGACCCAAATTTGCCGCGCATAATGCGCCGGCAGATCAGGGTCTATGTTGTTTGTTCTACTGATTAGTCCTTACAAACTGCATAGACCCAAATCTGCCGGAGCATTATGCGATGGCAGATCTGGGTCCATGCAGTTTGCAGTTGGTATCGATTTTACGCGAGTATAGACGGTAATAGTTCCAATCTGTGTATGCCAGGTCGGTTGGTTGAGGTTAGATTACCAAGGAATGGGAACTGAAGTTTCAGCAAGTATTGACAAGACTATAGTACGATGGGAAAAAATGATACTGGAGTCCTTAAACTGAAACAACTCAAGCAGTAGATTTACCATTCTATTTGTGCCCCGGATACCAAAGAAATTCAGATCGGTTTAATGTCATCATAAATGGGTAGGAAAGAAGGATTGTTCAACGTAAGCAGAGTGAAGAGTTGCTTTCTAAAAAAAAAAAAAAATAACAGCAGTTAAGGTCACACACTTACATTTTTACATTTTAAATTCATCAACATAAAAAAAACACATTTTACCTGCAGAAGATTATATATGTTATATACGCGCTGAATGTCATTTTTTATTAATAACGAAGTGATGACGCTAAATAACTTTAAATCCTTATTTGTATGATTGTACTTTTTCTCGTAAAGTTATAAAAGTTATATATTATTTCAACAAAGTGGCCTTTAATGCAATGGTTTTCAAACTTTTTTGATCGCGACCCTAAATACTATCTTTTGCGACACAAAATGCTGTACCGGTATAGAGTCGCGGGGGTCTTCGCGACCCTCATTTGGGTCGCGACCCGGGGTTTGGGAACCACTGCTTTAATGGTTTCAGGATGCTTTTGGTACCTTTCTTCATTTGACATCATTGTGTTGATATAGGCTGGCACCATTTCATTTATGCGCCTTAAACGTGTTACTCATGTAATAAATAAGAGGTCAACAGGCAAGCTCTGAAAGAGATCTAGGTCACGAATTTGTCGCGCGACCAAATAAATTCATAGTAATATTTACAACCTTTATGTTTCTTACATTATATAATAAAATACTCTGTATATTTAAGGCTTGTGTGTTTCATGAAGGCTTTGAACTATGATTTCATGCAGATGCATAAATTTGATGATTTCCCCTATATGCATCTTGAATCTTGAGGCTATTTTCAGTCATTTGGACCATTGTCATCATGTGAATGGTGGGGCTATGTTCACTAAATTGGACCATTGTCATGAAGTGAATGTTGAGGTTATATATAGACAATTGGACCATTGTCATGATATGAATTTTGAGGCTATATTCGGTGAATTGGACCATAGTCATGATGTGAATCTTGGGGCTAATTCCACTAAATTGAACCATTTTCATGATGTCAATGTTGATGTTATATACAGGAAATCATGATATGAATTTTGAGGCTATATTCGGGGAATTGGACCATAGCCATGATGTGAATCTTGAAGCTATATTCAGAAAATTGGACTATTGTCATGATGTGACTGTCAAGGCATATTCAGTGAATTTGACCATTGTGATGATGCGAATGCTGAGTTTCTATTCAGTAAATTAAACTATTGTTATGATGTGAATCTTGGAGCTACATTCAGTAAATTAAACTATTGTCAATCATGGTGTGAATCTTGGGGCTATATTCAGTAAATTGGACCATTGTCATGATGCGAATGTTGAGGTTATTATTTGATGAATTGGAACAGTGTTATTGTGTGAATTGTGGGGCTATATTCAGTGAACTGGACCCATCTATTAAAAAAATTGGGTCCTAGCGGCATTAAAACTTTCAAGCGAAGAAAAAACACAGCATCGATTTACCTTTAAATAAATATGTAATATGTCGCAAAAGAAACATTGCACCTTTTATAACAAAATTGTTTAATGTTGTTTTTAATAGTGGATTTTTTCCAATAAGTTGGAGAGTCGGAGTCATCAAACCAATATTTAAATCAGGAAATATTGATGCAGACAAAACTTACACTCATGAGTTGTGTGTCTAAATTATTTACCAGTATTCTTAATCATGGATTATGTATTTTGGCTGAAACAAAAGATACAATTTCTGACACTCAGTTTGATTTCATAAAGGTGTAGGAACTAGTAATGCCATTTTTGGAATAGCCTTGTAAGTATTTAAGTAAAGGCAAACATATTTATGCCATATTCGCAGATTTTGAAAAGCATTTGATAATATCTGTATAAATGGTCTCTCGTTTAAGATTTTTAAACAAGGTATTACTGGTAAAATGTTCAATATTTTGCATTATATGTGTAATGTTGTCAAGCCTTTTATTTTATTTATTGGTTGTTATTTTGTTTTGTTTCTAGGTGTTAGGTAAGCTAAAGTACTATCACCTCTACTTTTGTCTTTGTCTTTAGAAGATACTGAGATTTCTTTACAGAGTTGTAGAGATCCCGAGTAGCTCTTTTTATTCTTTTCGTTGATGATATTGTTTTCTTCTCAGAAACTAAAGGAGGATTAAAATTTATAATAGAATTGCTTGAACAGTACTGTGTAGTATGGAGACTTAAAGTAAATAGAGATAAAACGAAAATTCCTCACAAAAAGGAACAAGCGGCTACTTACAGAAAATATTGTCATTTTCTACATATTGTCCCCTAGACAATATGTAGATTATAAATCCTAGTAAACCTCTGTTTAACTGGCTCACATGTTTTGTGTTTGCCTTTTTGCTGTTTTTTGTTTTGTATTACTTTGTTTTTTGTTTTTTTTGGGGGGTGGGTGGTGGTGGTGGATGTTGTTATCCACTGAGGAGGGACAGTTCAATTTTGGATACAATAATGCAAACTGTGCAAAGCTTAAGCATTATATTATCATGTGCATGTATGTTCGTATGTAGAAATCACTTAGATTGCATATAGGTTAGTGCCAAAAGTCATAAACAATATCTAAGTGTGCCAGAAATCTCAATTTCTATACTACTAATATTCTCGGAATAGAATCGTCCTGTCTTCCTGAAATATCTACAGTTGTTGTTGTTTTGGAGGACATCCAAAGTTGTTGCAGTAACCTTAATAGCAGAGAGTGAGTTTACTGTGCAGCGTTTATATTTTGCTTCGCTTAATTTTGCCTATTTTGGAGGAAAATGCAAACGGCACAGAACTTGAACATTACCAACTGTATATTATCACACACCTATATACAGAAATCACTTAATTATTAGCCATGCCCAACATTTCACCAATCTAAATCTAAAAATTAAGCCTAAATGTAAGCCATTTGATTGGTAAATTTTAAGTAAGACTTACATTTCAGCCAATCAGATAATGGAATTCAGACTTAAGTTTAAGTTAGACATAATTGACGTCGGTGAAATCAAGGTCAGGTTAGCCACAGAATTATTCTTCTCCCTTACGTCTATTTCAAAACACCTCCAAAATTTGGGGACGTAGATATAAAATGATCTACTAGCACTTTTTTTGTAGATTACTCCTTTCCTCTTCAAGAATTCATTGGAAAAAAAAAAATTAAATTCGTAAAAATTATGTGCTCTTTTGAATATTTAGTAAAGCATTAATAATGATGATGATGATAATAACGACGACGATGATGACGATAATGAAAAGAAGGATGAAAAGAATTACTCAGAATGTTTAATAAACCTTCGATTTCTCTACTTCACAAAAAATATTTTAATTGGTCCATTGATATTTTCATATTTGGAACTCCCTCGGCCATTTCTGCCAGACTAAAACATGTCTCGGATGTATGTCGCCGCAGTAATTTACAGAAAAATCATACACTTTATTCGACGGAAATATCTCCGCTAAAAAAGAAACCTTAATCTATTCGGACTACTTTGGCTATTTCTGCGATTGGATTGACTGTAGGATTGACCGAAATGTTACGAATGAAAAAATAGTTCGATCTTTCGTAACATCTCGGTCAATCATTGTTTCGTAAATAGCCAGAGTAGTCCGAATGGAAACCATCGACATACATTCTAAGTGTGATCGGTAAGATTGACATTGAAGTTGCGAATGATATTTTCAGTGAACATTTGGAAATACGGTCGGGTGAAAATCATTTATAAATATATTATTTTTAAAAGACAAATTTATATTTGAAACCAAATGTGCATGTTTAGCATACGAAACCAAAATACACGTTGCTTTTAACTTAAATTCGATCAACTAGTCCCCATCGCTTGCTTACCCAAAGTTTAAATGGAATCATCAAAAGATGTCATTTTCATAAATTTCGGTCACATGTGACCGCCCAATTAACCTCAGTATCATACAATCAGAATACGCAGGTAGAAGGTTATGAATGTAAATAAGCACCTGAGTGCAATTTACAAATTTAGCAAGTCTATAAACTTTAGAAAGGAAGGAAAATAAATGTCCATAAAACCATCATACTGTTCAGTTTGAAGAACATTTTCAGATGTATTACAGTGCCTAAATTTCAATTTGATACCTCTCCTACTGAGGCGTTCTTACAAAATTTCAAATACATACATACATACATACATACATACATACATACATACATACATACATACTTATTTGATGCTACTCCGTGACTTAGTGAATCCCCCCCCCCCCCTTGACTATATGTTGTATACACGTTCTAAAAATTCTTCCATGGTTATAAACTCTTGTGTTTTTTTTTTTGTTGTTTGTTTGTTTGTTTTGGGTTTTTTGTTTTGTTTAGCCCTCCCCCACCCCCCTTCCGCAAAAAAAGATCAGCTTCATTCAGTCATCCTTTCTCGTCAATTGGAATGTAAAAAAAAAAAAAAATAGCGCCTCATTAATTTAACCACGGTTGAACTTATTTGATATTTTTGTGTGCGTTAGTAAAAAAGGAATAGCATATTGACAAACCACTTGTGATTGTTTTCTTATTAGTAACCATTGCTATCCTTGAAACTAGTATCGTGTTATTATGGAAATATCTGTCCTCCTAAATCGTGACTTGAAATTCATCAAACTTATTTCATTAGATGTCGGTATGGTAAATACGTTTAAGTTGAAAGAGGATTAAAGTATTTTAGCTTTAACTCTATATGAGGTGGAACTGTTTTTGTGTGCAGGTAAAAAAAAAAAAAAAAAAAAAAAGAAAAAAAACAAAAAACACGACAAAACATAAGTGGCTGATCTTATATGGAAACATTTCAGTCCCGGAATTATTTCTGGTGTTAGATTCTCCGTTCAGATCTCGTAATGTAACCTTTCAAATCCCGTTATGTTTATATATATATATATATATATATATATATATATATATATATATATATATATATATATATATATTTCAATTATAACACTATAATGTCCAGGAAAATGACACGTGTGCATACTTATATACCTTAAAGGTACACCTGAGATCCCCATATCACTTACCTCTAAATTATTTAGTATGATGATTTATGTAATATCTGAAAATTTCGACTTGATGCGATCAACGGTTAGCGAGATACTTAGGTTTAAATGTACATGTCAAAATATTCCCAATAAGCCATATACAACTTGTAAAGTTTCCGTGACTCGAGTCTGTGTGACATCGCTGTAGGAACCCCGAATTGGGAATTATCATTGCTCTACTGTTGTCGAATGTAAAATTTCTCTCGATTGTTTTCTGATTGGGTACTCATGCTTCCACAATGCATGGAATGTTACCCCCCCCCCCCCCCCACCGCCAAACTATGAAAACAATACTGTCTATTGAATGAAGAAGTTTCATATGCAGCCGCTATTTAGAACAACAACAAAAACAACAAAATGCATGAGCAAATTATCTAAGTAAAACGTGGTTCTCTTCATAAGCACGTCTTGGCAAAACTTTGTTTTCTTCACAAGAATGTCTGTCTAAAGCAGACACATCGATGTTAACGTCCCATTGTTGGCAAAAATATTCTTATCTACAAGTTTATTAACATATTTACAGAGATATATTTTTAAAAAAATAATAAATAAACCGTAGATTAAAGTCACAAAAAGGAGAGAGAGATATATAGTAGGTTGTGAAAGGTAGCTGAACAATGATCTGAAGGATACCGAGTTACAGCTAAAAGTTAATTTCATTATTTTAAATTAACCATGAATGGGAAAAGCTGTAAAATTAAACAGCAAGAATAACAACGCGAAGGAGCAAACAAATAGCTAAAGAGAAGGATTAAAGTAAAGGGCTAAGCGAATGGGTGTGCTTAGTCTCAACATCACTAAAATATCAAAATCTCTCGATTTTATTGTCAGCTGCTTAACAACCGGTAATATTGACACCAGCATTATTCACCCCCACCACACCCCACACCCCCCATTATCACCCCCAACCCCCAACCCCCAACCAAATTATAAGAAAGTTCTTAGTGAAAACAACTTGTTGTTTACGGATCTTAGTGACAAATTTGTGCGAAAGAAGAGCAGATAGTTACCAAAACAGTTTGTTTTAAATTATCTAGTCCATACGTCATAACGAGAAGCTGCAACAGAAAACAGAATATTAAAGTTTAACAGTTTGACAAAATTGTTTTACATTTCTTTATAACCGAGTAAACTAACCTGTCATACAAGCATACCCATTCACTCGGTTTTATAAACAGATTTGACATAGACCGATGATTCTTAATGTTCTTTTAATCTCAATATTTGAATTCCTAAATGTACTGATATATTTACAGCTATAGGCGTGCCAAGAAGACGCATTTCCAACAAATACCTGTGTAGTGCCAGTTAAAGGGTTTTACAAATTCAAAACACTATTTTTTTGTCTCCTTTGGCTTTCATATCCAGGTACCTAGTACTGCTTCTTGATTTCTTAAAAATGTGTATTTTGTCTGTTTGTGTGATTGTCCTTTTCAAGCCATACAACTATATAGATATTTAGAGATATAGACAATATAAGACAGGAATCTCAATTATAGGTTTAAAAAATATCACTAAGGTGACTAAGCCCTTGTAACAGCAAGCATTGCTTGGTGTTAATGTATTTAGGCATAACTGTGATTTTATCCTTCATGTCTGCAGCTATGTGCATGATTACAAAAAAGCAATATTGTATATATGGTAACTAAGTGGGAATTTTTCAGATATGGCCCTATGAGATTTAATTCTCTGTATCAGCACTTCCAGGGACGAGATCTTAATTCCAACGTGTTGGCATACTCTATATAATATTTACAGGTGACGTTCAACAATACGTACGTACATAACGACTAGCATAATGTGTCACAATATGCTGCGCTTCTTTCAAAACACTGTACCTATAGAAATGACATCAAGGCTGTTTAACCGCCATGTATTAGCTCATTGCCCAATCATAGAAGCTGGTTGTGTCGAGATATATGATATATTACCTTGACTTTGACCTTTCGATGTCACCATAACATTTTATCTTTCCATCATGATCAACATATTAGTCGTTCTTCGCTTTATCTGGCCTATGTGGTTTCGTCTAATTCCACTCGTCAATCATCAAAACATGTCACAGTCTGTCACACTGCAAATTCTGTACCTAATATTTATGAACTGTTAGTGTAAGTTAAACAAGATGCACCGTAATAGTGAGATGAGTCAAAGTTGTGGTTTTCTATACATACATTTCGAAACTCCTTGAAAATATCACACGTCATCAAAGTAGGTTTCTTCGCGTAGTAGTCGAGAAAGTCACTGAACGTGTTCAAGTTGGAGTGTGACTGTCACATCACATCATGAACATACTGGTAATTATCACCTAATATGTTAGAGCCCATCAGACTTAAATAATTCTAGATGTTAGCAGATATTTCATTCCATCGTTTAAACTATATATATATATATATATATATATATATATATATATATATATATATATATATATATATATATATATATATATATATATATATATATGGGTGAACATCATTTCTCAGATATATAGGTTGCATATCTCTAAATGTTGCATCGTTTCAACGAATTTGTCATCATTTATTTTTGGGCCAACTGTTATAACGACTGTCCCTAGAACATAGTTAACTGTTCTAAAGACTGTCCCATGAACATAGCCAACTGTTCTAAAGACTGTAGCTTGAACATAGCCAACTGTTCTAAAGACTGTCCCATGAACATAGCCAACTGTTCAAAACAATGTCCCATGAACATAGCCAACGGTTCTAAAGACTGTCCCATGAACATAGCCCACTGTTCTAAAGACTGACCCTTGAACATAGTCAACTGTTCTAAAGACTGTCCCATGAACATAGCCAACTGTTCTAAAGACTTTCCTATGAACATAGCCCACTGTTCTAAAGACTGTCCCATTTACATAGCCAACTGTTCTAAAGACTGCCCCATGAACATAGTCAACTGTTCTAAAAACTGTCCCATGAACATAGCCAACTGTTCTAAAGACTGTCCCATGAATATAGCAAGCTGGTCTAAAGACTGTCCCATGAAAATAGCTAACTGTTCTAAAGACTGTCCCATGAATATTGCCAACTGTTCTAAAGACTGTCCCTTGAACATAGCCAACTGTTCTAAAGATTGTCCCATGAACATAGCCCACTGTTCTAAGGACTGTCCCATGAACATAGTCAACTGTTGTAAAGACTGTCCCATGAATATAGGAAACTGTTCTAAAAACTGCCCCATGAACATAGCCAACTGGTCTAAAGACTGCCCCATGAACATAAAGATATCTACAGATCACATCGTTTTTTAATTGTTCTTTCCTTTCCATCCTACATGAACCTATCAGACATGTAATTTTTACTGAATGAAATGCATTTTTCTTCATAAGATGTGATTAGATGTTTTTATTGTTAAGGATGCACTTGTTTGATTTGTAACATTATTACAATTGTGTGGTGGGTAGCTCGTGCATGACGTGCACTGAATAATGCTATTTTCAAAATCGCAATAAACGACATATGGAACTTTCAATTGATGAGGATATTGTTTAATTTGACAAATGAGTCTTTTTAGGCACGATATCTATCGAGCAATCTACACGGTAACAAACTTCTTAATTTTCTGATGAAATGAGCAAAATTAAAGCATATTTTACATATATATTCCTTCTAACGATGTTTGCTTACTCGTTTGCTACAAGGCTGGATGCATCTGTTATGTCAACATAATGTTATTTTTCCATTCCATCAGATAGGATCAAAGTGTGAACATTCTTATCTTTTTCTCTATCTGCAACCATTTCACACACATTGACGGAGATGTCATATTCAAGATCAAATTTGTGATGTACTCTAATATTACGGGCATCTGTCAAACCAATGACTGTATCTAACTGAACTATATTTTGATGGTTTATTCACATGATCGCTTGGTGTATTTAGCACATATTCAACTGCATATAAAAACATCTGTCATACTCATTATTTTTTACTTTTATGCAAGCTTGTTTCTTTTTCACATATTCAGGCGAATCAATAAAGGAGTTTCCTCTTATCGATCAAAACCTGTTTACATGCGATATTTATATTCAATCCTATCAAACAACCACCTCGTATTTTGATTATTTCTTGTCCAAATTTGGTATGTAAAGTGTCAAACAAATGTTCAATTACATTATCCATTTCACCTTTGTTCATTATGTTTATATGTCTTGTTCTATGAAATTCTCTGTCTTCATCCTTTTCTTCATCCTGCTTTGGTTTCTTCATATGCCTGATAATTAAGTCAAGCTGAATTCTTATATAATCAAATTGACGGATTTTCCGAATTATGACTTTTTTTCAGGAATGGTTCAGTGCCATTACAAAATTCATACAAGTTTTCATAGTTACCACCGTAGAATCTTTTACATTTCTCCTAAAAGAATCTCTAAGTCTTTTAGTGATGATTCAGTTTACATTTTGCTTATTCATACTTCTCAATTTTTGACTACTTGTAATCGTATTAAACGAGTCTCTAATGCTTTGGGAAAGGTTGATCACGTATTGAAGTCTTTATCTCTGATTTATTAATCTAGCAAAATTTTAATATATTTTACTACTATTAAAACTTTAAATGTTTGTGAAAAAAATATATATTTGCCTTAAATTTTAGCAAAATGTCCACCATAGATCTTAAGCGACTGCCCACGTGGGTAGTACATAGAAAAGAAACCACAAGAGAAAACGGCCACATTTGCTATTTGCAGATATCTTTTCTACATGATAGTAATCTGTCCTAAATTAGGACTTTTTGTGTGCTAGTCATACATGGGACAAGTGTCTTCCTCAAAGACCAGGGCATGAGATGATGGTTCATTTGGCCTTTTGTTTATTTCTTTTATTGTTTATCATTGTGTCACGAGGCTCGCTGTGCATGTACTTTGCAAAAGACCAGCTCCATCCTAGTGTCATTCTGACCACTAGGTTGCTACATTTAGGTTGCTGACCACTAGGTTGCTACATTTAGCGCTTACTTAGCGAGATTTAGGTTGCTACATTTAGGTTGCTGACCACTAGGTTGCTACATTTAGCGTTTACTTGGCGAGATTTGCTTGTTTTTAACTTGTAGTGAGGTTTTTTTTTTATCTTAATTTTATGTTGCCAGCTTTAGGTACTATAATGATACTCAATTATACATGCAAAACGTTTTAGACAGATGCCGAGTCTAAATCCATCAACTTTTGGTTTAGAAATTAAAAGGTTATACCACTGAGCATGTTAAGTCAGTAACTACTGTAATTTGTAGTCTATGTGACGATTTGTTTTCTCTGTCTGTCTGTTGTTTCAGTATCTCCCTGCAGTTTAATTAATTTATCAAATATCAAAGTATGTGATGTTATGAATACTGACGTTGCCCGTTTAATACGAATGTGAAGAGGTCGCTGTAATGTATAACTTCAGTCTTATCTTGGGGCGTTCAAAAAAAGTATATCGGGAGTGCTCCCATTTTCATATTGCGAGAGAGAGAGAGAGAGAGAGAGAGAGAGAGAGAGAGAGAGAGAGAGAAAGAAAGAGAGAGGTGTACATAGCATGCAAGTAAATATGTATATCTGGAATATAATTAATCGGTTAGCCATTAGCTTAAATCAATCAGGTCATAAACTGTACACATCGCTCAATTGTTTCTTTCAGTTGGTTTACAAAACAACATTGTATTTTATTTATTTATTATTATTTTATCATGTTTAGAATGTATCCTTTTATTGCCTCTTCAGACCTTTCGTGTATTTCATTTTAGTATACTGGTGGACACATATATTTAATAATACCACATATACACATAAATGTGTAATAATCATACATTATAGCATTTTATCATCCCCCCATTTAAGCTAGTAGTCATGTTTTAAGTATCAAGATATTATGTTAGTGCTTCAGTAATAAGGTATAAGCCGGTAATGATATAGCTCCTCCAGTAGTTGAGGAAGTGGGTTATTGTTTCAATATTGTTTGTTATTTTATACTATAGTATAAAAGCGGTCAAACAACATTCTGGTGTAAGAGTACGAAGATGTTTTTGTCATTTTATGAAGTAGTAAGGAAACTGATCCAGCAAAGAGTACATGGCTAATGGGAGAGTTGGCATTTGAATTGATCACTCAATCATTTTTTATTTTATTTGTTTTGCGTGTTTGACAGCCTACTCCAAAATGTTTTTGCCAATTTTACATATGTTATCATTAGCAATCTACTAATCATCATGTCCAAGCTTCGCTGATTTCATGAAAAGTGAACAGTAGTTAAGATAGTCCGCTTTTGATTAGTCAACGTTTACTGCGCTGCTCGAGAGGACGTGATCATTACATTATGACATCATAATGTTAGATTATCGTAGCTCTATGAACTCTTTGAGACAAAGGACGTAAAATGGCATGGTTGTTACATCTGCCCTATATTAAATACTGAAGAAAAAAGTGTGTATACAATTATAATAATCGCAATAAATGTTCTGTGAAAGAAAATAATAAAGAGAACAAAAAGGATACAACAACCTTGGACATTTTTAATAATTTACGACCTGCCGTGAAGAGGCCGTGCAGACATTTTGCTGTGAAAAAACGATCAGATCTCAATGAATATGTCATGCTGAAAAATATTCACTCATCCACATATCCTTTTCTTCATGTATTTGATAAGAGGAGTCTAGAATCTTATACTTGTGCAAATATGATGAATTCTTAAACACAGATTTAGCTATTATTTTATAGTCAATTAGTGAGAGGAATTTTCCCCCTACTTTTCTCTATAATGATCCTCACTTAGTGATATATATTTAACAAGCAGTAGCGCAAAGATATGTACACCAACCTGTAAATTTGTTAACAATTTTGGAATGCTTTCTCCCTTATCTATGCTATGTAAAAATATAAATTTTTAAAAACGTTAAAGACTCCAAATTTTAAGAGCAATCATTAGTGAAAAATATCATTTATTTCAGTGTATTCATATGCTTTGAGACGTATGATATGTCTTGGAAACAGCTGTGTGATTTTGTCGTTCAGTGAAAGTTCGGTGATGCTGAAAAGCTCTCTTCTGGAAGATACAGATTGGTATAGGTATAAGAAGTCCATAGATAATTAACTCCTTTTATTAAATTAATTAAAGCGGGGATAATTACTTTTAAATCATAATTCGTGTTTAAGTTTGCCTTTCTTCGTCGTGAATTAGTTTGACTCAATAATTATATATATATATATATATATATATATATATATATATATATATATATATATATATATGTGTGTGTGTGTGTGTGTGTGTGTGTGTGTGTGTAGTACATGGAGAGCCATCAAATAATATTGCAAAAATAATGATAATTTATTTAGGTAATATACAACAACATATAATTCCATACATGTAGTATGAAACATATAATTGTATACATGTAGTATGAAACATACAAATCCATATATGTAGTATGTAACATATTATTCATACTATACATTTGTATTTAGTCCTCAGTTTATATAAAAAGTCACTTAAAACGATGTCGGCAAAGAAACCAATGAACCTGCATAATATTTTTAACTGTCATACTCTACTAAATTTCCCGATAAAATATGTATTACCACCCGGTAAAATATGTATTACCACCCGATAAAATATGTATTACCACCCGATAAAATATGTATTACCACCCGGTAAAACACGTTATATGACAATTTATTATAGTTTTCTTCATATTAAAAGCAAGATTTGTCCAATCAACATAAGACTGGATGATAACGGGATCAATTTTGGAGGGCCGAAAATATCCTTATATAATTCCAATTATTATGAAATGATTTTCTGCAATATGATTGTATATTAACGGTCACGTGATACTGGTCAGGAATTTTGTACACATCGGTGCATTCTGTGACTACTTTTGGTTTCCAGTATGTTTGCAATGTAAACAAACATTGCAGACATGGCATAGTGAAATAATTATTTTTCTCTTTAAAATTTGAAATTCAGCAAATAAACAGAAATGACATCCTTTTTTCTCCTTTTCCAATATCCTTTCATTCAACTGCAAAGTTTACTCACCACTTTCGGCGTTCGTCTGCTGCATCGTACAGCATATATCAGCTTACGGTGATTTTTTCACTGCAACGTTCTGCTGATTTCGAACAATTATATGACAAGGAGCCAGAAGAAATACTAGCAGCCCTAGAGAAAAATGTTGATGGATTTAATGGTATTGTAATGAATATTAAAAGCGCTGAAAATGAAACAGAACAAAAGCAACAGCTTGAGTCCCTCGAGCAGCACCTCATGCCCTCCGTCACCCAAGCCATGCACAACAGCAACACTAATAGCGTGGGAACTGGGTCAGTCAAATTTGATGAGTCTGAGGGGCACATCTCAAAATTAAAGAAATTATCTTAAGAGGAGTTAAAGCTATTAAAATAAATCAATACTCAGAAGCCACCAAACGTAAAACAAAATGGGGCATTGGCCTTTTCAATGGTAAATTGTTTTTTGTTTTGTTTTTCTAAATGTGTATGTGTGTGTGTGTGTGTGTGTGTGTGTGTGTGTTTATGATAGCATTACTCCGAGGTTGAATTATTTTCTTAAATGCTAAAACTACAACAAGAATAAGAAGATAAGCAGATTAATCACATCAAATATCTTTGATGGATAAATCTTGAACATTTAATATAATACTCATTTTGTTGATATGCCAATGTATTGATGCCCCCTCCATAAATGCGACTCCATTCTATTGAAACATGATACAATATTCCGTATAGCTGATTATCTTCTTAATTTAAATTATTATTCAGATCTGTGGACATTCATTTAAACAAAAAAGAAACTACATTACTTTTTTTGGTTGCTACTCTAAACCCTTCTGTATAAATTTGAAAAACTGAAATACTGAAGGATACAAATTCATAATGTTACCATATCACATACATAAAAACCCAACAATAAATTTATGAGAAATATGTATAGAGTGTGTCATGCTGGGTCAAATGCATAATATGGTCCTATTTAAAGCAAGGTACAAAATGTGCCTACTTTATCTGTATTTCAAAATGAGCTTAAAAAATGTAAGAACTGAATGGCTATGAATATTTTTTTTTCTATTTACTTAAAACGGGGTGCATTGAAAGTATTGGACACAAGCTGGACTTCAACACAATCACACCATATGAGCTGAGTGGTCACTTAAGAAGGTTACAACTGAAATTCCTATCCACGTCGCAACCATGCACCTTACGACGTGTATTAGGTTGTCCTTGTATTATAAACAACAGTTCTTTAACATTGCACTCGCCGTTAACAACTTTATTTCTCCAAATTAAAAAGGTTTGCGCAGACGGAACAAGGTTTGGTTTGAAATCTGTAAGTTTTAAAGGGATTAAATAATCCTCAGCTAGATGGTAACTGGCGCCAGGTAAATACTTTCGAAGACCGGAGGTGGCGTACGATTCATAATGGAACGGGTCTAGACTACAGGGAAAATCAATGCGTATCTTCCAAAATCTGGCCCTGTTGCCCTTCGATTCTGAAGCACTAAAATCTAGTGAACTAGCTGATATATGGTATATCTGTGAACCTGTCAAACCAAAACATTTCTCCTCATTCATGCCAGACATTTGCAAGAATGCAGGAGAGCAACCGCTATACTGGTCACTCACTCCGTGTGACAGCAATTCAAGCTTTGAGCGAGAGGAGTCTCTCAAAACTTACAACAGCAGACCTAGCACTGAACAAAAACAACTTATCAGTTCAGTTTTGAAAGAAATGGCTACTGGTGGTCAAGCTCTGTCTGTATCAGCCCCTACACCCACCCCCCTTCACTTCAGATCAAAATCTGCAACCCTCGATAAAATCTCCAATCCAAAGTTCAAACACTCTAATCGCACAGTCCTTCTTGCACTCCAACACTCAACTCTGTAACCAAACAAAGCATATGGCTGGCTTTGCGAGCAACTCTACCTTTATCAACTGCAAATTTCACTTCACATTAGAAAACTGAATGGGCCATGGTAAGTGTTAACGCCGTTGCACGCGTGCACATGATATAACATTTATTGTTCTGTAGAATTCTTTCCATTATTACCTTTATTTGGTAAGGAATTACATCATCTTGTTCATATTTCCCTGTTGTTCATTGATACAATACATACTTTCTAGTTTTGTTACGAAACTGAAGTTAGTACACACGTTAAATCAGCTATTATCAAAGGTCACGGTCATATGACGTAGAAGAAATGAAATGACTAAAAATGGATAAGAATGTTGTTCTTTTTGTTTTTATATAAAACGAAATTTGCAGATACCAATGGCAGCCAATTTCAAACTTGTAAAGTATGAAGCTTCTCAATAAACGTAACTGTGACCGTCGTCAATCTGTTGTTGGGATTTTGTACGGGTTAGGTATTCTGGCGCCATGTGAAGGGGCTAATGATAGAAAAGTACGTGTTATCTAAAATCAAATGTTTTGTTGACGGAATACGCTGATTTGACGAAAGAAAGAAAGCAAATTGGAATGATAAGGATTAAATGATCATATTGGGTATTTATCGAAGTGTAAATTTTGCTTAATCACTCGCAAAGTTAACATAAAGTCCTTGTTCGATAAATACCCAATCATGATCATTTAATGCTATAGTAAAAGTCAAGGGGAAACATTGTTTATAACTTTCTTTTTCTCTGAAACAAAATTTTGGCTCTTTAGTTCAACTTTGCTTTTAAGAAAGTTTATTTACAAAACAATCTAGCACGACAAAAAGGAGCAGGTTTGGTAACTATGTTACAAAAACAATAACCATAACACTTCATCCTTTTTAGAGGCTACCAGACGCAGCACTCATCTTATTTATTTCCGCTTGCGTCCATCAGTATGTAACTTACCGGTAATAAATCACTTTATAACACCGTAAGGTGGGATACATTTCATGTAACAGGAGTACTCCGGTTTGTATTAAAACCAACAGTATAGAATATAGAATCTGTGTCCAGTTACTAAATAGGTACATATTTAATATTGTTTTATAAGTGATAATGAAGAGATTGTTCTAAAAAGAAAGTTGTGGGGTAAAAAGTTTGTTTTGGAAAATAAAACTTCTCTAGTAATAGGATTGGGTTAGTTGCAACATTTGACTTAATGAAGTAAACCGTAAAATGCCTACTAATTAATTTTCACAAAACCTAGTTAAATTGTATAATACAAGTTTTTTTTATATGGTTTAAGGTATTTAATTATGAATCGTTACAAGGATATCTATTTCGAGTGAGTCTGATCCGGGAAAGATTTGAACAAATCATATTATCATATTACAAAGGCTTATGGTTTTTTGTTGTTTGGTGCTTAACGGCACAGCAACACAAATAGATTTTTTAGTGCCAAGGCAATTGGAGTAAAGTATCTTGCCCAAGGACACACCACGGTTGCTGACCCAGGCTAGTCCGATGGTAGGATTCGAACCCGCACCCTTTCGGTCGTGAGTCTGGCACGCTAACCACTGAACCACCGCGGCTCCTTACTAAGGTTGAACGATGATTGTGGTTTCTAACTGTATCGAAATTATTCCGCCTTTAATATACATTCTGTCATTTTGGCTCCTGATGATTGGGTGTATTTCCTTTTCTTTTTGTCATGCAAATTAAAAACAAAAGTTTGAAATGTATGCCATTTAAAAAAATCAAGAATTATATACATACTTTCATGGAACGGTGTAATTTGTCCGTTTATGTGATTTTCACTTTCAAGCCCCACAACTATACAGAGATTTAAAGAAATAGATAATATAGGGTAGGATATTAATTATAGTTTCCAAAAAATCACAAAAGTGGCTAAGCCCCTAGGGTCAGAAAATATTTTTGATGCAAAATATGATTTTATCATTACATTACTGCATCTATGTACATGATTATGTGATAGATATCTCATTAGTTGTGACCCAAAAGCTAAGTCCCCAGCTTCAGGAAAACACCGCTGCATATGTTCATGAGTTCTCAGATTAGAAATGACTTTCTCATCCACTTCGACTGTGTGTATTTTCATTAGTTGGGGAACTCGACGGCTAACAGCTTTGACCAAAGGTTGTATATGTAAGGAAACCTTCTTATTGGCTAATGTTAACTACAAATATGTTTTTCTAAGGCAAATGAAGTAATACTTTTAATGCCCTGCAACTATATATATATATATATATATATATATATATATATATATATATATATATATATATATATATATATATATATGTGTGTGTGTGTGTGTGTGTGTGTGTGTGTGTGTGTTTCAATTATTATAAAGATACGACCCTATTGGATTTATTTCCCCGTACCCCATGCCCCAGGGGTAAAATCGTAATTCAAACTTGCTGGCATATTTTATACCTCACATTACTATCAATGACCCAAGTTCATAGTTTCTGGTTATAAGGGTGAAGGGTGATGGATGGATTGTTTCGCAATATGTCTGCGCTTTTTTAAAATATTTTTGTTATCAAAAACATACAATGTATCTATAGAAATGTAATTTCTTATCAAGTTGATTTTATTTTATAAATCGATGGACGAGCCATTTAAATACAAGGCAATTGACATATATTGAAATATGACTAGATAAAAAAGCGACTTGCTACGGAATCTTTTGAGAGAGTTCAGCGATCCAAGAAAAATGTTCACAGAATCGCATTTCGAATATCAGAAATGAACTAACATGAAGATGTTTTAGTGATGCACGTCATTAAACTGTCAGGCTAAATGTCCGCTGACGTCACCATCTTTTCAACATTCTTGAGATATAATCAACCTGTCTTCGTACATCTACATTTGTTTTTTGGAGGACGTCCAAAGTTGCTGCAGTATCCTCCCGATTTACTGCATCCTCCGTCCTCACAGCCGCCCCACCCTGTACTGTAACAATTCGCTCCCTGTGAGGGTTCTGGGATGCATATAAGAAGCATGGTTATGACCATCAATGTCACAAGGAATCTTTCAGAGGCCATCTGTAAATGGATTGGAAATGACAGTCATGCTTATCGTAAGGATCCATCCATAGGAAGTGATAAAAATAGCCTATCAATACATGTGGATGTTTAATAGATAATTATTTCTACACTAATTTGGTTCATGGGACCTTGAAAGATAGCTGTCCAAGACAGAAGGTTACTTAATACATATGAGTTTTTAGGCAGGTTTTATTCCATATGTTTTAGAACATCTTTTGTCTCGTTTATCAACCGTATAAATCAACATGGAATCTACTCTAAAGCTAATTTATCTATTACCTAACCCTTAGTGAGCTTTACCATGTGCAAAAATACCCAGAAAGAAAAGGAGTGGCGAAAAATACATCAAATTGTTCAATATTTAAAGATTTCACAAAATAAAATAACAACGACTAACAAGCCCAATATACTGAATAATAATTGCCCTATTTCTCTCAAAAGAAGCAAGTGGGTACCGACAAATAAAATAACAGCAAACATTGCCACTTTTAGATTTAACTTATATGTACTAGTAAATCTCAGTTTAGCTCACTAGCCTTTTTTTTTCTTTTAGTTTTTTGAGAGCGAGGAGATGGTTTAAATTTGGCTACATTAATGCAAACGGCACAAACATCAAATATTGTCAATATCATATCAGTATCAACCTGTAATTGTGTGTATAGGAATGGCTCAGCTTGCAGCCGAGTAAACGACAAAATTAATTTATGCCAAACTGTCCTTTTCAGGACCCAGTCGAAATTTGGTCCCGCAAATATAGCACAATATGCAGTGCTTGCATTGTAAAAAATGACTTTTTTTAGATCAATGTCTCTCACTCTCACACCCGTCTCTCAAGCGCGCTCGAGCTCGCGCCAAAATTGCAAGACAATTTGTTAAAATATCCTGTATTATTAGCATCCGTTTGTGCAGCAACGACAATATTTCAAAGAATCCCTCCCTCCCTCTCTCTCTCTCTCTCTCTCTCTCTCTCTCTCTCTCTCTCTCTCTCTGTGTAAATGTCTTTCTATGTGCGTAATAGACTTTTTTTTGCGAAAAAGCGATCTTTATATCAAGGAAGACAGAAAGAATAAGAAGAAAAAAATAATGCTGCTGCTGCTGCTGCTGATGATGATGATAATGATGATGGTTATGATGCTGATCATGATTTCGGCCTGGAAAGTGAAAAAGAACACAACAGAGAATGACTGACATACCTTCAATCCTTGATGCTTCAATCTGGTGTCGCAAGGCTTCGCTTGGTGTTGTTATGTCTACTTAGCACAGTTGTGTCTGGGAACATAATTTATATACAAGCATGGTTTCAAAAACAAATTCCATTGGACGCCAGACCTTCAGTGCCATTTTGTTTTAATTAGGGCCGAGTCTTTTACAACATTCGTAGGGAACCCAGGCTTTTAACTTTACTTTCATTTAGAATCATAATGCTGAACACTCAAATCGAAGAATATTATATATCCATGTCATGTTTCCGTTTGTATTAGTTACGCTATGCATGTATGTATTTCGTTACCAAAGCATGTTAAATAAAGTAACTAGTTCCCAGCGTCACCCGACTTCAAGCTTGAATAGAATCACCCAAAAGAGTAATTGTATTTTTTTGTATTTTCTCCCACGGGACCCTCACCAGTTTATTATTCGCACAAAACCGGATCTCCTAAATACAAAATATGTCACCAAAATCTAGTGATTTAATTAGCCCTCTTACTTAAGATAAATCTCTGCCAACTTCATTTAAATTCCTTTGCTTAAACGGATCTCACGTGAAACGAATGAGGCAATTTACATTGTCACCACTATAATTTAGGAAGAAAATAAATGTTTGTCATTATGTCAGACTCATCAGATTGTAAAACATTTCTACTGTGTATTTCAAGCAAGATATTGTTTTGCCTTAAAGTGGCTTTTCACTCAATACTTTTCATTTGCGTCTTTAAGTGTACACATGTAATACACCTATACATACTTACATACACATTTGATTGATAGACAGATACATTTCTAGAGTGTGCGCACATATATTAATCTAAATTGTATACTAGCTCAAGATGTGGTTGATTAAATAGGTGTTGTCAGAATTGCGTAGTTTAGAGTAAGTCCGAATTAATTTCCATATACTGAACAACACTTTGGTCCTCAACGTGATACGCACGATAAACACTTCTTTGAATTATTTTTTACACAACGTTATTGGGCTGATGGCAGCATACCATAGATATGTAGTTTACCTGTTTTAGACCGTTTTTTAATTTGGCTTCTTTCTTTCTTCTTTTATTTATCCTTTGTTTTGTTTATTTGCCCGTGATTTTGTGTTTAGTGTTTGTTTTGTGGATGTAAATTGTTTCTTTCCCTGACGAAGAGCTTGTTTCTCTCGAAACGTTGGGAAACTGTTTTGTATTTGCGCCGTTATCAATTTTTGTGTCACTATATATATATATATATATATATATATATATATATATATATATATATATATATATATATATATATATATATATATATATTGTAAATAAATGTTTTGTTGATAACTGGTCTTTGCTTCTTTCGTTGATCCAAAGCCCAATCGTTCTATCCTTGTGATCGAGGATACACATTGATAGTACTGCCCCACTCGTATTGGTATTACCATCCCGTGTAGGAGTATTAGTACATTTCTAGCCCACTTGTAACATTTAAATTATTGCAGTCTCGTGTAGGAGTATTAGTACATTTCTAGCCCACTTGTAACATTTAAGCTATTGCAGTCTCGTGTAGGGGTATTAATACATTTCTAGCCCACTTGTAACATCTCGTGTAGGAGTATTAGTACATTTCTAGCCCACTTGTAACATGTAAGTGATTGCAGTTTCGTGTAAGAGTATTAGTACATTTCTTGCCCACTTGTAACATTTAAGTGATTGCAGTCTCGTGTAGGAGTATTAGTACATTTCTAGCCCACTTGTAACATTTAAGCTATTGCAGTCTCGTGTAGGGGTATTAATACATTTCTAGCCCATTTGTAACATTTAAGTTATCGCAGTCTCGTGTAGGGGTATTAGTACATTTCTAGCCCACTTGTAACATTTAAGTTATTGCAGTCTCGTGTAGGGGTATTAATACATTTCTAGCTCACGTGTAACATTTAAGTTATTGCAGTCTCGTGTAGATGTATTAGTACATTTCTAGCACACTTGTAACATTTAAGTTATCGCAGTCTCGTGTTGGAGTATTAGTACATCACTAGCCCACTTGTAATATGTAAGTATTGGGGTATTAATACATTTCTAGCCCAAGCATTGACCTCTAGTTTCTAGGTACAGGAACCTTTCTAGCATACTTGTTAAATTTAAATTAGTTTGATTGCGTGGTCTTCGCTCACGCACAGTAAGTGAAAATCAAAATATCGCACTGATAAATTCAAATTAAATCTCTTTAAAGTTGTAAATTATTATATCGCAGATGTAGAACTCCTGAAAGACTCGAGTGCATTATTTCACAAAATGAAAGTTTGTAAAGGAATCAAAAATAATTTCAAATTCGAGATGTAGCGATACTATTTATTCAATCACAAATTAATTACCAGAAAATGAATTTGCCCAGGTCATACAATAATGAGATGTATATCATCAAATTAAACATAGCAGCAGTGAGTTCTTATGACTATAATCGTTTTGGTTTTAATTACATAAATACATTATCTTACGGAGACGTCAATATCTTGAAATGAAAAAGAAACACTAAACGTATTAGAAGTTTGTTTGTATCATTCCGTTTCGCAATGTCTGCAATCTATCTTTGTGCATTGCCTGTGATGAAACAATTTTCGTTCAAAAGAGATGCATTGCTTTTTTGTCCTTGTTGTAGAAGATAAACGAAAACAAGTATTTTATCTAATATCTTTGATTGCAGAAATTCTGCACAACCATCCACACAAATATTGTTTAAATATACACCACTAAATGCTAATTTAGAGTTTATTAGATGTTTCCCTTTTCATATCATCTTAATTTCCAGAGTCAATAATTCGAAACAAAGTATTATACCTTGATAGACATCAACCAGTGGCGCTAACGACTTATCTCATTTATCTTCAGGATTTATCACTAAAGTCTTTTCATCTTTCGATAATAACATTCTATTGTAATTCTTGTTGCACGGAAAAGTTGAACAGCTTATAGCGATATAATGGAAACAGACTTTGTATTCAGCCTGTATCAGATTTAGTGCAAACAATGTTTTACCACAATTTGTCACGCCACAAATTATTATGTTATGAGGTTATTTGAGGTATATTTATTTAAAACTTAATTGATTTGGTTGCTTGTTTTCAATATTTACCTAATTATCAGCTAAACATTAATTATACATTTTGTGAGCATCAACATTTTCTTTTCTGTTCATTCGGAAGTCGATATCTTGTTGCACGTTAGTTAATTGAAGACTGACATCATTCAATCTGTTATCGTTTGTAAACCAAATTCAATCATTACCAGTACACAAATTGTTAACACTTACGTTACTCATTTCAATTCGAAACACCGAGATTATAAAATGTTTTGCCGACCTTCTCTAGTCGCTGATAATTGTTCTATTGCTGAGTTGAGAAACGTTTCTCCATCACTTTCTCCACTCTTTTTACAGAGTATCAAAACGCTCTTCAAACCCATTCTGGGAGAATCAAGTGTGGGATTGATTAGCTACTAAGGCAATGATTCTCTCTCTCGTAATGTAGTCGTAAACGAAAGAAACTCCGTTTCTCATTTTCTGTTTGCGTAATTGATTCGGAGGTAATCGTATTGTAATGGAGATAATTTTTTCCAGTTTGTAGTCTTTGGTTTCAACCTTCTACTACTTCAGCTGCCTTAGTGCGTGCTATGTTGAATATGGAATCTCGAGGAAAAGGGCATGGATACAGCGGACAATGGTATGTTAGTATTTTGAAAGTCTAATGGTATTCTTTATTTCCTTCCAAACACTACACACTGTACAGTTTCAGTACCAGTACCAGTATTTAATGCATTCCTTGCCAATGATCTCAACTTCCTAACCGATACAGGTAACCACAAATATTTGTTTGCCATGAAAATGTTGTAGTCATTTAACTTCAAAAGATTATCCGATTATGTTGGATATAGTGATCTCCTTCACAAGCATTGTATTCAAATTGTTTCCCACTATATTATTACCATCTCCTTTCACCTTCATATCAACGAAACAAAAAAACTATACCCGTTATAATCATGATATTTGGGTTTAGCTTTGGCCTTGCAATCTGTAAAGTTTGTAAAGGTTTAAAGCTGCAAAATATGCATGTGATGCCCAGATGTGTCGGATTGAGGTATTTACCTCCTTGTAGTATCTAGCTTGTTAGAAGTAATGAGTAATGTGTTTATTGTATGTTTCCATTGTGCTGAAGATAGCATCAAGGTGTTCTGAACCAGCAACAAATTTATTCCCAAACCAAAAACTCCTATACTCAAAGTGTTTCCTTTCACCTCGTATCGTGCTGTACACGTGTCCTTCGCACATCCTTTCTTGTAAGCTTTTCCAAGATCTCTCTCCTCTCTATCACCACTGCTAACCTTCCTCTATGTTGTATGTTTCTATATTCATTTTGTTCCTGATTGCGTTTTGTTATCTCATTGTATCTACTGTACTCGTCGATGATCAAAATAAACTCATCGTCATTAATTTCATTGTCACCGATCGCTTTGTTTATCATGTCCTCGATTCTGTTCAACTTGATGATGGCAGATGTTTCTATTTCATATCTTTTAAAACTTTGTTGTAGATCAATGTTCCTTGAAAAGCTTTTCCAGCAATCCTTAACAGTATTGGACTAACACCATTAAAACTAGAGGAACAACTAAACCCGTAACTATTCTAAAACCAGTCCAGCTGCAGAAACATCTATACCAGCTGAAACTGTTTCCCTACCTGCCTGCACCCAGTTAAAAACTGTGTATGCCGTTTGTATTTCTTTCTTTTTTAGTAAAAGAATTTCTCAATTAAATGTTCATGTGATATTAGATAGTCGTCTGTTAAACGACTAACGACTAAGTGTAAATGGAATGATTAGATTAACAACTTCGTCAATGTTCATTGCGGATGGCGGACTTACTGACATTTTAAACAACATCTTAATATGATGTTTGATGTAACTGTAAGAGCAGATTTAGGTGTTACATAGTCAACAGAGTAGATACTATGTTTTGCTGAACATTTGTTGGTATATTTATAACTTGAAAAGTTAAAGCATCTTTGGTATTGGCTGCTATGTAGGCAAAGTCTTGTCAGGTTGTGTTTTGGCTGACTGTCCATTGTCAAATCTTGCATCTTTAAATAAATGGTTGTTGCCGGATGGCAGAATCGTCCATGTGCTACGCCAAAGGTACAAGATGCTCAAAACAGCTATTCCAGCACCACTCAAATAATATAGTATGCTGTTTGAATGTCATAGAATGGACAAAGTCCAGCTTGTTTCATTCCTTTCACGTAGTGTGATTTCATCATCTTGAGATTTGTAGACTCTTGCTGTTCAGCCTTCAAACGATTATCTTTACCATTTTCGAATTCCTGTGAACGTTTCCCTATTTCAACTATACGTAGATATTTTGCCTGTTCTGATGTCACCATTTTAAGTTCTTTGCTAACTTTAGATTCGTTTTTCTTTTCATCTTCACTATCATCCGTTTATTTTAATGACATTTGGAAAGATAACAAGGATTGGTTGTACATTTGGTACATTGTTATCTATAACACAATTACAAGACATTACAAATGTTTGTTGCAAAATGACTTAAACGTTTACTTACGAGTAGTGAACAATAATTTGAAATATAATTGGTTAAATCAACAAATCGATTACAAGACATTTTTGTGAGTGGAGAAGAGAAATGCATACATGACTTGAAGAAATCTTTTCCGTATCGCAAGCTTAGACAAATAGAATATCTCAAAAAGTGGAGGGAAGAAAACAGACAACACCAAAGAGAAAATGGATAAAGATGGAGCGACAGAAGCCATATAAATGAATATAATAGACAAAGGTACCACTATGATACAAAGTACAGGTTTCACAATAAGCAAGAAACAGAACTGTAGACGCATTAATATTTAATCAGATAAGACGTTAAAAATGTTAGATATACCATCAATTTACTTGTACCAAACGTGGCTAAATCATACAAAGCATTCACGTGATAGTAAAGATGGTTTAGACAGTGATTATGCCATACCATGCATGTGCCTCTTTTAACATCTAATGCCCTTAACTGAAAACGTTTCAACTGGACAAACGTAAGAAATGAGTTTAACAAAAATTACTTTTAGGAAAGGAAATGAAGAGCATAAGAAAAGAAGTTGATCCATTCAGGATCATTGACCTCATCATTGAGGAGATTTTGAATAACAGCCATTAGTTTGGTTTATCGCTGTTATGTCCAATCTATTTTTCCTTTCAGACTTTATCGCACAATATACAGATACTCCTGCAAATACAACTATTTCAACAAATGTGATTAAAGGCAAAACAATGCATAAACAACAAAGCAACCGGTACACATCCACCTTCAGAGATGATACGCTGTTGATTTCTTGAGCATATTTTCAGAACAATTCAAGGTGGAAAACATCCATCTGCAGTGAAAGATTATTCATTGCACAAGAGGAAAGAAAATTAAGGGATATGTACATGCTGTTGAATTTATTAATTCTAATATAGAGTTTATGAAATGTATGTTGAAATGAATGAAAAACGGTCTAAAGAGCTTAAAAAAACCCAACAAAAAACAGCAAAACAAAACAACAACAACACACAATAGCAAAGAAATAAATCCAACAGAAGGGATGTATGGCAAGAACATTTGAAAAGTGTTGACGGCATACAAGAGCAAGTAGTTGGAAACTAACACAGTAGGAGAGAAGTTTTAGAAAAAATATTAGAACAATCAATTCAACATTTAGGGTAAATTACCATAAGATGAACAGCTGAAACAAGTCTTTAAAAAAAAGGGTGTAACAGTAGCTGTTATGGTTACAGTGACAGCAATGACTATATCACCAATAGCTTTGTCTATATCAAAATTGGTAAAAAGTTGAGATCTTCCTACCAATATTACGCCTACTCTTTTTCCTCCTTCTCTACCTACTTCTCCACCTCAGCCACAACCTCCTACTTCAGGTAAATCAGTTTTTGAGAAGACAAAAAAGGCCTGAAACAGCTAGTAAATTTTTTGTTTTAATTATGAGAACAAAGTAGCAGTAGAAGTACATGGTTTAATTAGTGCAGTGACAGGTTGATTATTTAAGAGTGGTTGCCTAATTACTTCTTTTCTAGATGATCACGTCATATTACTTATTTTAGCATTAGTGGGTTTGTCAATTGGAATTTTAAATATCAAAGGTGTGTCAATAAACAGACTAGAAGAATTAAATGTTCGAAATCGAACACTTTGTTCGTATTTCGTCAATGTGGGTGAGGGTTCTTCAAAAGACAATAACCTATTTCAGCTCCTGAAAGTATTAGTATCAATATAAATTATTATTTGCTTACTTCATGGCCAATGTTATTTTTTTTTGGTATTTCTAGGCCAACATGTTGAACATAACTTATTTCAAACATTAAGGTATAGCAGCTCTTGCAATCATTAGTGTCAACATGAATGATTTGTTTGTTTATTTCGTGGTCAATATTGTTTTTGCTGTTTCTAAACCAGCATGTTGGCTTTGAAAGTCAGAGAATCGGATGGTGCCGGACGATGAAGTTGTCCATATGTTCTGCACACCGTGCATGTGTGGCTGATGTGTCATAACACTAGCCGACCTGACAGTAGAAATATCATCAAAGAAGAGGCGTTCTGGAGGAACATCTTTATCACAGCCCTTCTTCTGTATATAAGTTTTACTCACTTCCTTATTTGTCCCCTATACTTTCTCGTCGTACCATCACAGAGTGTTTATCAGCTTGAGAATACCGCTCATTTTCTACCTCGGTATTGATGGTAGCGTTTAGTCAGAGTTAAAACGAGTCACTAGATTTCTTTAAATTGATGTTATATCCAACGATACTACCCATTTTGACGACTATGTCGATTGATAACTAAAATGAACCGTCACAACCAACAGCATAATCCAGTTCTAGTTTTGAATATGTTATGTATTGTTGAAATCTGACCATTATATTTCATCTGTGTCGTAATCTTGCTGTTCCAAGATTAATAGATTCATTAGCTTTCTAACAGTATCTAATCATGTCACAACAGGCTGCGTGACAGATGTTCTGATTGGCACCTGTGCACTTAAAATTTACATTATATATAAATAATATACTTTGATTCATTCTAGTTATTCCTTCATCTGTTAATCCATTGCTATATTGCAGAAAGAAGTAAGCCCATCCTATTTTGTTCTTCGTCACTTCTGTATGTATTACTTTTGTTACTTTTTAAATTGTGTGTAAATTGGTATTCAAAATAAGGGTCTTAAAATCTTTGCTTATTCTATTTGTTGAAGTTCCTCTTTATTATATTCAGATAATATTGTTTCCATACAGGTTCAGAAAATCAAATATCGATCATAAATTTATGCATTTTTCCTTCAGGTATCTCCAGTAATGCTGTGGTAAAGTTTTGATATTGTTACAGATCAAACTGAATTGTGTTCATATATATGCTGTGTTTTTTTATTTAAGTGCATCGTCATCAGATAAAGGTTACATTAGGCAGCAGTTTTCGCATCTGGAAATAAGCACGAAATTTGTATACTGATTTTACTGATTCTGATAAATTTGTCTATTAAATTCGAGTAGGAAATCCTGCAACCAACTGTTGTCATCTACATTGCCAAGTTTAGTTAATTCTGCCAAAATCTCATATCTTTCTGCAATATGTATGCTTTAGTAGAGTTATTGTCGGATTTTAAAGTGTAGTTATCAAAAATGTTTAATGGCTTATATGTAAAAATCTTAGTTTCATGACATAAATATTTATTTGGTTAAATAGTTTGCAATAGCTGGATTTACTATGCGTTAAAATCAGTTCCAAGACGTTGAAAAGTGCTGTATACTTGTCATTTTATTTTTGATCTGAAGTCCGTCTCCAAAGGTGAGGTATCCCGAAGTGAGCTCGTTAACAATAGAGTATATTACTTTAACACTGGAAACTTCTAATGTATCTCTATGATCCGCCAAAGGTGAGTCTTCGCAATCTAAAAATATTGCTAAGTCTATTATCTACAATATAGTGTTAGCTTTTGCTAACCAATGGTTTAAAATTCAAGCATTTAGTATACTCAACAATGTTCACCTCTACGTTGTATATGAAAATGGCTTTTCTTATGCAAATACATTGAACCTCTATTTAATGTGTAATTCTCTGTTGATTTTGTTTATCTAATCTCCAAATTTCCTCTGTTATACTATCAGCTTTAAATTGTTTCTTTTACGCACACTTTACATCTGTGGTATGCTGTATTTCATTTTACCATTTTCTCTGTTGAATTTACAACATTTACAAACTACAGATTATGCTTCGCACACATGCATTACGGATGATTCCTTCTCTGATGCTTGTTCCCTTCGACACGGCTGAACTTCGTCGACAAAATTCAATGTTAATTGTAACATTTGCTGATGTAGTTTAATTTCAGTTGCTACTAGATGTACTGGTTCTTACATCATTCAGGTGGTGTACCAATGTTTCCTATATCAACTGATTTTGGTTATTATTTTTGTGGTAATCATTTAAAATAGAAGAGTTTATGGATTGGTTAAAATTGCGCATGATAATTTTGTCCAAGACAAATGCATAATTGATTGAGTAGTTGTTTGAATCTCTGCTATACTTTCTTTGAATGAATTTTGAAAGAAGTTTAAATGTTCTCCTGACTGCAATAATATATATGTGGTTTTCATTACTCATTATGTTGCTGAAAACCTCGTATACCAGCTTGTAGTTTTTAAATTGTATTTCTTCCTCAGTTTCTTTGAAATGTTAGTATTATCGTATTGATCACGTTTTTCCAGATTACCATTTTGTTCTTTAAATGTATTGTTTTGGTGGGTACTTTCTATTTTCTCTCTGGTTCATGACCAATATAAATCTGCATGCCGTGCATGTCTTGAACCCTTCGTGCTTTAATGCAATGTTTATTTCCACATCTGTAGCATATTAGAAACTCGTTATCTTCAAAAATTACAACTCTTCCTATTACATAATAGTGCTGTTGATATATTCAGCTTAATCCGTCTCCAAGGAGGCGTATATCTTTGAGACATCATTTATATTAATGTGACATTGTTTCGTTCATGTCATATCCCTTTTGCATTATTTTTCTGAGCCCAAGCGTATTTTGAGAAAATATCTAACACTATCAATATGCATCTGTGTTTATTTGTGTATGCTTCATATGCTTGCTTGTCAACAATGTCTCTCTGCCACTAGTTATCCAAGCCAAGTGCCGTATATGGACCGTTCTCTAAGAAAATCCTGCTCTCGCTTGCTTGTGTAATGTGTAGGTAGACTGTATAGTTAAAAATTCTTTCAACTGAGCGTTCTTTTTTCGTTCAACTGAATTAGTTCCCACAATTAGTTGACATTTGTGTAAGCTACTGCAACTTTAGGATCGTAGTAAAGATGTCTTAAACACTGTTCTTTGTCGGATATTTAAAAGGTTATGAAAATATGCAGAGAATATATTACGCTTGAAAAAATGTCTTTAAGTTTTATCAATAAGCCAACAGGACAGTCCTCTACAACAAGATCTTTTATGTTCAGAGATTTGTAAACGTTTCTTTAACCCTGTCAAAGTTTTGAACAATTTCATATTTATGTCAAATTTTACCATACCTTTGTTTTTTTTTTCCAAAATAGTTACATTACAGTCACCATGTTTTGTTTTAAATGTAACTTTGTTTCCTATAAATTTTATCTCTGTTTATGTCGAATCATTTTTGACTGACCTTCTACATTTTGCATGATCTTCAATTTATACTGTCCATTTTAACGGAATACAAATTTGCATATGTATCCACATCAAATACGTAATTTACACTTTCTTTGTACTACACTGTTGGAGCATCTTACTGTCAGGGCTGATACTGCTTAATTCAATGTCACGATCATTGAATATAATCTGTGGACATTGCAAAATATCTTTTTCTTTTAAATTTGTAATCGACAAATCAAGCTTTTTATTATATCTGTGTTATTTTTTTTTAAAAACAACAAGCTTTGACCACACCTGTATCCCATTCCAATCCTCTAACCAATACGCAATATCTCTTGATACCGAGATTGCTGCTTTAATGTTAGACTCATGAAATATGTATATCTGTTGTATTTATCACAATATAACGTTGTGCCATCATATATGTTGTGTGTGTGTGAAGTAATACCGATTGTTCAATAGTTCTATAACTGGTAGCATTTTTTTACGTTTTTGTGAAATAGTACCCTGCAGTAGTCAATAGTCCTAGAACTATGCTAGTTATTAATTTTTTAGGGAAATAATACTCTCGTGTCATTGAATAGTTATATAACTGTTATATAGTTGTTTGTATATAGAGATAGAATTGATATTTATCAGTGCTATATTTTGTTTTTCATTTACTTTGCATGTGCTATAAATATTCTCGCACCCCTACACGAATTTGTAATAATTTGAATTTTAGAAGTGACCAAGAAAATTTGCTGGTACATACACGAGATGGTAATAACATTAAAATTGTAGAGGTGGGCCAGAACTCTCAATTTATATATTACCAGGGAGACAAAAGGAATGGAGGACAACTAATAACAGGGATTCCATGATATGTTATCAACCCTTCGACGATCTAGGTCTTGTCCAACAAGGGTTCGTGTGAAAGTTAATATACCGGCATGGTAATGACATGTCATGCAAAATTATTTACGTATAAGTCAACTACAAAAACAATTTCATTGATCGACAGTTCTTTGGTATGATCTTTTTTAAATGCTGCCCTGTGTACTTGTACGGAGCAAAAGATTTTATCTTTATTTCCACGTATTAAATATAACTGAATATTCACTGCAAAGAATCAGATTTAATCATCTAATACGATAAAGTGACTGGTTTGTGTTTGATATGCTTTAACGACAAACTTACCAAATAATATCAAAATACATAGTTGAAATCTGATGCAATCAACTAAGCCACACACCCCGCCAAAATAAATAAATAAACAAATAAAACAATAAAACAAAATAAATAAATAAATAAATACAAAAAAGTTTTAGCATATTAAATCATCTGCTGTGTAATTTTAACACTTCCTATTTGTCACTTTCTGTGACAGCCCACCGTTATTTCGTCTCAGCCGCAAAACCGGATCTCTTACAAAGACAATAGCAGTAAATATATTATTAATTAACGAAGGCCTCCAACCCCAAATAAATCATGAATCAAGATAAGTCATGTTCAACTTCAAACAAATTCATGAGTTAAATGGATCTCACATGAAACACACATGCCACTTAAAAATGACTAAGCATATTTTACAGACAAAGGAAAATATATGTTTTTCAAACCGTCAGACTGTTCTGGCTGTATGAAAATTTTACTCTGCACTTTATTCTTTAATATGTTTCTGGTAGAGGCATGTGAACACTAGTGTTGTTTCTTCCTAAAAGTGGCTTACATGTAAATACATTTATGTATGTACCTATAATTAACTATACACAGATACACTCACACACAAACACGCCTAAAGTGACAGCTAGATAGATAACATTTTAAAATCAGATGCAATCAGTATATTTCAAGAGATTTTGCCACGAACGGGCGTTTAAACTGAAGTTTAAGCGGTACATTATCAGGTATTTTCTTTTACCACCGGTTGCATACAAGACACAAGCATGACTCCTCAACAGGCTGTTTTCATGCTGTCTTTCCAAGTGAACTTCATCAGAGTTTCTGGCCAAGGAACCTTTCTGATTTTCTCTTGTGGGCAAGGGTCTTCTGACTCTTCTGTCAATCATCTTCAATGAGACATCAAACTTATCGACAGTGTACATGCCAACAAACTGATAGCTGTTTGTTTCGTTTGATTTCTTTTCTTTTTCCATTATTTGGGTTTGTTGGGATTGAACGTTCAGCCGGGGAGAGGGGTCAAATGAGGGGGGGGGGGGGGAGAGCGTGGACAGGACACAAAAGTGGCCGATTCGGACCGATAAGAGGGTGGGAATTTAACTCGCATCCTTTTAGTCACGAGCCCAACGCCCTACCACTGAGCCACCAAGAATTTAGTCTTTGGTTTTGTTTTCGTATCTCTTATATACACTCTAAAGATGAGTATCTATAATACGAATTAAAGTAGATCAAGAGTTAAGATGAAGTCTTAGACTAAATGTATCAGCTAAATCTACTTTTTAAATTGTAAGTAAGATCTAAACAAGTCATACATGTGGGATACATTTATTGCACAGATCGATAAGAACTGTCTTGTAAAGTACATAATGTAGATAACAGCCCTTAACGGTTGCATGATGTTGATCACAGGAGTAATGCGTGTGACCTGTTTTTTCTGTCTTTCATTTTCAGTCCGCTTCAATGTGAGACTCCCCTGCAGATGTTTTATTTCATTTCTAACTATCATTTAGCTAATTGTATGCAAGAGCAACTGTGATCTGGTGGACGTCCCGAAACGGCGCACTGATGACAGCCTCTGTTCATACAAGCCCATCCATGTTTGACACACTCTGCATGGGAAGGAGAAAATGAACCCATCAGAAACATTCCTATGAGCAGGAAAGCAACCACGAAACAACCAGAATTCATCTGCAAAATAAAACAAACAACTTCCTTAAGACAAACACTCAAGTGAAACGGAAGGATATGTAAGAAGACTGACAGACAACTCAATTTTATAGGAAAGCAAAAATTAAATATTAGGCTTGTCTGCTAGCCCTGTATACATCGTCCAATGTATTTGTCTTTGAGCCTTTCGAAGGAATTGCATTAAGGCAGTGGTTCCAAATACCCTATACTGGTACTGCATTTTGGGTCGCAAAAGATGGTATTTAGGGTCGCGATCAAAAAAGTTTGGGAACCATTGCATTAAGGCAATGACGAGTCTGCTGATCTGGAATACTGGCAATTACTATAGTTTTATACAATGTCTAATAATATACTGATAGTTCTTATTGTGCTCCCAAATTTTAGCACGTTTGCAATATCTTTGGGTATGTGAAACATATTATGTGATTAACGGGACTGCAATACAGATTCTCTCTATTCAATATTGTTTGATTTGAAGATGTTTATTAGTTTCTAATGCTGACGCGATTTAGAGATGAACAGATGAAGCGTAGACAATGTAAAGGCGAAAAGGAGCATAAATAAGTGCACCGCTAAATTAGTCATTTTTAGGTATGTATAATATCAAGGTTATCGGAAGGCTATTATCAAGCGGTTCTCTGTGCTAACCAATGTAAGATTATTCACTTTTCTTCTTGAGCGTGAGTTTCATTTGTAAGTCATTGATTTCCCACGGAAACACCAACCTCATCTAAGAATAATTACTGGTATCAGATTTTCATCCAATTAGTTTCTCAGTTGTATGTTGTCAGCTTTATTTTGTTTGCATGTGAATGAGTTACAAAGTTACAATAGTATATCGAGTGTGCGATTGTAACGTTAGTTCGGTGCTAAGTAATTCATCATATAATGTTTTCTGGATAGGAAATCTGACACTCCCTTTTATGATAAACAGTACTGAAGAAACAATATTTGTTATGATGCCGAACCTTATGACCCTCAACAATGACAAGCATCAATAATAACAGGTGCTAAAAGTATACATGCTAGATCGCCCCTAAAATATGCATTTTGCAGTATGCATCCATGCATGTATGTATCGTGTGAACGGCTGAACGGCTTTAACCTCCTTGACATCAGACAATTGTGTTCAGTAATAGAATTTCTGACTTAAAGCAGATGAACATATACATGCACAAAACTACATTCGTATTTTGTTATGAGTCGAAGAAAAGAATGAGTTTGATATGGCGAAGAGATTCGTTGATTCCGTGAGGACGAGACGTATTCATAAGCCATATGTAACGATTTTTTTTCCCCAGACAGGAAACAAAATACGAATGCGGATTTGTATTTATTACATACCGACACCTTTACGCTTTTTAAATATTTTTAGCTTTACAGTGTGAATGAAATTTAAAACGAATTGGAATTTATACAAGTTCGATTTGGTGCGTCTAAGAACTTTCGACGCGCCGACGTCAGAATAAACATCTAAATAGTTCCAGTCTTGGTGTGTGTGGTCAGTTGGTTGATGTTGCGTTATTAAGGATTAGGAACTGAAGTTTCAGCAAGCACTGACAAGCATTAGTACGCCTGGGACAAAAGGGACATTGGTATCCTCAATATGAAGCCAATCTAAGAGGGGGGGGGGGGAGGGGGAAGGGAGGTAAGAAGGCCTGTTCGAAGTAAGCAAAGTGAATGGTTACTTTCACACACTTGCATTTGAAGTTCAAGAACATAAAAGTCCCACATTTTATATGGGCTAGATGTTATTTTTTAAAAGTAATAACTAGGTGATGGAGCTAAACAACTTTCAATCCTTATTTTAATAATAGTAGTAGAGGACGCCACTCGAGGGACGAAAGGTGGTCCTGTCTTAAATAGAATCAAAAACGGGAATTTAACATAGGCACCATCTCGGGTCATATGTTTGTAACAGTGTAGCATGAGATGAAGGTCTACACTCGAAAACGGAAAAACCTTATGAAGTCAGGTGAGTCTGTCTGTTTTTTTAACAGTGTTGCGTGTGTTTGGAAGGGAAATGCGAGTTTGTTACCCTCTACATGAAAGGCCGTAGAGGAGTCCTGTGTTAAATAGGGTCGAAAGTTTATAGTGACAAACGGGAAATTAACACGAGGTCACCATGTTGAAAGGTATGTTTTTTAACACTGTATTGAAGTTGTGTATCTTAACACAGGTCCTGAACGATGACGGGAGTCTGTATGGATGACATAAGCTCAAGAGTCTGCAGGTTTGTCATGTGTAATTCTTTTTTAGTTGTGCTGGATAGTAAATCACTAGTTGTTGGAAGTAGATATCTGGTTGATGGATAGTATATTCCTGGTTGGTGGATAATATGTCCTGGGTGCTGGATAGAAAATAGCAGATAACTGGGCTTTGATATGTAAAGATTATGAGGGTGGTAGTTTTGTTTTTAAAAGGAGGGTAGGGGTGGGAAAGACATATTATAGAATGGGGTAGAGATTTTAGCTTTATATAGAAATTAGGTTCGGGGTTAGGGTCAGGTTGTTAATTTTATTTTCAAAGGGTTTAAATTCTATTTTATTCCCATTCTTTTACATCCTACCCTGTTCTTGTTATAGACAACAACTAAATAAAGACCCATACACTCAACAGACCTAAAGACTGTCGAGCTTATGTCATCCATACAGACCCCTGTCATGGTTCAGAACCTCTGTTAAGATACACAACTTCAATACACTGTTAAAAAAACATACCTTTGAACATGGTGGCCTCGTGTTAATTTCCCGTTTGTCCCTGTAAACTTTCTATCTTTGTCCCTATAAACTTTCGACCATTAATTTTTCCATGTTAATTTCCCGTTTGTCCCTATAAACGTTACACCCTATTTAACACAGGACTCCTTCCTATGCGGCCTTTCATTGTAAACAAACTAGCATTTCACTTCCAAACAAACGCAACACTGTTACAAAAGAGACAGACTCACCTGACGTCATAGGGTTTTTCCGTTTTCGAGTGTAGACCGTTATCTCATGCTGCACTGTTACAAGCCATATGAACCGAGATGGCGCCTATGTTAAATTCCCGCTTGTCCCCCAATTGTTTTGACCCTATTTAACACAGGACCCCGTTCATTCCTCGAGTGGCGTCCTCTACTACCTATTTTTGTACTTTTTTCCTGTTCAATTTTTGAAAGTTTTTAATTATTCAAACAACTTGGGCTTTGGACATTTTTGCTACATTTGTTTATTCGCCATCTGTCCGTAGATATTGGCTGGTACCTTTTCCTTCATGCTGCAGACCATCTCTGTTTGTGCTTTAGGTCACGAGTTTGTCGCGCAACCAAGTAAATTCACGGTGAAATGAACTACATTTCCGTTTCCTACATTGTATAATAAAATACTCAGGATATTTAACGTTTGTGTGTTTCAGTAAGTTATCGAACTCTAATTTCATGTAGAAAAATCATTATAATTTCCCGTATGTGCACAATCGTGATTTCCTCTTATAGTTCGGATTGGTTTTGAATATTTCACCTTCTTTACAAACAGAACCAGATAGATTCCAGTGCAGGCATCGGCAACCTTTTAGAACTGCTGTGCCAGGTCCGCTCAATTGTGTAGTGCTGTGTACAGTGTTGCGTGCCATGATGCATGTCAAATTCCAAAGACTTGTTACTTTCCAAAGAGCCTGGTGTGCCACAGTTGGCACGCGTGCCATAGGTTGCTGACATATGTTCTATTAAGTAGTCCACTCAAATTAGACGGCCACCCTAGACTCAAAATTGCATCATGTCTTAAATGGATTCATTTATTTTTCTTGGAAAGGAAACATTGCTTCTATTTTTGCCTTCTGTTATGTATAATGGTTATATATTTAACTTTTGTCCATAATTGTATGTTGAATGGTTATTTGAAAGTAATACTTAACTTTTGTCGATGCTTGTAAGTTGTGTTATGTGTCAGGTAGGCATTTCGCAATTAAACTTTTGTGACGTATGTTAGGTAGGCCAGTATTATCATTATAGTTACTCATATTATGATGTGACATAGGTCATGTAGGCATGTGTTTTTACATACAGATTTTGGTAAACAAAAACTCATTCCTGTTCTAGAATTCCGGTTCTAACGATCAGTCTGTAAGGAATGTATTGTAGTAATTACAGTTGTGTTGTTGAAATCAGATATAATTTAAGAGGAATTACTTGTTTACAAATTCATTGGAAATACTAAAGTGCTCATCGACTTTTGGATTAATACATGATTTTGCGATTTATATGCACCCATTCAAATACATTCTGGATTACATCTTTGTGATACATCAAGAATTTCATAACTATTGGAATTCATTCTGAATATTTTATTATTTTGGACATGTGATTGGGACATTTAGGATTATTTGGAATTTAACTCACAAATTGTAAGGGTCTTTTGAATTTTCACTTTAATTGTCTGGAAATAAATTGCTTGTTGATTTTACTGGATTTTATTGTTTTCACTATCTTTCTGTTAAATATTTAAAGACCTAGAGTCGTAATACTTCTCATCCAATCAAATTTGTCTCATTTTAGGTTATTCGGTGAGATTTTATCATTTCTTTTAAATAGACATGATTTCACCACTAAATAGAAGAAGGAGGTAATCATCCTCAGCGCCAAATAATTTGGCCTAATAGTTTCTTCAATACAAAATGCATGCATTTACATACGAACATACATACAAGCATATTTTTCTTTATCTACACTTACTTACATAATGCATACATAAATATGACCGACAGACACGCAACGGTACCAAACATATATGAACACGGAAAACTTACCCCTTATTCTTTGATCCACAAAATCTGTTATAATATATTTCTCTCCGACTCGTTGTACACTAAACACAGGGCTAGGAAAGACAGAGCGCGATATCACTGCTCACATTTATACACTCTTTCAGAAACATTTAGATACTTGTCCATGTATAGCAGTATAATACATTGGTTTTTAATTCCTTCAGTCAGGTAAGAATAACTACATTTTAGCAAATTATTCATATGATTCTCATATTTAATAGTTTTTTTTTTGTTGAGAAAATTGAGCTTTCTCTAAACATGTGCTATCTCTATAAGGCTCAGCATATTTCGACAAGCACCATTAAAATATAAAAACATTAGTAAAATGTAAGGATTATAAAAACATTAATTAATGTGCTTTTCATTCCGGTTTTGGTAATCTCTGTGTATGACTTATTGGTTTAGAAATTTAATTTTAAAAAATGTTTAAAAATATTAATTTTTATTATTTAGTTTTGAATGATCAGTTTAAGACAGTTATTTCTATTTTTTTTTTAAAATCACTACCTTGGATATTAATATATTTTTGTTATTGAGAATCAAACTATAGGAAATACAAACTTAATATATATATCCTGCTTACAATCTCTGTGCGTTCTTTGAAAAGTTTTCAAAATGACTTTGCAGGACATATAACTTGAAGTTTCATGACACAAATAATATAGGGTATACTTTTGGATAGGATTTTACCAGAAGTCTTACACAATGCAAAATAAATATAACACTTGAAAAGCAATATGCTATTTGGACAGGATACACCGTGTATAGGTACACACTTTCTATTATTAGATTCATGATATCATATTTTGATCACTCATCACTGGAATTAGCTGTTAGAGCATTAATTTTAAATGATAAATATATATCAGGATCTATTCAGGAAAGTACCTGTAAGTGGGACCAGAAATATGCTGATATGGTAGTAGGCAAAACTGAAAGAAAGGTAGAATTTGTTTGTAAATTGTCTTTTAGATATTGATGAATTGATGATAATACTGAAAAGATAACAGTTCCAAACTTTATTAATATATTAAATGAAACAGGGACAGTTAGAAGTATTATCAATGTTTATTTTATTGTTAATGTACAGAATATAAACAAACCGTGGTTTTCATAAGACTGAGCTGTTACAAAATCAAATATCTGGACCAAAATAAAAATGTGTCACCGATCTATGAAGGAGACAGATATAAAATTTATCTTTGATTTGAAACGTCGATATAAATCCGGTTTAAGGAAATCAAAACTGGAATACAAAACAAAAATTCAAGAAATTTATTGCAAATACAAAGAAAAATAATCCCATAAAGTTTTGGAAAATGTCAAAGAAACTCCAAATTCAAGAATTGGAAAATGTAATTTCATTATTGGAGTTCTACGATCAAATTATAAATTTATACTCGATGAATACTGACGCAAGTGATATAGAAGTAGAGTCTTTTGTTGATACTTTGGACCATTGTCCTATCTGTGCACACGAAACTATGACGTATTTCTGGACTCATCTGACGCTAAAATTATGACATAAAACAAAGGAATTTTTAAATTCCTTTTTACACATCATAAATAACGGCACAAAGCTACATTGTATTAAATTCAACAGTATTTAGAGAGATTACTGAACTCTTTCATGAATTTCACATGAAAATTACAATGATTCCATCTATGTTGGAAAGGTTCAACATAACTCTAATGGCTAGAATGTGTAATGAGAAATTAGGTCGACGTTTCGCTAAAGATAATTGAGCAATACAAAACACTCATCACATATCAGTAGATATGACTCCAGTTGAAGCAAGCAAGGAAGAACATATATCATGAGAATGGATGAGCTTATTCTGTTGATATTTGAAACACCTAAATTTAAAATACGTCATACAGTCAGAATTTTAAAATACAAAACAGCTTTTGAAGGGTTAAAATCCTTACTTTACAGAGGAAATACCTAAAGTCAGGCAGGTAATGTTTAGTTATTTGGTCATTTATAGACTCGAAGATTTGAAACGAAAGTATATACAGGGCATGCTTTACGAATAAGAATTATATCTAGACTACAAACAAGATGACATAGATAATCAAAATATATTTTTTAAACCAAAGAATTGAACTGCAAATTGTATGTACTCGACAAGTGTAAAGGATATGATAACTCTTGTAACTGTTTGAGTCAGCTATAAAAAAGGCCATTAAAATAAATAAATGATGTTCCAAAATTGTACCTTTCCTACTTAAATGATATATCAAAGACACGCCTCTCCTGCGGAAACGGAGGATGAACACTAGCAGTAAAAAGAGATCGAGTTTCTAGAATGTGACACTGATGTGTGAAAAAAACAACAACAGCAAAACATTGCATTAGAGCATGAAGGGGTAAAAACCGGTACGGCATGAGAATGTGTGTTGATTACAAAACCAGATGGATAAAACGGAGTACATCCAAAGCAAAATGGTACAAATAAAAAAGGTTATAAGGTTAGTACAATCTAGACAATGTCCTATGAGGTTAATACATGACATTACTGAAGAAATGAAAATAGACAACAGTAACAAAACATGAAGTTGGTTTTAACTAAATCTCTAAAAAGCTGATAGACAAATACAATGTAAAATACTACAAGCTGGACTATGAGATGTTGAACAATATGTTGATCATGGGGACATTGAAACTTCTTTCAGATTTCATTCAAAGCAGCTATAGCAACGATACCATAAATTATGCATTTTTCTTGGATGAAACTATTTACTATGTACAACTTTAACATATCCATAAAACCTTCTGTTACAAATAAATTCTTACAAAATTAACCCAAAACAGTTAACAGGGGAGGAGATTTTACACAAAAAACAGTACACCATTCACAGTCTGTAGATATACAGATGCTGAAGATGCAATTATTTCAGAACTCTAAAACCTTTCAATTGACATTTTGTAATAATTGAAATTAAACAACACAAATGAATGATATATAAATGGCATTATAGTGGAATATACAAAAAGATTAGAGAGCGAAATCAAGAAAGAATTACACGTGAATGTGGAAAACAGTATTTTTATATTTACTTTTTAAATTTCTCTTTGCATAAATAAAAATGGACTTCAGATTTAAGAAACTAACGATTGCAGCGCGTCACCATTATACTGCATCTGAGTTTAATGATTCGGTTATGCCATGCACATGCTCAGCCATCTACTCTTATAAATTGGACAGTGTGTGTGGCAACATCACGTTATGGGAGTTCCTACTGACATTTAATAATTCCAGAATGAGTCAAATGAGATTACAGGTTTTATGTTCGTTTTGAAATGATTTTATTTTATCTGAACGTAAAATACCTCTTCACGGCTGTGATTATTATAATCCGACCAACAATAACATTAACTCCCAATAATTTAATTCGGTCTTATTTAACATTCATCCACAGCATGATTTCTTTGGGATATCTCAAAGGAAAACGTTTTTAAAGTTATAAACAATGTAAAGATTTATCATATTTCGTAAAGATAAAAAATTTAACCAGGGAGAAAGAAATTTGTGAATTTAGTCGGTGGTACTGAAACGTACTTCATCATACTGCTATTTTAATGGGAAAAATATCACACATGAACTTACTAACTGGACATACTTTGTTCTGCCAGATAGCAATGGGTTAATAGATGTGGGTATTGCTAGGTTAAATCAGAGTATCAGGCGTAATGTAATTTGTATTGTGCACAGTTACAAATAAAACATACGACACTGTCTTTTTCTGGACGTTCCGATGAGACGTGACAATCACTAAATGTGGACCAAGTCCAATTTAGAAACGTCAAAAGCAATATCAGAAAAACTATTACATTGATACTACTAGCTGCATGAGTTGCTATAGTTTTATCAATATTTTATGAATATCTAATCGTGATATGCGCGAGAACTTCGCTCACTTATAATCGTTGTGCCTGCAAATAATAAACCTACTAAGGCCAAAATAAGAACAAATAACATGTTCAGCATAGAAAGAAACAACTTTTCTGGTTATTTTCAAAAGACAGTTTATTACATTGCCAGTTATTCTCGGCAAGGCAGCTACTTTTCTTTACTTACTCAAAGAAATAATTCCCAATATCTATTAAGCCCTTTTAAGTTTGTCAATGAATGTTTTCGGTTGTGTTTGTACAGTAGGTTCTAAAGAGTATGTGTATCTGGCTTTCTATCATCAAAAAGTATTCATTTGTTGCCTTGTTGTGTCCAACCTAATGTGAGCAACAACTTCTTTCCAGTCTGGCCTGCAATAGTGCTAGGTTCTACCATTGACTCGGTGTTGCCTTTCATCGAATGTTGAACTGTATTGGCCTTGCCATCAAAATCGCGTTTTACATATTAGAGTTATGTGTCTTTGATTTGCCTTCGATTCAAACAGTGCGTCTCTCAACTTGATATTGTACTTCATCCATATTAAGTCCTTCTTTTCATCTACTCATTGAAGTGAATAGATTCTGATGCAACTGTTTTCGGCCCAACCGGTGTGGCTCCAGTAACAAGAGGTGCGGTCTGACAAAAATCATTTGCGAGATTTACATTATCATCAACTTCTGTTTGAACTTGTATATCTCTCACAGCGTCATCTTAAAGACTATTTTCAATTGTTCAAACAAATCCTTCCTATCATCTTCTGCCATTTAGAAACACAATAAAAGCAATTCTTCGATTACAGGAGTAGCTGCTTACAATGCATTAAATAAAACAGACAAGACATTCGTGTTCAAAATTTCATCATTGGTGAAGATGGTCATCTTGAAAGATTTCACTTTATCTTTCGTTCTTCTATCTCTTGTATAAAAGGCATATTAGCACCTTTTATCAGTTTTTGTTGCATATCATGCATCTGGTGCTTGGCAAATGAAGATCCTAATAGTAAAGTTGTGAACTGAAAACTGAAGAAACTAACAGAGCTCGGCTATGCAGGTTAGTATTAATGCAGTTATCAGTATATTGTTTTAAGATATGACGTAAATTTATACCCGGATATAGGTACTGATTTGGAATTTGTATATATATCTTAGCTTATGCGTGATTCAAAAAAATGAGGGGAAAAAAAAGAAAAGAAAAAAAAACAACGTAATTTTCAAAGTAAAGCCTTTTTTCTGGTATGTATATAAGTTTATGGTCGGAGGTAAGTACACAAAAAGAAACAAAATAGGTATTGCTACGAAAATAAAACCAAGAGCTATCATCAACCTCCAGGGAGTTAAATACGGTACTGTCCTCATTTTTAATTATCTGGATGATTTGAACGACAATTGGCTGGTCAACTAAGATTCGTTATGATGTTAATATACCGTTAATACACCGTTAATAGATCATGCGTATTAAAATTGTTCAAATATCGTTCTTCAGCGGAGAATAAAAAAACTACACATTTTTTCAAGTGTATCAACCAAAAGGCTTTTCTTTGTAGATGGAAAAACAAATCATGCAATATATTTGCTGTTTTTTTAAAAATAATAATAATTAAAAAAACCAATAGAACGATTAGATGAATAATGGTTTGATATAGTTCGGAAAGTAAACATCCTCATAAGTTGGATACAAGTCTAAGACCTAACAAAAGTCGCAATTTGCGATGCTGAAGATGAACTAACCTGAAGATTTCGCTCGAAAAGTCTTCTAAATCAACAAACCTTCATGAAAAAATATCTACTGAGGTCAGCACCTTTTCAGCACTCTTGAGATAGAAACAGCATGTATAATTCAAAGACCTACATTTATTTTTTGGGAGGACACCCACAGTTCTTGCAGTATCCCCCTGTCCGCACAGCCGTATCACACTATCCTGTAACAGGCCCATCATGGTTGGTTTCTGAGATACATATCAGAAGTATATATTTATTACAATCAATGTCGCAATGAAACGTTCAGAGGCCATCTGAAAATTGAGCTTAAAAAACTGTCAAATGTGCCGTAAGCCTCCACCCTTGAGAAATGAAAAAATAGACTATCGGTAAATGAGGATGTTTAATAGAGGGTCTTTTCTACGCTTATTTGGTTCTTGGGGCCTTGAAAGCTATTTAAGACATTCGGTGGCTTAATACATGTGAGTTTCATGTTCGATCCTATATGTTTTCGAACATTTTTTGTATCGTTTATCAACTGTGTATGCAAATATCGAATCCAACTCTAAACATATATTTATCTATTACCAAAGCCTTAACGGGTACATCCACTTGAGAAAATGCCCATCAAGAAAAAGTGTTGACGGAAATACATCAAATAGTTAAATGTTGACAGATTTCATAAAATAAAATAGCAATAAATAACAACCTCGTACACGCTAAATGATAATTGCCACGCTCCTTTCAAAAAGAAACAACTGGGTACTGAAAAATAAACTTAAGCTAAATTTTGTTATTTTCAAATTAAAGTTCCTCAGACTTTAGGTAAATTACAGCTACTAATAATTCCCTGTTTAACTGGCTCACGTGTTTGTTTCTTCGTGTTTGTTCTGGGTTTTTGTTTTTTTCGGGGGAGAGGATGCGGGTTAATTTTTGGGTACAATATTGCAAACGGTAAAAAAAAATAAGCATTATATCCTCATTTCCATGTATTTGTGTATATAGAGATCGCGTAGCTTGCATCCACATTAGCGCTAAAAATAATTTCAGAAATACATCCAGAGTGCCACAATTTGTACTCTGTATACTACTAACACAACTGAGACAGAACCAGTCTGTCGTTCTGAAGAATCTACATTTTTAGGAGAACATCCAAAGTTGTTGCAGTATCGCACCCCACACCTCGATCCACACAACCGCCCCACCATATACTGTAACAGGGCTCTCCCTTAGAGAGTTCTGGAATACCAATCAGAAGCACAGTAACTACCATCAATGTCATGATTACATTTTTCGAGGACATTTGTTGTTTGAGTTTAAAACACAATCAAACCATCTTTAGCAACCATCCCCGACAAGTAAAAAAAAAAACCTCTAAATACAGCTGGTCATATATCCAATGATAAAAAGAAAATGAATAAAATAACAAAGAACGAGAGCTGTTGCTCCTGGGTATAATTTCCTCTCATCCTACCTAAAACAAGTAATTAGATACCTTGAAAAAGAAACTCTTGGTAACTATTGTCATTTTGATTGAAGTCATTTTCAGATATTATGAAAATTAAAAATATTTGTAAACTTTTTTTTACAGACGCACGGATTGCTATTAATGCAAAAACACATTGAACTTAGAATGTATATTCTGAATAAGTCCAACACAACATGTATTACAGGTCATCAGTATTAAGCAAACACATGTTTTAAACTGTTACCTTTTCAAGGTCCCTTGGAACAAATGATTGTAGAAATATACTCCTATTAAGCAACCACATGTCTTGAGAGGTTATTGTTTTCACTTTCCGAGGGTGGGGGTGGGGATTTTTTAAGACTGGTTTGACTATATAATGCTATATAAATAATTTCATAATATTAAATCTACATTACGACACCAATTCGTAACATACGAAGAATTAGTGATACCTATTTTTGATTACATTAGATGCCCATAAATCAAACAAGATAAGGCTTAAATTATTGTCTGATCAATCCATCAAGTTGAACATTATCAGCCGGAAGTCACTGCTTTCAAACGTAAAACGTCTGGAAAAAGTCAAACGCATTCTAGGAAATACCTCAGGCCGAGCAACTATTTGAACAACAACAATAATAATATATGAAGGAGAAGCTGCATTCAATTGTATATTTTTCAAGGTCTCAGTCACCTTTTCAGCAGTCAGTCTTTGGGCTTTCTTCGTCTTCGGCGTTATTGCAGTTTTAACGTCCGTCCAAGCTTTATTTAGGCATTCATTTCTCTTATTTAAAACATTTTGATCATTGGTAGACACCAGTTGTTTAATATCGTTGATAATTTCATTCCCTACTGCTTCAAAGGTAGCTACCTTTATCTCCACGATCTGAAAACGACGTGAAATATCGTTATCAAATTTTCGAATAAGCTTAAATACGTTTTAACCTGAGGAAACGTGCTTGTATACACGCAGATCAAAAGAAACACTCTCGAATATTATATCAAACACCAAAGCTTGAATACTGTATAATTACTGAGTATAAAATTAAATCTACTGCTATACATACTGTAATTTGTTATATAATAGCATTCTTAATTTTTATATTTAAAAAATGTATTGTTAAATGGAAGTAAAACTAATAAAATACATTCCGTATGATATTTGTTCGACGACACATGGCGTATATATATATAATAAGTAACTATAAACACGAGCCGTAGTCTTGTAAGCAAAAACACCCGAGTGATCAATAAATTTACTTAGCTATTGCCATTTTGTACATAACAATTAGCGTTATATGATCAAATAACCGATCACACAATAGATTCTACAACTACGTAACTATGAGTTTGAATAGGGATGTGATTTAGTTAGTAACAAAAATCCTTGTCTGTAATTAAATTGTCTTCTCTCTATTTTGAAACTGTAACATTTTACAGTTCCCATTTATTTGTTAAACTTAATTTTACAATAGTCGAAGTGGCTGAAATAGGTTGAAATAAAATAGTTAATGATCACCAGTAGCTTTCTACTGGCATACTTTCATAATTTCGAGGCTATTGACCGTGATAAAAAATCAGCCCAGAGCGGCTGAAAGTGGTGAGTGTTAATCTTCAATAGCTGAAAGTGAGTTGATGAGAATCATCAGCTATCTCACTATTAATTCTAATTACCATCCAAAGTAGTCGACAGTACGGGATGCATTTATTATCAAGAGTTTTACCAACGTTTGCTTAGAACACAACTGTTTGCGATTATGGAGATGATTGTAAATAGCGCTGTTTCTACAAATTGTTTATCAAAGAAAACTTGTCTTTTCCATTGATTTATTTGTGATATTTTTTTTCTGTCATTTATAATTCTCGCCATTGAGAATCTTCTGTACAGATATTGTTGCACGTTCCGAACTCTCGCTTAGCAATTAGTATCCATTCATATAATTAATATGTCGGTCTTCCTGTGATACGGCACCTGTAGCAACCTTTGTTTCTACAACCATTTCCAAACTTGGCACAGTGCGCTTCATGAGAGGGAGAAAATGAACCCCTCAGATATATTACTATTGTAGCAGGAGAACCACCACAAAACGACCAGAACTCATGTCTGAATAAGACAAATGCAAACTTTGCTGAGATCAAGGTTTTCTTAATTGAGGCAAATGTAAATGCGAAATAAAAAAGATATTTCCCTACTCTCTTGGACTGTGTGCTACATTCAGCTAGCACTCTACTTGGGCTGTCAAAACTTATCTACGTTTTTACTTAGACTAAAGCCTTCTGAGATCATAGAGGGTCAGTGTTTCGGGAATATTACCAGAGCATCATTAGAGTAATGCGAATGTGTGATAGTTTACCCTTTAGTTTGCACTATTCTGTGTGATTACAGGCAATTGAATACAGTTTCTCTATTCGATTCTGCTGACTTCTGAGTATCTGCGGATCCCAAATCCACCTCATGGCAGATGTTTTACTTTTCTTATAGATAATGATTTTGAGTAATAAGTAATGACCTTGAGTAATAAGTAACTATCTTCTAGAAAAAGATTTTCAACCGAGCAATTATTTATCATGTTAGATTTTCTAGCACTGTCGTTCGTAGATCGCGTTATGTAAACATTTAAATCCCGTTATGTATGTATGTATGTATGTATGTATGTATGTATGTATGTATGTATGTATGTATGTATGTATGTATGTATGTATGTTTAAATGAATACTTATATTGAATAATAATATATGCCATGATTTGTTTCAATTAGGACACTTTAATCCCAGAAAAATGACACGTATGCATATGTATATACCTTAAGATTTGTACTTATCGAACAAGATGTATTATTGACACGAGTATTATTCACCAAAAGCAAAAGGAATTATACACAATTTCATAGGGAAAAAGACATGTTGTTTATGGATCTTAGTAACACACTGGTGCGAAATAAAAGCAGCTAGTTGTAAAAAAATTTTTGAAACTATGTAGTTCATACATCATAATGAAACACATCAACCGAAAACGAAATATAAATATTAAACTCTAACATTTTGACTAATTGTCTTCAGTTTCTTTGATCATAATAAATAAATAGCCACACCTTTATAAATGAGTAAATAAACCTATCCTACAAGCAAACTATTCACTTGGTTTTATAAACACATTTGACATAGATTGATGATCCTTTATGTTCTCTTCACCGCAATTTGTAAATTCCTAAATGAAGTAATATCTTTATAGCTATAGGCGCGTGAAGAAGACCTAATTTAATATATATATATATATATATATATATATATATATATATATATATATATATATATATATATATATATATATATATATATCTCTCTCAATGTTGTGCCAGTTGATACGAATGAGTAAAGTTGTGTAAATTTTTGTGTCCTGCAGTTTTTATATTCTAGTACCTAATACTGCTACTAGAGTGTCTTCCACAGTTGCCACACGGAATCAGTTACCGCACGATCGTTACTTATTCTTCATTCTTAATAGGTGGATGTTTTCTTTCGGTAGTTGAGGAGACCTTGCATTACGTGCTAATTGTGTCCTCTGTCAGTACAAAATGCACAAAGTCACACATGTAACGATCCTATGGTAACTTGTGCAGGCCCTTTAAGGTTATCCTAAATATCTAACATGACTCATAACTAGTGCGCTAAACTTGGACTTGAAAATCATGAAATAAGAAAGCATGAAAAAAAGAATGACTGCCTTCTAGAACTAAAGGCCACAAACACAAAATATATTTAAGTACCGCACAAAAATGCATTACAAAAACACCACGCTAGTTTTTTTTTTTTTTTTATCTAATTGGGCCCCGGGTGGCCGAGTTGTCTAAGGCGCTCGCCTTTACAGATCATTGACATCTCACCTCTGTCCGTGTGGGTTCGAATCTCGGCACGGACAACGTGGGTATGTCAGATAGCTTGCCAGTAGGCCGGTAGATCTTCCCCGGGTTTTCCCAGGTTCTTCATCCACCAAATAAACTGGTCGACTTGTGCTGAAAAATGTCGTTAAACCCAGAAAGCCAAACCAAACATTTTATCTAAATGATAATTCATCTTTTTCATTGGAGAAACATTATATGTACTTTTCAATTTTACGCAAGTCTTGCTAATAACAATTTTTCTAACATTTTTTCGGACTGAGCGCGTTCCAGATGGATAATAAATCTCTACTATGAAATGTAGGGAGGCGAGATATTTTTGCGTCCTCTTAGCAATAATTTCTATTTACCCCTTATTTTCACACAAGCGGAAAAACAGAAAGACAGAGTGAACCACAATTATCTGCAGATTTATCCTTCCACTGAAATATTCAGTGATGACCGGAGTACTCAAGAAAAAGGTATTTTAATGTATGCATCTTGTATGTAAAGTATATTAGAATTGTCTTGCTCACATAAACCGTGAACAGTGCTTGCACGGCGCTATATGTATATGTTAGTCCAGGACCTAATGATGGGCCCCGGGTGGCCGAGCGATCTAAGGCGCTCGCCTTTACCGATCACTCACACTTCTCACCTCTGTCCGCGTGAGTTCGAGTCTCTTCTCGACCACTGTGGGTGTGTGAGAAAGCTTGCCAGTAGCTTCCCATTGGTCGGTGGTTCTCCCCTGGGTCTTACCGGATTCTTCTTGTACCAAATATACTGGCTACCATGGATAGCCTATCATGTACGGCAAATTGGCGTTAAAACCCACAAAATCAATAAAACAGGACCTAATGAAACGTCAAAACGGACAGATCATGTAAGTCGATCAATATTGAAAAATATACGTGGCGCTGGTTGACAAAATGATAAATCCCAATTACTTAGCCAATAGACATTTCGACCCAAATAAAACAGACGTTTTTATACTTGTTATAATTTGCATTCCCATTATCATTATAGGTATTCAAACTATGAACAAAAGCACGTGGCTATGAAAACAAGTATAAAGTCATAAGCCGCTACGCTTTTGTTACTCCACTGTTACAACAACAACATTTTTAACATTCACCACCTCCCATTTATTTAGCAAAGAAATTAAAGTTTTCCTAAACAGTTACTCAAATATTACTTTCGAGTTGCCTTCAAGTTATTTTCAAGTTACCTTTAAGTTACTTTTAATTTAGAAAGATCCCAAATGGCATGCAGTCAATAAGATGAATAAACGTTCCACAACTTCCATTTCTGATTGATAAAACATTTAGTTTAAAAATTGTATAGGTTATGAAAATGTATTAAAGTTGGGAGATGTAAGTCATTAACTAGAGGCTTTCTAAAATATTACTGCTAGTAGTAGTGGATGGAGATCGAGAGCCAAATGGGGGGCCGAATGTTAAATAGGGTTTTAAAAAAATCGGGGGCATACGGGGATATTGACATAGGTGTTATCTTGGTTCATATGTTTTGTAACAGTGTGGCATGAGTTGACGATCTGCACTAGAACGGAAGTACCATATCACGTCATAGGTTTATCATGTGTGGTGAGTCTGTCTGTTTATAACAGTGTACCATGTGAGATGTGTTTGGCAGGAAATGGGAGTTTGCCTGCCCTCTAAAAGAACTACTGTAGAGGAGTCCTGTGTCAAATAGGGTCGAACGTTTATAGATACAAACGGGAAATTAACATGAGGCAGTCATGTTGAAAGGTATGTTTTTAACAGTGTAGCATGAGGCGACTGTCTGTTCTCTAACTGAACTACCATATTACAACATACGTTTCACAAGAAAAGTTGGTCTGTTGGTTCTATTTTGGACGGAAATGTAATGGGCTAGAGTTTGTCCAGCCCAATGATTCTTTGCTTCATAACAAAAACTAACTTTTTTTTTTATCTCTCCTTACCACCCTATGATCCCTTTTATAAAGTTAAAATCCCATTCTATGATATCCCCATCACTCCCTACCCTCATTTTTGTTAAAAACCACAACTACCATCGTTATGACCTTTACATATCAATACCCAATTATTTACTATCCAACATCTAGTTGTCTTATAGCCAGAACCCAGCGATCTATTTCAAGATCGATATGTCTGAGGAACTGTTTGAAAAGGCTACGATCATTTATGGAGCTCTTTATTAACGGATATATGGTCTCTCGTTTGAATGAACAATAAAAAATGACTGTTATTTACCACCCGTTATTCGAAGCAATGAATGTTATGTACGACCAGTTATTCGAAGCAATGATACAATGATGGCTGAAGATGCCGATTCCGCAACTGCCATCAATCCTCGTGCCTTTTTGGGGAAAAATAAGATCTGAATTTTTTTTAAGTTTTAAGGGCTGGCTATCAGGCCCTTTATAGGTTAAGTCCAAAAGTGAGCTTTTAAAACCTTTTTCTCGGAAATAAACTTTTTCAGTGCATATTGAGAATGAACATGAAAAACCTATTAATTTTTAGAAAGATGACGAAGAAACAGTGTTATTATAGTGTGTCAACGCTTCGAAATAAGTTGTCCCTTGGTTGGCAATTTTTTCTCCAAATTTTGAATTTGCAGATAAGTATGATACCCCACTATTTTAATGTTCTTAAATATTTTCAGATTTTTTGAAGGTGTTGTTAAACGTTTGGCCCTACTCTTCAAAGTTTCTAAATAATCAATTTGAAGTAATTACTACACATGTGATACTCAGCACATATAAGACAACACAGGGAGAAGATGCATGAAACTGCAGAGCAGGCCTTAGTCATTGCACCCGTTAACCCATAGAAGCACATGGTTGCTATTATTAGACTGGATAATCTCTGTCATTGACTGTTCTAGTGTATGGATAACCAGTTGTGTTAGATAACAGAACAAGGATGAGAACAAGGAACAAAACTGTTAAACTTAGGCTTGAAAATTGTAAAATCCACATACCCGAGTTCGTCCTTATATTTCAACTTAAACAAGCTTTCAAATATTTAGATTCTTCTTGAACAGTCAAGGTGAATCAAACAGAGTATATAATTGTTGGTCAAAAATAAGTTCATTTGTTACAAAATAAAAATTCTTTACCATTTTTGCCACGATTATGCAAACATAAAAATCTTGATGGCATATGACTTTATTCATAAACTGTGGTATACGGGTCAAAATTCTGCTTCCGATGGATGGCAATATTCGGCTTACTCAGATCTTGTTCCCACATTCTTATTTTTCCAGAACTATTAACCTTTGTAATTTAAGTTTTATTCAAAATAAAGCTTAGATAATTGGGAAAATGAATATTTTCATGCTATTAAAAGATGCGTACGTCTACCCCCCCCCAAAAAAAAAAAAAAAACAAAAAAAACAAACAAACAAACAGACCGCAGTTTATTGATTGCATATATTGTTCATTATACAGTAGGTAAAATGATAACTGCCCAGTGAATCCCCCGTCGAATGAACGAATATCGATATATCGTTGGTTAATAGATTGGATGACGTCCATGCTAAAATTGTTGATATGGCTAGACCTATATGTTTCCCCAATGTGCCAGTTTCTAAGTGACTGAACAATGTGGTCTGCCGCCATTGATCTCCAGACAGAGATACAAACATATTCAAAACGTTATATATCGCTTATGTAAAATTTTAATAGCTTTGCTCAGATATACAGCTTAAAGACTTAAAATTAATAATAATAATAATAAAATAATAATAATAATAATAATAACAACAATAATTATAATCTTGTTCATTTCGATAGAGACTCTTATCTTACCGCATGTTGTACATGACTTACAAAAATGCTATTTACAAATGACGAGTAATATCACTTTCTTCTTTCCATTCAGAAAAAGAAGAGGAACACAAAAATATGAAAATAATTAAATTTGCTATTATGACATTTGCTGAATGGATCATTGGGTTGGAATTGTTAGTATAGGTCAAATAAGTAACATAATATAGAAGTCATAAATGAAGACTAGCCCGCTGACAGCAGTAATATGAACTTTAAACATAAATTGTTAACAATAATGAGGGTGATGACCAGGATACAACCATCAACGCTGTCTCAGTATAATGTGATAGCGCAGGCCCGAAAATCAGTCACGTTTTCAACTATGTCTTAGAAGCGTCGTTATTTTGCTAATTATGGAGAGTATCAGATATAATATACTGTCAAAAGCTCATACTTTATGATGACTCGCAACTTTCGACTGTATGAGTCAAAATTGATAACGCACCGCTTAATCATTAAGTAATACTTGTGTCTTTGCTTTCTTTTTACAAAAAAAAAAAAAAAAAAAAAAAAAAAAAAATGAAACCATCCTCGAAGAAAGTATTAGATAAATGAAATCTGAATTCCTTAAACAGCAATTGGTTTCGGTGCATCGTGCATTAAGCTTAAATTATAATTGTGGTATAACATGCAGTTAAAACTTAGAGCAAATAATAAACGTTTCATGTCATTGAGAGAGGGAGAAAGCGATAGAGAGATGGGCTGTTAGGTCAATATCTGTGTAAAGTTTCCAGTCTTAGACTAATATTGACTCGAGTCGACATGTCAAATTCAAATAATGTCCTGATATGAATATTGCCAAAATGTCCAGTAGAGGTACACTGGGAGTTTTAGATATTTATTACTGGGATAAGTCAGCCCTTTTATACCCCATGACTTTAGAAATTTTAACTTGGCGGTTAGACAATAGTGCGTGCGCGGTTGGGTTTACAAAATATAATTCCAGCTGGTAAAAGTTTCGATTTATATTATCAAAGTCACCATGGGAATTTCACCCAGCGCGGAAAAAAACATGATTTTTTACTATCAAGTATGCTATGGCAAATTCCCAGCTAGCGCAGTGATGTGTATCTAGAGTTAATTACCAATACCTGTTTTTGGTCTCTAACGTGGTTCCGTATCTCTACTCGGAGTTGCTGGTGGTTTTGTATTTCTGCCAACAAGGTCTCGAACTCGGCCACATGTTTATATCCTCGATAGCCATCGAGTAGAGTTTATTAATTGTATTAAGACTACTTTGTGCTACCGCGAGAAGTTCCGAGTAGATACGTATTCGTGAATGTAATTGTATTGAAATTAGTTTACCAGCACCGCCTGCAACACCGGTTACTATCGATATAGCCCGGACAACAATTCCGATTAGTGCATCTATAATAGTCGCCGTAATTGTCATTCCCGCCATGCAAAGGCCAATTCCGCAAATAGAATCAACGACCACACACACGCGTTTTTATTTCACGCGATTCTCTTAACGATTTCATCTCGTAGTTATAGTTCCGCTTCGATTATTTTTTCACGTCGGTAACATTGAGGGTCCATTTTAATTCTTCTATTAATAATACAATTGCGTCGTACAATTGCTCTACAACGACGTATTGGTACATCAGTCAGGTGGTTCCAACAATCGATTTATATCTTGCCCTCGCGCAGATTATATCTGAGTGTATACGAGGTCTGGTAACACTCATTTTGAAGCAGGTATCTGTCGACAAATGGAACAAAATCTCTATCGATGATAAATTCTGCAACATCATCACCGCCGTCAGAATTCATCGCTTATATATAATGATAAATCTAAACTTAAACACAAAAGGTATATCGAAACTATTTGCAATAGAACTGAAAACAAGTCGACCATTTGCTAACGTTAATACGTCAGTTTCTTCCTTTACTTCGCTGATTAATATTCGTTGAATTTGTTTCCAGAACGTTACCACGCGTGGTGGCGGGTGCACACCTGCGATATGTTAATCCAAGTATTGTTTCATCCCGCCATTGGCAGTATCAACGTAGTTTTTGAAAAACGCAACCGACACACCAGCGTGTGTGATTCCCCCGTTTTCAGTGATCGGGGCCAGATTTTGCGCGATTGCGCTTCGCAGCCTCAACACAACATCGTTGATGTCCACGTTGGACGTTTTAAGTTTTCCATTCAGATCTTGGAAAATCACAAGCTCTCCTGGGTTGACATCACCCGGGCTGATAAACTCAAGCAAATCCGCTTTTAAAACGATATTTTGAATGTCCACGTTAGATGTTTGCAATTTCCCAGTTTGATCTTGGAAAATGTCAAGCTGGCCGGATCAACGTCAGCAACAACTCGGCTGGTAAACTCGGTTAAATCCGCTTTGGTGGCAAACTCAGTCAAATCCGCTTTGGTGACAAACCTGCTCAAATCCACATCAACACCGCGTCGTCGGGTTACACTTCGTCCATAAATATCAACATACATGTTATATACTATTAAACGTACTTTCTAAGTGAAAAGTTAAATTAATAAGCGTTTGCGGGGTTGGTGTTGAGGAAGCTTCGCTTCCCGCAAGTACACGCAACGCTTTAACAACAAGATGTGCGCATATTGGCCCATCCAGCCGAGTTTGTAACGGCCGAGTTGAATAAAACAGTGGTAGACGACTCTCTCTGCCACGGGTTAAATACTTAACAACTTCAAGTGGCAGCGCAAGCCCATACGACTCAAAATACAAAAGATGCTGAGGAGTTACCACATATGTAACCCTATGAGTTCCAGGTCCTGTTGATAAATCCAGATTAACTATTCCGGTTTTCCTTGTGCGTGGAATCATTGATGCAAGTTCATTTCGCATAAAGATACATCGAAAATGTTTGCCTGATTTTACCATCGCGAGTAAATCAAAATTAGTTAATGGATACGTGATAAGCTTTGCTTGCATCAACGGTGAAGGCATAACCAAAGGCCATTTGGTGTCGTTCCTGTTAGTCGAAGACTTTTGCCTCAGCGTTTTCTGCTAGTCATCCTAGGTAATCGAAAACCTTTTTTTTTATTCGTTTATGAGACCGGAGCCGCAGCCGCTAACAACGCTGGAATCGCCGCAAGGGATGTAAATATTCCACCAGACTTTTGCAGTTGTGTCACCTCTGACTTCGATAACGTTAATGTCACCGAGGTGTTCTTTCCTTTGGCCGTATTAAACTGATTAAGTTGCGTTTGGGTCAACCACATGGGACATAATTGTTTGCGAAGTCAAGCAAAATTTCTTCAGAGGGTTCCTGATGACCGTTTAACCACACAGAAACTTCAGACACTCCGAACCGGTCAAATATCATTGATACCTTGTTGGGTAGTTATTTGCCACGAAAACTGTTGAACAGTGCTTTCATGCGAGTCTGTGCTAAACGTTTGAAATGATAGTGGTGATGTGCCTCCGGAGCCCACGAACCCCAACAAACGCGTTTCTACAGCTATCGACGAAGTTAGTACAGGAATCCACAGTGTCAATTTCGACAACACACTTTGCCATGATCAACAACATCATCATCATTCCAAATTGCATCGTTTCTGTTGCCATTTCGTTGTAACAAAACTGTGTGTTTGGCTCCGAAAATAACCTCACGAACATCTCTGCAAAATCCAAATATATAACTGAGAGGAATCGCACACGAAAACGATAGGGAGTTTCCATGAAGTTGTCTTCGACGCTGTTTAAATTCAAGATTATAATTACCATTGATGAAACCCATCATAGAGGCGCCGCCAGGACCAGGTTTGGCAGACATACCATCAGGTTGCGGGACCACGAAAGCCGCCTGTGTAAGTTGATGCACGATATGCGCGTTATCATCTGCTTGGTTGGATCCATCCTTGTAAAACATGATAGCTGGGCCAGCGTATCTCGCGTAATCATCGCTGTATCTGGCTAATCCGATAATTGTCGTGGCAATGTCAATGTTTTCGAGAATTGTTTCGATATTTCCTTTCCATCCACGAGATATCGTGCGCTGCTGAACAACGCCATGATGCCATTGTTGACAAATCCAACCTTGGTACCGAGGGCTTAATTGATACCGGCGTCATCGTCTTGAACAAGTTTTTCCTCGATTTCCAAAAAGGTCTCACACGGGAGAACATACCGAGACGTGTCATGCACTTGTAATTCTATGTTTTTGTTCCTTAGGATATTTAGCCAGGTACGAATAATACTGAAAATCTCAGACACTTTGATCCACTAACACGAAGCTCGCTCATGTCAAAAGTGGGATCAAATGTATTATTATATTTTAACATAGTTTATACATTTATGATTTCGTCTAATACCTTTTTGCGCGACGGCTTTGTCTTCATTCAGGTTTTATCCCTCGCGTCCACAACTGTAATCCACTTCTCATTGCTCATTAGCAATCATTGAATCAGTTAGACGTCGTTCAGCGGCTTCATTGATGATTTTACCAACTGAAGTTGGCATTGTTGCTGTCGATGGAAGTGTAATTGCTTTTGGTTGTGCTCGAGTCACTAGTCGACGTAGTCGATCTATAATCGACTGGACCGCTTGCAATCCTAGATTTTTTAATTGATCCACAGCAACGTTTTTGATGCCATCAACGACTCGCATTACAAGTTGTTTTATTTATCAGAGCAGCGCGCAAAGCCAGACCTGTAAGAACCTTTGGTGATCCTGTAAATAATCCGCGAACAACATCACCAAGTCCACTTCCATAGTATACCTCGTAAACGGATTTTCTCGCGTTAACGACACGCACGAGTCACACGTCCACGTATGATTGTTATTATATTTAAATGTCAGGTCGCTTTCTAATGTACAGTTGCATCGTCAAAATTTCCCTGCGCAGGTCCAACATGTGTCCGTCCTGGTCCACAAGAGTCAAACGAAGGTGTGTTAACCGAGGATTATGACATGAAAGATAAACAGGTGTGGGTGTAAACGATAACAGAAAATCCGGTAGAGCATTTGGGGAGAATTCAAATAAAATTAAACCCTGCGACGCAATACTTGTGAAAGCTCCGTTCCCCGAACCTGAACTATAACTGTTAATGAGAGCCGTCGCATGTTAAATTAACCTGTATCGTGCTGGTAATATTACTAATTTGTGGCGCGACATTATATCCCAAGAACTGTTCTCAACGATGATCGTTTAATATCAACCACATACGTTGGAGATTCAATCAAGATGACAGAGTTGAGTGTGGGCTCATGTACACGTATGCAAATTTTAGAGTCTCTGCGGTCACCAATCTGATTCTCCGTCGAATCTCATCATTGATCGATAAAATATCGTACGCGCCAGTGGGAAGTTAAACATTATTCCAGGTGGCGCTACCGTCTGCCGAAAACACAAACGAGTTATTCGCGGGAAGACAACAGAACAGTCGATCATTAGGCCAACTGTAATACACGCGCAACGACGCCAATGCAATCTCGAGTGTGCGGAATACACCCGCGGCGATTGGTGTAGAAAAAGTCAAACCGAATTCTGGTTTCGTTGATGAGATTGTCATCATCGAGGTAACGCTCGGAGTTGTATTTACAACAACACGCTGCAGTGCAACATTGATTTCACGTAAAACACGAAGTGTTTCAAAAGGAAGTACATCAGAACCCATCATCGGTGTGTTCTTCGTATAAATCATCGATGTCTGTAACAAGTTCATATATTAACAAGCGAACCCTCCCCGGGTCCATAATGTCATTAGTGAGCAATCGTTGACAAATCGATGTTGGCGGGTCTGTAAAGAGCACCATGCACATGATTTTGCATGATCCATTCTTCGTTAAAAAGGTGAGGCGGTGTTTCCATCATTGATTGATACATGGGTGCATCTATCTTTGGAAGATTGGCAATTGTCTCTGTGACTCTTTCGTCGAGTACCTGAGTACCTTTTGCGACCACACCAACTTCCTCACGCATTTTCTCGATGTCGCCTCTGGCTGTATCTAAACCTTCTTGAAATTTTACAATCGCGCCTGGCAAGCGTTCAATAGGCTCCGCGGAGTCCATCGTGGTTTTCTTAACATCCTTGGCGCGTTTGACTATCTTATGAATTGGACCCGGTGTTATATATGATGTTTATATACTTAATTTTTGTTAATGATTGTAAGTTGTATGGTTATTTGAAAATACATACTTAACTTTTGTCTAGTTGTTTACATAATATTTCGCAACATGTCCTGTTGTGACATTAGTCAGGTAGGCAAGTATTTATTCATTAGAATTACTCATATTCTGTCGTGACGTGGATTAGGCATGTATATATATATATATTGTTACGACTCTATGGCCTAAAAATATGTAACAGAAACAAAGTGAAACCAGCAATCTAAGTAAAATCGACAAGAAATTTATTTCTAGACAATTAAAGTGAAAATGCAAAAGACACTTACAATAACGTGAATTGAAGTCCAAATAATCCAATAATCCTAAGTGTCCTAATCACAAGTCCTAAATATAGAATGTTCCGAATGAATTCAGTAGCCCTGAATGTCCTGATGTGCCAAAAGTCTTGAATGTCCTGATGTGTCAGTAGACTTGAATGTCTTGATATGCCTAAATGATGTAATCCAGAATATCTTTGAATGAATTCACAAAAATCCCAAAGTTAAGTATTAATCCAAAATGAGAATGAGCACTTTTAATAATGTAAATGAATATTTCAAATAAATAATTCCTCTCTCTGAATTTGCTCTGATTTTCACAGCTGTAACATCTCATTGCTAAAATAAATTCCTTAATAGACTGATATTTATATCATGAAGTATTAGTATAGGAATGGAATCTTGTTTACCAAATGCTCTATAAATATAAAGACAAGTCATTTTACAGAATATTCTAGAAGATGAATAACTCTAATGGAAAATTACTGTGCATACCCGACTTTTCTTATATCAAGACATGGAAGGTTCCAATCTAAGTACTAAATGGTATGAAAACAAGACTAACCTTTAACTCAAATGCAGTAAATATGATGTTTACAATATATATATATATATATATATATATATATATATATATATATATATATATATATATATATATACACACAGATGTTGGTAAATAATTTCATTCTTGTTCTAAAGATCAGTCTGAATTTACAGTTGTGTTGTTAAAATCAGATATAATTTGAGAGTAATTATTTATTTAAAATATTCTTTGGACTTACTATAGTGCTCACTAACTTTTGAATTAATAGATGATTTTGGGATTTATGAGAAATCATTCAAATACATTCTGGATTGCATCTTTGTGGTACATCAGGACATTCACGGCTTTTGGAATTCATTCAGAACATTCTATATTTTTGTATGACCTAGTGTCGTGACACCGGTTTGTCATCTGTTCCTCTTAGCGCTGCCACCTGTTCCACGGTTGCTGGTGTGGCCTTCTTAGTATCCTCAACACATTCCGCAGTTTCCGCAGTCCTGGCTGCAATCACTTTTGTTGGTTCAATCAGCTGTGCAAATGTTCGTTCAAAGCCCTCTGTGAGATCTTCCCGTGCGTATTGTCGTGACTGTAACATTTTTGTGACATGTTTACGTGCATCCATGTACACAGGTAGCAATTCCTGTTGATCGTGTGCGGCTTTAAGACGTCGGTCTGCAGCTTCCGCTATGGCATCGCTGGCGGATTTTGTCATTTTATATATTTGGCATGGTTGTTAAATTGGTTTATTCAAACCCGCGCGATATTTTCCATCAGAGACCGATACACCAGTCAAGTCAATAGTGAGGAAACTATACCGGTACTAGGCAAACATATTTCGATATTCCACCTACAAGTGGTCAGCGGCACACCAAGTCCAATGAATGTTTGCAAGACCATATGCGTCAATACCACGAAATATCATCGAAATGTTACAGTTGTCTCGGATCACTTTAGGCAATTGTGCGTATCGTTGAGTCAAAATAGATCGTATCTGTGTGTTTATGTCGGCCTCGGCAAAATATTCGCGTGGTTTTCCAGCATCACATCATCGTACACGACAAAAGTATTTGTGCTAGAATCAAGATCATCAACGGTAGGTCGATACTCATTCGGTATAATATAACAAATATCCCATGGTTTTGAAGGGTTTTATGGCATTTTATAAACCGGTAAGTTGTTCCCTCCCAAAAGTATATCGACCGAATCTTTCTTTCTGTCCATATCTTTTTGGGGGTGGGGTGGGGGTGGGTGGCATGACTAACATTAACAGGTACATAAACTGCATTGACGCCCTTCAGCATCATGCAGCATATATATATATATATATATATATATATATATATATATATATATATATATATATATATATATATATATATATGTGTGTGTGTGTGTGTGTGTGTGTGTGCGTGATTTGTCCACTAAAAACTTTATTTCGATTTCGATAATGGTTACTAAGTGGTTAATTTTTGTTATTTCCTTTCGGTTTTTATCGAAACACGATGAACTTTAAACGAGTCCAAAAAAGGGGGAGGTGGAGGGGCAGAGATGAAATTCTTAAAACTGTGTGACGAAGTTGTTGCAGATGACAATTACTGAAAGCTTTGCATAGTGCTTCTCGTGACAAAAAGCACTTCTGATTTGGCTGAGTCAAACAAGTACATGGATAGCAATGCTAATATTCCTAATACACCAGGTTTAGCCTTTAGCCAAGGATTGTTAATATGTTGAACATGAATATGATAAGGTGTTTGTAAGATAGAACAAGACTACTTTATGCTGCATACCATAAGCTTTATTAAGAAGTTTGTTGAGCCAATCAAAACTCTTATCCACAGCCATAATTTTAGAAGTTACACACTGAAACGTCATTTCCGGAGAGAGTGGGAAGATACAGATAGAAAATCATCTTCGGCTAGGTTATATTTTGAAACTTAAAAAGGTAATATTTTCATTTCACGATGTCGAAAATGATTTACATTCAACTATGAACGTCTGTATGCATGTACTTCCATCCAAACATGGTCGGTTATCTTCACAATGTTTGACACATTCTGTCCTGATTTAAAAATCATCCGACATGCAAACACTTGCACCTGTTTATTGGTGGATGTCCGTAGTTGACGCAGTGTCCACGTAAGCGACTACATCCCCCGTCCGTACAGCCTCCCCACCCTATACTGATGCAACCCAGTCCATGGGAGGGTTCTAGCATACATATTAACAGCATCGCACTCATCATCAACGTGATCAGGATACGTCCAGAAGCCATCTGTTAAAAAGATGATATTGAGCGTCTGATTCATTATTTTCCTTCCTTCAAATTGATTCCAATTTTTGCTTTCCTGAGGTAAAACCTATATATGTTACTGTTTTTATCCGGACAATTTCTTGTGAGAAGAAATTGTTCAATAGTTTCAATTGGGCGATACGCGTGATATTCTTTTAACGGTTTTATTTTGAGTTAACTAGACAAAATTCTATACTATGCTTCCTCCATAGCTTGCAAAGTAAAATCTGTCATTATTAGAGATTTTGTTTAGGATAAATTGTACTTTAAAAACAAATATGATGTAATAATCATGCATTTAAATACACATTGTGCAATAGCATGGAGTCGTTTCGTTGGGTAAAGTATGAAATAGGAATTATATTCTTGACCTCTTTTAGAAACAGTACGAATGCTTAGTCATTGGATTTATATTCAATGATAATAATGGAAAGAAGAAGAAGGAGGAGGAGAAAGCAGAGAGAAGGAGAAGAGAATATTACGACGGAAAGAAGTTGAAGAAAGAAAATTATGACTTATCACCTTCTATGCATCGATTTCTCCGCTCTCGTGACAAGAGGGTCCACTGGCTGATGTTGCCCTCAAGAGTGGATGAGTTCCTTTATTAATAACTTATGTAGGTTATCAGATATGTATAAGTGGAGTCCAATAAAATATGAGTGGGGGTGTCTGAAAGATTTACTTGTTCCTAAGCATATCATCCTCGTTGTGGAATATCATTTATAGATGTAGAAACTCTCTGTTCTGTTTTATATATGAGAGATACATGTGTAGATCTTCACTAAACCTGAAGAAAAACTAATTAAGTCGTAGCAAATGTCACTATGCGAGCCCCGCCCCCCACTCCTCCAGTTTTGAAAGGAATCATCAATTGCCTATAACTTGATACGCAAGTACAGAATTTTAGATTGACAATCTATCTGTATATTTAGCCATCACTAGAGGATTATATTGACTAAACCGGATCTAGCCAAATAATACAAATAAGAAGTGTAGCTAACCCGGACACGATATAACTGTTGAGACTAATTCCGTTTTCGATATAGACTCTGTAATATTACTGTTTATTAAAGTATCTATCTATATTCTCAATTTAATTTACTTCATTCCAATCCAGACCCCCCCCCTTCAATAAAACATTATGTGACACAAATGTATCCAAAAAAATTAATATAAGCACACTTGAAGACATACAAACTGCAAACTGTGTGTATATATGTATGAACTGTATATATATATATATATATATATATATATATATATATATATATATATATATATATATATATATATATATAGAGAGAGAGAGAGAGAGAGAGAGAGAGAGAGAGAGAGAGAGAGAGATGATGGATATCTATGTTTTTTGAATAGATATAAGGAAATATTTCAGAGTGAAATGGAAACATTGTATAATAATAATAACATCCTTTCTTTATCCAGTTTAACAACATATGTTAAAATAGTTTTTTTTCCATGGGTCTGCATGCAAATATATATGCACAAAACTTTATAAAATTGAATAATATTCAAATTTTTAAGACAATGTACAAGTGTCGATTCTTAAACTGAAAATTTAGAGGGGAAAACCCCTGTCCATCTCAACATTAAAAACGGGAATGTATTGAATATCGGGGTATTTATGAAGAAATAAAGGGTTGGATTGAAAATATGCGCATTCAATTGATTATTCGGTGCAATCATTTTAGAAACAAGAGATTCCTGCAACCGCTAGTCCTAGAATGGACCCTACATACAAAGAACTGAGTATGTTATACAACACAGAAACCACAATTTATACACTAAGCAAAACCACAGTCAATCGCTGAAGCTTACAAATTGAAAGTCTGTATGTATTAGATATCCCGACGCCGGGGATTAATCCATTTTTTGTCGGACTAGTACCTGACGGCAAGAGCTTAGTCCTGGGCAAGAGCAATTTTTCAAAAATGAAAAATTCCAAATTCATTCGCAAGATTTAAGCACCGCTTTTTACTATTATCGTCCTCTTCCAAATCAGCATTTTGTTTTATCTTAACTGTGTTATTAATAGCGCGTAATCTGGAATTGGATATTTAATATCTAGATTATACATGTTCTTCTCTGGTATGAACGTTCGCCTAATCCCGAATGGGTCGTTGAATCCCTGAGCCCGAAGGGCATGGTTTTAACACTCACAAGAGATACGGCAAACGTTGATTCCACAAAAAAAAAAAAAACACAAAACCAACAACATGTATTATGGCCATTCTTACATAAAACCCAAAAGCTTTTACCTTTTCACATGCAATTTAAAGTTTTTAAATGTTTCATAGCGAAGGCGCCTATCCGGTTCGTTAACTTTACTTAATCCTTCTCTGGTGCGGCGCGAGCTCCCGATTAGCTGATGTTAATTGAATGAGCGTCTCGCAAGAGAGCCAACTTTTAAGATCTATTGATACATAACCATTTTACACAATACTATGTCATTTTTGAGGAATAAAGCAACTGCCAGATTTTTGGCAGGCAATTACGTGAAATTACTCAAATTCTAAACCATATTTTGATTTATACGCAAATGAGAATACACGTAGGCTACTGTGAAACAGAAGAGTTGAGAAATCCCCTTTGTGTGCATCGTTATTTCTATCGCTCAGAATGAATAATATGTATTTGAGCAAGAAAGCGCGTCTTATATTTACACTCGGAAAATTTCTCTTTGCTGTGGGACTGGTTTCCATGCTTTCAAGTCAATACACAAACGTGCGGCCCGGGAAAAGGATAAGTATGAAACAACACACAAGGACATCAATCGGGTGTCAAATCCGATAGTGATAAATGGTCACTGCCACATTGACACTCCGCGTCCAACAATTCTGCACAAGCATTTTTTTGGTAAGAATAGGTGCTATTATGGCGCGCTGGAATTTAACTTTCCAAAACATCGGCGAAAGACGGCCGTTGGCAGGTAAAGAATGGCTTTATTTATCGTTATTGGAATACAATAAAGAACACTAAATCGGTAATTATAATCAGTTGTTTTGTTTTGCGGGAACTCAATCCTAAGAAAGTCTCATTGCTTTTAGAAGGACCAAAAACAATATAGCTTGAAATCTCCATTTTTTAATATTTTGCAACACATTCAAGACTATTCTTGTATCTGAGCAATTCTTTTATCTAACCAGTTTAGGGGTTTTCTAAATAGTTATGAAGTCCGGAGGGGATGTGAACTGTTTTTTAGTTATGATATTGTGTTTTCAAAAGAAAGTATGCAGATCTTATGCTGATTTAGAGGCCTTAGGCCTTCCATAATCAAGCTAGACAGCTTATGAGAAGGAAATGAAAAATCAGTTTTATTTTATATAATAAAATTAATAATTATTTACAGATTGATATGCATTCTCTCTTGTATATTGAGGCAAGAAGTTCAAGGTATTTCTAGTCACCTTCGGGAAGCATCCAAAAAAGATGTTTTGTTTTGTATATTCTTGAATCGTACCAGATGTAACATAATGTGATATATTCAGGTAGATCTGAACGTGCCGAACATAAATTTTCCCTCTGCTTCCCGACGGTTCCCGTCGGTGACTTGGAATACCTATTTACCACGGTGTGTGTGTGTGTGTGTGTGTGTGTGTGTGTGTGTGTGTGTGTGTGTGTGTGAGGTGGAGGACTTGCACTAAATATCAGAAACTCTATTTTACGTGTGATAATTAGAACAATACAAAATTACTGTTATTGTTTGAAATAGGTAGCAAAAAACAGCAAAATAAAAAGGTCAGTCTTTTTAAAAACAGAAACTACATGTTTATCCGACAGCACATCGCACATAAAAGACACTGCAGCATTGGGAACCAATCATTCAATTTTTGAGCGGAGGGGAGGGGGGTGGTAGAAGGATGCCCTGGGAAAAGAATTACATTTCCCGTTCTTAAATAGCGTACAAGATAATATTCTTAAAAAATAAATGGTAAATTTTTCTTACAAAGCAGTTCATAATCAAGTACCTATTAATAAAGAATGAAATCCAGTCGTATCCATATAATTACTTATGCTGCTCTTGGATAACATTATAGACATTAGACTGAAAAATGAAGAAAATACCAGCTAGAAAAACAGCATAAGTAAAGAACTGGCTGAGACAAATCACTTTTCCAAAAGTCACTTATCCTGGATAATAAGTAGCTGCGAAAAAATAAATTTGTACAGCCCTGAAAGGCATTCACTCCAATATTAAATTGGAGTTTCAAAAATACATGTAATATTAAATATATTGTAAGATACCTGAATGGAGAGCATTATGGTTCAGAAGTGTAAACATTGTTTGCAAATAGCTGAACTATTCTGTATCTGAAAAAAACCCCTAAAATTATTATCTTTTTGCAGAGTTCTGGACTCCCTTTCTTCCTCCGGCAAAGATACTCTAGTTCTTTAGCTGTGCCATGAATTTATTTCTCCCGTATCTTCTCCTGCCGGGCCTTTGGTATTTCCTAAGATTTTCCTTAAAGGGGCCAACTACTCCTGTTGTTTCTGTATAGCCTTATCCAGTTTTATAAATACACTGAGCCGGAAAGTTGTAAAAGATTTAGGATACCATTCATGTGTGTCAGTTTTAGAAATCATTATTAACAGTGAACATTGGGCAAACGATGACAAATTTACTATAGTAATCATTATCTCAAACGCTTACCATAAAACATGCAATTAAAAATACTAATTGGGATACATGTGGTACCATGTACATTATATTCACGATCTGTATTAAGATAAACATTTAGATCTTATCTAATCATGCATTCTACACTTTTTGTAATGTGGTAAGCTAAATATTCCCAAATGATAAAGTCAGTTATTGACCATCAGAAATACTGTCGTACTTACAAAAAATACATGTAACATGCACCTTGCTATTATTTCAAACAAAAGCTGAACAGTAAAAAATGAAAAAAATGAAATAAATTTCCGTCGCCATATTTTTTCCAGCATAATGTGCAAATTAAGTAATGATCCGAGTAAACTTTAGAAGTTGTAAATACTGTAGCAATATTCTTTAGTGGCGCCCCTACTTTGCCACAGAGAATAGTTTTTATGTCAGTTGCCAACCTCCAACCCCTCCCCCCATCTAAGCCCTGAAAACAGGCGCTCCCGACGATGCCCCCTCAGCTGGCGCCCGCGGGCAGTTGCCTCCCCCCGACCCCCCTTCGCGCCGCCACTGGTCCCAATACGTAATTATTGCATTTCTCTGAAACTTTTTAATTGATAAACTCTTTCTTAAAGGGTTCATTTAGGTATACTATCCATGGGTCGCTTTGAGTTTATCACTCCCACTATTCTCATTTCGCAGCCTCACCTTTTTTTCAAATAATAAACCATGCATAAACTAATCTATTGATTTTATTCAATACATATTTAGTGAATCATTTCATTTAATTTATCCCGTAACCTTGCTGGTCGTAGGGGCGCCACTGATGACTTTGCGACAATCTCTCTCCATTTTGCCCTGTTCTCCACTGTTCTTTGGGACTTTGCAAAGTCCATGCCTGTCCACTCGTTGATATTGTCTTCCCATCTCTTCTTCTCTCAGCCTCGTTTTCTCTTTCCTCTCACTGTGCCTGGTAGGATTGTCTTTGACAGGCCAGTTGCGCGTGAGACGTGACCATACCATCTTAGTTTGCTTTTCTTTACAGTGGTGAGCAGATCTTCATAAGGTCCAATTGCACCTTGGATTTTAGTGCGCACCTCCGCATTAGAGACGTGGTCTAAGTATGAGATTTTCAGGATCCTTCGATAACATTTCATCTCTAAGGCATGGATTCTTCTCTCAAATTCTGCTGTTATGGTCCATGTCTCACATGCATATAGGAATATGGACATGACGAGGGAGCGCATAAGCTTGATCTTGGACCCAAGCGTGATGTTGCTGTCTTTCCAAATAGGCTTCAGCCTGGCCAGAGCAACTGTTGTCTGCACAATCCTGGAAAGAACCTCAGGTTTTGAACCTTCATCAGAGGCGATAGCACCTAGGTACTTGAAGCTTGCTACTGTGCCAAGCTTCTGTCCATTCACTCTTATTTCCTTTTGGATGCCACTCGCGTTGTTTGTCATTAGGTTTGTCTTTTCAGTGTTGACCTCCATCCCATATCTTAGTGATGCTTGATTGAGACGGTTCACTAAGGTTTCCATTTCTTCTTCATCTCCTGCTAAGCCATCGATATCATCAGCGAAGCTCAGGTTGGTGATTGTTCTGCCTCCAACACTGACACTGCCCTCATGATCTTCCAAGGCGTCGGACATGATCCTTTCCAGGTAGATGTTGAAGAGAGTGGGTGAGAGAAGGCACCCCTGTCTGACTCCGACTGTGGTTCTGAACCAGTCTCCTGTGTTGCCATTGACGAGAACTGTACTAGTCGCCTTGTCATACAGGGTTTAGTGAATACTGACTTATAATTCACTTTTTCAGTTCTGAATATATAATTACATCCAGTATGATTGATCTACTATATCATAAATATTGTCTTGATATATTTCTTTTTCATTTTTACATTAATATATATATATATATATATTTATATATATATATATATATATATATATATATATATATATATATATATATATATATATATATATATATAATTAATATTTGTTGTTACCAAATTTGATTTATGGTGTAGTGTGTGCAATTTCTTTTTTACAAGATCATACCTCATGTTTGTGAACATACAAGTTGACGAATAAATATAAACTTCAAACAGCTATTTAGTTTGGAAATAACAGAGAATAAAGGTACAAAACAGTGATGGTTCCCCCTCAGATTTGCATATTTAACACAACGTTACATATTATCTATGTATAAATAGCACTGCGAAAACTGTTAAATTCATTACATATTCGTGTTATTTATACATTTTACATACTTTGGAGCTTGGAGAAGAATTAAGATTATGTGTATGTGCAATGTTTCAGAAACGTTTCCTCGACATTAGTTCCGCATGTTACCAAAACACAACCTTGCAGCAACGTTGCAGAAACGTGATATGTTAGCTTGATGCATCGATAAAAAGAAGTCCCGAATTTAGCTTGTACATATAATGCTTCAAATTGTGTAGTTTGTTAAATTAATGAATGTTTTCATACGAATATGAAGGGATGATTTGTTTTATCTTCATTGCTACATTTCTTTCGCGGATTGGTTGAGTCCACATTGTTGGGGTGGCGGTACTGTCGAATATGACAGAGCGGTCGTATCCGACGTGCTTTGGAGCGTAAAATCATTAAACAATAGATTTGAATGACTGTGAGTTTACTTGTAAGGATTTTGGTTTCTTATTTTTGTATATTTCTGCATCCAAACGTGAACTTTTGTGTGGTGTTAATAAGCTTGCAGTTTATTTCGGTAACAGACGCTGCACTGCATCCAGATTTGGATTATAACTCAATTTTATTTTGCAATGAACACTCATCAATGCCTGAAGTTTCCATCTTTTTCAGATATATATTATGATTGTGATAAGATTTCAAATTGGTACTTTAAGAAAATAAATGTTGTATGGGTGGCACAATATTGAATATCAACAGGTCATGTAAGTCCATTGACTGAAAACTTCCATGATTCATTTGGGAAACTAATTATGAAAACGTTAATACTTGAATACTACTTTTTGTTGCTTGGGATTCTATTTAAGACATTCTTGATAGCGCTTCCTCATTGATTACAAAAATGTATAATAGAGGTTCTACAGCCTTGACACATTTTAAGATATGTTTATCCTAATTCGAGGGTGGGGGCGAGGAGGGAAAGAGGGAAAGAGACAGGGGGAGGAAGCAGAGAAGGAGAAGAAGAAAAATTAAAATCGGCCTAAATATGGAAAATCAGGTTTAAATAATATACATAACGGCATAAATGGGGAGAAGAAAGTAGCTCCAAAACTGATATCGCCATTGTGACAATAAAAGTGGTGTCGCCACTGGCGATATCATTTTTCTCCAACTGAATATATTTCAGTATCTCATTATGATATATATATATATATATATATATATATATATATATATATATATATATATATATATATATATATGTACATGTATATATATGTATGTGTGTGTATGTGCTGTAAGATAAGATGATTATGAAGTGCATCTTTATATTTGTATTTTCTATCAGATATCGCCATCATTAAGTACAGCAATGAAAGAGGTTTTTGTTTTCTTATTATTCTTACGAAGTGAACGCCTGTGCTGATATTGTGTGCCAGTTTTACTTGAGTTAAAAACATTTGCATATATTTGTCGTTTTCTCACATTTATGAAGCACCAATCGTCATCAAGAGTTAACGAAATGTCAGTTGATAGATTCTGAGAACTCTGCCCCTGTCACATTTTTGTGTTTCTGCATCCCGTATAGGGGGATACGAGAACATTAAAAATCACAAATTAAAAAAAAAAAGATGTTGCGTTGAATTGAAGAGTTTTCAGAGAGGTGAAATAAATATTTATTTTTTATTTATTTTTGTTCTTTATTATGAGTAAGAAAAGGTACATAAATACACCATCTTATGTAAATTTAGAACAGAAGTTGGATTACATTTTTGTTCTCATTGTAGTTAGAAGAAAGAGACAGAGAGGGGACGGGGAAGGAGAGTTTAAGTATAAAGATATTCTCATTTTTGTTCTTTGTTGGTCATTTTAAACGGTACACAAACACTGAGATAATATTTTATGCTCGATAAATTGTCTTCAGGTTTTATCAACAAGTCAACAAAGTGACCGTCAACAATAGGTACTTATATTATCAGCAAGTTTTAACTCTGCTTTAATCGTTTCAAACGTATACTCTTTTTTTTGTTTGATTTATAATAAATATAGAGTTCCAAGGATTGATTTTAAAAGAGCAACTTCGTATACGAGTAACCATGTATTGTTTTAAATCTAACTTTGATCTCCCAAACAATGTATCTGTTTTTGTTGAATCATTGTTGATTGGCTTTGCGAAGTATACGAGATCTTCAAGTTGAACTGTTAAACCTTATAAAGTTTACGATATCTTCAAATTGCAATGTAAATTTAGACGCATACAAAAATGTATATATTTACCCACAAAGAAATACATATTGTAATGGTTTATCATTCTGTACTATTTGACAACCTTGCTCTTGCAGCTAATGCTGTTTATATCATCATTAAATGTAAGTATAATATAGTTCCATGCATGTTGCAAAAACGAGTACAGAAAAACGATGCTGTTTTTAGCAAGAGCAAAAGTCATTTTTCCTCAGGACTGGGAGTAGATTCTAGTTGCTTTCATTTCTTCTCTATCTTACTTGGTTTGTTTTGATGCAAACCGATTAGTTTCTCTCTGCCGTATATATATATATATATATATATATATATATATATATATATATATATAGATATATATATAGAGAGAGAGAGAGAGAGAGAACTCTAAGTGTATATGTATGCAAGTAGTAGTAAACTGATATTTGGGTTCGACTTCAGGCATTATGAAATTGAAAACTCTTCGACATGCTGTGGAAACAGATTAGCGTCTCTTTCCAACAGGGTTATTAGCATCTATGTGACAGCAGGATCATTTCCAAACAAAAATTTGTACATGCTTTTAACATGCTGTTTATTCATTGGAACGGAATATGAGTCATCTAGAAGTGTACATGTAATAGGAGCTCAACCGCAGAGGCTTATATTGTACATGGCACACTGGGTTATCTCCCTTATGCCACTCAGCCAACAATAGACAATGGTTTACATTTACACTAGTAAGTGTTCCCAGGCACGTCAAATATTGCCTTGTACATACTGCAGTAAATCCGGTTCATCTGTTAATTAGTATTAATTTTGCGTTAGGTAATTTTTACCCACACTGCGATAGCTGGAACAAAACGCGCGCCTACGCCGACATGAGGTAATACGTTAGCATTTCAGAACAGTCAGGAATAGAGCATACTCATATTAAATGACTGAACAAGTGCAGCTTAGGTTCTAAAGATATATACCAATCCCAGCGTAATAAGAAAATAAATTATGAGATAATCACTGTCAATGTAACATGAAAGCACAATACATTTCAATTCATGAAAACAAAGTGTATAAACCTGAAATGATCAAGTGTGTATAGTTTCCATATATTTCACTCTAACCAAGGTTATTCATAAGAATATGAAGAAGACAGTCAACTTTTGAATGTTATTAAAATGTTCTCTCCATTAAATATGTTGCATTAAGTACTTAAGACAAATTTGGAACTCAAGGACTGAAAATATAGCAAATGATTATCCAAATCCAAGATGATTAGACCTGTAGAAAGAGTAGAAAACAAAAACAAAAACATTCAGTTACTAGTAAACATTAATCGTCACAATAATAACCTCTAATTTCATTAGGATGAACAACTGGATTCAAACCTTGATGAATAAATATATAGGATACACTAAGATGTTAATAGAGAAGCCATTTTATGAAAAGCAAAAGTCTACAGCAAATATCATCATGGAATATGGAAACTTAACATATTCACTACAGATATGCATAAGTTAAAGAGTTAAAGTCTATTGATAGTCTTTATGAAAAACCTTAGTTTGTAGGTAGGCCATTATCTCTAATTGCAAACTAAGTGCCCTAATGGTTTCCTACGATAGAGAACAGTTTCTAGGATGAAATAGAGCTCATATTATTTTCGAAGCAAAGTTCATCTTTGAGTTCTGCATAGATGGTTTGAAACTTCTCATTGTGTCAAAATCTAATGGACTTGGTACATTAGAAGAGATAGAAATATGAATTTGGAATGCAGTATTTTCTCAGATCAGTAAATTATTTCTAAAATATCTAAGGTCATGTACTCGTCTTTACTGGAGCGAGAATCTGTTAATCAACGAGCGTGATTAAGATAGAAATCCACCATCACAAATATTCATGAAAATGGGAAATAATGAAAATCCTTCTTTTGCTGATTTTTTGTTTTCAACAGTTTCCAGAGTGATTGTGTCTGGGTTCCACAAAAAATCAATATCTAGAAAATCAATGTTAGAAACAAGGGAAATTACAGACTAAGGATGGAGTGGAGGGTGCCAAGACAAAGCTAGTAAAGATTCGGAATTGTTCATAAAAGATGCAGTCGGTATAATCTTCTCAGTCTGTTTCTAAAAGAATGTAATTTTTGTTTCAAAATATACACGTCAACTTTTCAGCAAAGGATGAATAGGTCGGGTCGCTTTGATCAAGGATCCTTTATTTTACAAAAACGCTAACCATAACACTTCATCCTTTCTGGAGAATTTCAACCGTAGGACCCACCTTATTGGTTGAAGAGATATATTCTTGGGAAAGTGTATTTTGTCCTTTAATGTGATTTTCCGTTTCAGGCCCGTCAACTATATAGAGATTTAGATTTAGAGATATAAGATAAGATGGTGATCTCAGTTATAATTTCCAAAATATTACTAAGGTGGCTAATCCCCTAGAGCAAGGAAATATTCCTCGGTGTAAAAGTATGACTTTTCTTTTTATTCCTACAGCTATTTTCATGATTATATGATATGAATCTCATTAGGTGTGACCCAGAAACATAGTGCCCAGTGTCAGGAAAAAAAAAACAGTAAAAAAAACCAAAACAAAACCCATCAACCACTGCATATGTTCATGAGGCCTCACATAGGAAATTACTTTCTCATCCCCTTCAATATTATGTATATTTGTAAACTGTGGATCACCATGGTTTTAAAGATTTAACCCAAGGGATGTGTACGGAACCCTCTCATTGGATAATGTTAATTGTTAGTTAGTTACATAAATGTTTTTCTACGGAAATATTGTCCGTGCACGTTTGTCCGTGCACGTGAAGTCACCATTTTAATGTTCTGCAACTCTCTGTCTCTTTGTCTCTCTCTGTCTGTCTCTGTCTGTCTGTCTCTCTCTCTCGCTCTCTCTCTCTCTCTCTCTCTCTCTCTCTCTCTATATATATATATATATATATATATATATATATATATATATATATATATATATATATATATATATATATGTATATATATATATATGTAGAAGGAGCGATCAGCTGGTTTGGGGTCAGCCAGTTTGGGGCCAGCTGATAGTCTGTCAGGCGATAGCGGCCTTTCCGGCGCGACTTGCCTGCGTAACGCGATGGAACAAAAACATGAAGCTGTTAGGCCTGCAGAGACCCAACCACCACCCACCCCCGAGCTCAGTACAAAACTGGGATTTTAGACAGCAAAGCAAGCTATCGCGTGTAATGGAAAGGTCGGCGGAAAACAAAAATATTTTATAGATATATGGACAAAGGGGCATAATGCTTTGTGTATTGTTGTAAACCTTTAGATATGGAGTTTAGTTTACAAAAACAAGTGTGCTTGGCTGAAAATAGGGAAAACAGAGCTGTATAGAAAAATACTGTGGTATCCATGCTGCGCAGAGCAAACATGGTTTTAAAATCTTTCCCTGCTGGAAATGCGGTGTTAGTGTTTCAGCAAGTCATCCGATCTGCCTGCTTTGTGGAGATAATACCATGGCAAGATCTCATCCGCATATAAAACAATACAAGAAAGTAGTTTACAAACTACTGGCAACTAAGAAAACTAATATAAAGATTTGTATTTGACTAACAATAAACTTTGAATGTAGGCACAATACTATGCCCACTATCACAAGTTTGAATGAGATGCTTCCAGAGGGCAAATAACCCAAAATGAATATGATGATGCACTGGACGTATTTTTGGCGAATAGGGCTCATCGGCCAGTATCAGCACCAGAATCAGCTCTGGCTCTCAGGCAGCAAGACCGACACTTTAAACAGACAACCCCAGCTCCATGGCCAGTTACGGTTACTAGGCAGTTGAGACGATGGGTGGAATGGAAAATATTCCTACCCCAGGACCAGCGATCTATTCCGGTACCAAGTCATAATGTCGAGAGGCTTGCTTAATGAGCAGCAATATATAGGCAATGTCCCAAAGAAACACAGCTAATTATCAGTCTTTGTAAAGCTAGGTACTATTGCGTCTATTGTAAAAGAATATCTTGCCACCGTGTCAGAAAAACACAGGATTGAATATGGCACCTCTGTATTTCTTAACGCTATGACATCTAGGGTAAAATCTTCCATGGAAAAGGAACTCAGGAAACTGATCGTGTTGAAGCTTAACCTCGTGTTGATAGCACAGATAGAAGAAGCTTTACCAGGCCTGCAAAATGTATACGACGAAAAGCTGAGCTAGCAGACGCCATATAAGTAACGGCGTACTGCACATTGATGAGATCGAGAAGCTTATTGACTACACTAATGCCGCCATACTAAGGCATATTGCAACTACTTCCGCGATGGGTCCGGATTGGTATTTGACCACTGTCAAATGCTTGATCTACAAAAGTCGCAGTACCGTCAGTTTTGCGCCCGGAGCTACATTACAACACCAAAGTGCATGGACTTTCCCGTAAACGTTTGTGACATTGACAGGTTTGAGCGCAGCAACGCGGAAATCACAGTTAGTGTCTTTGGCAGGAAAGAATTGCATATACTCGCTGTGCAGTAGCATGTCACAAAACACGAGACATTATTCGATAGACCTGTCATTGCCCAATTGTGAAAAGCAGAGCACAAGTACAGCTGGAACAGGGTAAAGTCACTTTGCCTAGATTAAAAACCTCAGCCATCTGGTATACAATAATATCAACAATAAAAAAAGATAAAGCACGACTGCTGCTAGTGCCTCTGCGTTTTCAGCCAGGTCGACCTAATGGAAGCCCACACGAAAAATTGCCGCGGTATAGGTGAAATGCTACAGCGTGTGTCATTACTGAAGCCAGAAAAGAACATTCTAGCCTTTCTGAACCACCACTGCCAGATGCGCGTCCCATAGGTCATCGATGCGGATTTTAAGGCACTAAACTTGCTAGTGAAGGCCCTGCCGGCGATCCAGATAAAAGCTGCACACCAAATATTGCTGACCAGGTCCCCTGCAGTTTTTGATATATAGTAGGAGCCAGTGTTTCACCGTGGCAAGAATGTAGCTGCCAGTTTCATCCGTTGCCTTGAGCGTGGAAGAAGGAAATTAAAGAGGAACGTCGTTATCCGGTTGAGATTTTAATGGATGGAGATGACCACAAGACATTTCAGGGAGCCACAGTCTGCTACATTTGTAGAAAGACACTTGCTCGTGGAGATGTAGGAACGACGGATAAGGTATGAAACCACTGCCCTATTACCATCATGTACCGCGGAACCGCCCACAATGCATGCAACATCAAGTTGCGAATGTATCTAGAATAAAATAATTGTTCAAGTTGTGTTTCATAACGTGCGCATACGACGGGTACCTTATCATGGAAACTATCGAAACAGCCTCTTGCGGAAAATCAGTGCTATCCCAACACCATCGACAATTACACGACGTTCTTGCTCGGGCAGCGACAGTTTATTGACAGTCTCCAGTTTATGAAGACCTGCCTGGAAAAGCTTGTAGCTAACCTAACAAAGGAGACATTTTGCACCATACAAGGCACACAGCGGTGGGCTCGCTTGTGGAAGAGGACATCGAGTTACTCACAAGCAGCTGGTAGCGCTTCAATAGAGGCATTCTACAGCCGACTAAGACTCACCGGTATATCTGAAAAAGACTACGAGCATGCACAGAAGACATTTGGCTGACACAATATGGACAGTTAACACGTCCCTTATCTCAAGATTGATGTGCTTCCACTGTCGGACATGTCTGAGGCATTGCGGGACACATCGCTAAATATCTACAGCCTCCATCTGACCCTTTACTACAACGCACCTGGAATTATCTGGAACGCTGTTAAAAAAAATACAAATACTCTGGTACTAGGCAGCTCGAAATGTTGACAGGGATGAGCATGCACCTATTCATTGACAAAGGCATCTGTGGCGGCATTTCAATGATAAGCCAGCGTCATGCAAAAGCGAGCAACCCAATGTGTCCGGACTATGACAGCAAAAAGATAAAGATAACCCGGTGAACTACAATTTACCCAGATGAACCGTACCGACATAACACTACATACATAAACGCTCACAAAGTTAGTTACGTTGCACAAGTGTTGATCATTGATAATCAGAAATTGCTGGCGTATAACCAAATGTGTATGCTTTTACTTTTGAGCAGGATTTACGGCCAGCAAATTTGATATAGCGCTTATTTGGGACCTAGCCATGTTTTTACGAGAATTAAATATTTAATGGACAGGTATTGTTGGTCGAGCTACACTTTTATTCAGATTTTAAAATATTAGCTGATAGTAGATGTTGAGCTTTATTTATAGAAAGGTTGAAATAGCAGAGTGGAATCTTATTGTAATGGCTGTTGCGATCATTACTATCCGCATCATGATCACCATCATCATCACATAACAACAACCACCACCACCTTCAAACAAGTGATAGATAAACACACGTGTCAGTGTCATCAATTACAAGAGACTCTTGTTAGTTCAATATTAAAAAATAGAACCCCCCATATACAAATCTAAAACTTTTATTTTGGTACATTGAATAGTGTGCACTAGCTAAGCATTATGTTGAATTTGGTTTTTTAAGCATATCAGAAAAAGGGTTCTTTCAAGCAACATCTCCCGAATGTGCCACAAGACACAAGAGACATGTCTGTGTACAACAGTCTATGATGGTGGTGACATTTTTAAAGGTGGTGAAATAAATAAGCGTGTAAACAGCAGCGATAGAGATTGTGTTGGTGGCATTTTTAAAATAATTTTTAAAATGGGCGAGTGAATGTCCACAAGGTATCATCAGCACCACATGTAAGATAGATGTTATAAAAATACAATTTTGGAGCAAAGGCTACTAAAACAGAACGAATAATGGTGACATTAGGATCGATGAAATGTTGAAGGATGATTTGGTTTTAGTGATAGCATCAATTGCAGTAGTAGAATGAGGAGGAGGAGGAGAAGTAGAAGAGAAGGAGATGGAGTCGCAATAGTAGTTGGTTTAGTACCAGTATTACTGTCCAGACTGACAAAAAAAAAGATAAATATATATATTGATAGATAGATGCAGGAATTCGGGTTACTAAATTTAAATAAATCAACTTGAAGATATGTACACAAACATCAGAATTTACTGTCATAATTGTATCCTATTCATTCTTCACCGTTATTTTTATTTACCTTTATTTCCTTCAACAAAGCAACGGACGAGGTAAACCGTACCGTAACTCAAGTCATTTGAGCCCTCTTGAAAAGCCCTTGCAGTAATTGTTTGCAACAACAATATCAGACAGGTCAGGTCGACTATTTATTACCAATCTTGTCGCTATATGGCTTGCACAATTATCTGGAATGAATTGTGGGTTTGTTTATAAGCTACAGGACTTTACATCGCACAACAGATAATTTGGCGTTTACATTTTAAGGGATTTATATATATTTTGTAAGTATCAATTAACTATATATTAGTATAAAGTGACATAAGTGTGTTTGGTAATGCAAAACACAAATACACGTTCATATGTCCTGTGCTCACAAGTGTGGGAACTCTTATCGAGTCGGTGTAATAAAGGTCTTCTCTCATTTGGCTGGGTTGAAAGCTGGGTCTATATCCTTGATGAAATCATCACGTCTAGGACCTCATATTGAAGTACTTGCCATAGTATGTCTTTAAGTATGTTCCTAAGATATTTCTGAAGGGTTACTCTAGAGCTAAGTCCCATACGTATGTAGATTATTTCAGTATAGTGGCTTGCATTTTATATCAGTATTGTGGTACACCTAACAGAAAATACATAGTCATTTGAATGAGTTGATCCTTGTAAGTGAGAGAGCAAAAAGGCTGATTGGCGTTATATAAAACAAAATAGCATTTGTTGAAATAACATATACTTGCTTACGTTTTTACTATCCAATATTGATACAATGCATGACGTAGTTAAATTCAAGCTTGGTTCTGATCTATTAAACAGTATACACGATATAAAATGACCTCAGGAGAAACTTAACAGTTGTCACCAATTATTCGATATTTTCGTGCTGTATTGCACTTTGCAGAACACATTTGTTTTACATTAATCTTAGAATGTGATATTAAAAAAGAAGTTTATTTGATTCTGCCAAGTTCCACTCCTTCCATGTTATATTGTGAGGTATATATCTTTCACTGGAAGAGACTGTGGTTTGTTTGAAAAATTTCTACATTGTCAAAATGTTTTTTTATTTAAAATGAGATCAAAACATTCAAATGATATGCAAAATATAACAAAGAGCCCCTATTAGCATATAGAAGTCGCTCTATATACACTACAATACATTTATTGACAAAAAGGGAACATTTTGGATCACCCCGTCATTGTATTCAAATAATCTGGTGACACTCGTGTCATAAAGTCAATGCAAATATAACAGTTACAACCACAGCTGTAAAATAATTGATTTTTTTAAACAGATATGGACTCTGTGCCACAATAAAAGGTACAGAAGAATTATAGAGGGACGTGCCTCCCTCTCAGTCTCTTTGGAGAACTGTAAAGTCATCATTCCTGCTTTTTATTTCAGAGTTGGAGAAGGAAGAGAATGAAAAGATTTTCTAAATGCCCACTGCATTATAATTACAGCACTTTGGAGGAGCAAAGGTAAGTTTTAATAAACAAGGTTGATGTTCTACTATAATAGAATTATCTATTTCAAAACATTTGGCACGGTAAGAAAATATCTTTATCAAAAGCTGGCACTGAATTTAGTACGTATATTAGTCACAGTCAAAGAACACATAAAAAATCCGATCAGTGCAATCTAGTCTCTCAAAGACATGGATATAAAAAAGCTTTATATTTGGAGTTAAACAAAAACATAAAAATACTAGCCCAGCGAGCTATTTGTGCCGATATTAATTATTTCGCAGGTGTGACACTCCCATCCTATGTCCACGTCTGAAAGTGCATCCTGTGTAATTGTCTTTCTCTTGGCCTCAAGTCCTTAAACTACCCCAGGCATCAATGCCAGTCAATGAAAGACATTAGTATACTGCCTATCGTGCCATCCATGCATAATTCGCTTCCCGAATCACTTTGTTCTACGCTACAGACGATCATGTCGTCTAGCATAATCCCTAATTGATATGGGTTGTTTTTTCACTGAAAGGGTTGACTCATGCCTCTGCCCTCAAAAAACGAGGGCTTCACCGAAAAAACAGAGTGTAATCAACGATTACATAGCTAACCTCTAAGAAGTTGTTAACAGTCTCCATTAGACGCTGCAAACATTAATTATCATGCAGAAAATATGTTCAAACTGAAGTTATTTTGACAAAAGCAATGTTGGTCCCTTTTTCTCTCCTTACATGTAACTTTTGATCTTTTACATTACCTACCTACCTATCTAACTACCTACCGTAACATGGAATTAAAGACATAAAAGAATACTCTTTTCCATCATACCAATATATAGGTATTATAATTAGCTAATACAACCCAAGGATTGAGGTTATTCTCTATGAAAGAAAGAAACATTAAATTATTTCTTGCAAATCTGCTTCGGAAGCTATTTGTATTGTACACATTTTGCTATGTAAATGTCACAGGCTTTCAGTAACCTTGGAGTGACAGCCACTAGTAAATGCATAGTTCAAGCATCAATAATAACCTTGATAAGCCACAACTAGTGAGACATCCCATGCAGCATGCAGTCCACTATTCTAATTCCTGAACACATTTGCATGTATAATAGATAGTTAACCTGTAGAGGATAACCTATCATAATATACAGTGGATAGTTATTAATATGAAAACTGTACCATCAAACAAACATGTTTTTTCCTTTTTCTCAGGGCATAGCACTAACAGAAACTAATCCACTTATCATGCGTGATGATCGGAAGATAAACAGCACACAAACAGCACCCAATAAATGAACTTTGAACACAAAATTTCAGCAAACTTATAGACGCATGAAATAAAGGTCACATAGACCTCTATTTGCAATTAGGTTCTAGAACTTATCAAGATGCACCCACTCTCAAAGTTGTATTATTCTAGATAGGATAACATGAATATACCATGCCAAAAACTCTCGCGGTCATGAGCTAAAGCAAAAACTTGACAAAAGGCAAGTTTCATGATCCTAGATAGGATATAATGTACATAGCATACCAAAACCAATGTGGTCATGAGCTCAATGCACAGATTCAAAATAAGCTGCAAATTGTGAAATATAGGTCGCCACGACCTTCTGTTGTAAGGTGTGATACTAATAGAGATGCATACACTTATTTAGTTAGATGATTTTGCCATAAACAGTGCTTGATATTAAACAAGAGTCAGTGAAGCATGTAATATGGGATACAGCGACAAACTTTTGTGATGAGGGTCTAATACTTCTCAACATGCATCCTTTTAACAAGTTTCAAGATTCTACATATAACAGTATGTATACAGGGCGTAGGAAACATATTTGGTTATGAGCTAAATGCAACAAGAGTTCCTCGAAGAGACTTGACGTTCATTTTTAACGTTCATTTTTAAAAATACTTTATAAGACATCTATACATTATATAAAGTCTTTTAGTAAAAACCCCATAAGTAGTCTCACGGTGAATACCCCATGTCAATGTGACTTTCCACTCAGGACGATTAGCAATAACAAGATTTTCAAGATGGCCAATGTGTCAGCCATATTGGAAGTCATAGCGACACCATTTTCATTTAGAACCTACTAGACATCATAAGAAGTATTGCAGTGAAAATCCCACATCAATATGATATTCCATTCAGGTGGAGACGTGATCAGAATATTTTCAAGCTGTAACAGTGGCCATATTGGATATCGGAGCAGTACCATTTTCATTTAAAACCAACTAGACCATAGGATGAGTGTGTGGTTAAATATTCCTAGCAACCCTCGGTTTAGTTTTATAGGAGTAGCGAAAACAAACTTGTGCTAACGGCCGGCCGGTAGAAAAAAAAACCAAAAAAAAAAAAAACCCAAAAAAAAACAAACAACAACACAAAAAATCCTTAAAGATTATTATAAATGTTGAAGTGTTGAAGTCATGTGCTTTTGGTAAACACCATAAAATGTATGCAAACTTTTTTAAATTAGTCAATCAGCCTGAAGATCCTTGTGTCATTTTACCTGATGAAGAAATCCAGATTTATAACGATACTTGAGGATAGGAAACAATTTTTTTATGAACCTAACAGATTTATAAGTAATGACGACATCTCTAAAGCCATAAGCAATTAAAACCTAGAGAAACTGTTGGTCTGGATATATTTACACTTATAAATTCTAGCAGTGGGAAATGTGCACAAATTGTGTATGATGCTATTATATGCGGAATTTAGAGTAAACCAAAGCAAAAAAAATTCACCGGCAGTAAGAATTAGTTCATGAACTTTTAGAAACACTTGGTTTTGGAGACTCGTGGTTGCAACAAGGTGTATGTAGTGTTGATGTGTTCCCACAAGTAGTAAAGTAACGTTTGAAAGCAAACTGTGCTCAAAACGTACTTCTAGGCTTGAATCTTCTAGTAGAGCAGGGCTGTATATTCAACTTGCAAATAGATTTTTTCATATAAAGAATATCTTTTTATTACTATAATGACATTTTTATTACTATAATGAATTTAAGAACATCGCTAACTATACTGCGAACATCGTCTTATAGACTGTGTCAAAACATGTAAATGGACTGAACCACAAAGGGGTATCATATGAAAAAAGAACATGTCATATTTGTAAAGTGATACAGGACGAATTTCAACCTTTCATTGTTGTTTGGAATATGTACGCAAGTATATACATAAATATTATTGGAAGGGTCCAGTATGGTCAGATGTACTGATTATTAAAGCAGGCGATTATACGAAATTTAAGTAATTTTTTTTAGACATTTTGAACGTCACAATCAATTTTTGAAGTGTGCACTATACTATTTCAATTCGTTAATGAAACATTTAATAAAAAGGACAATTTTTCAACCATCCTAAGCCAACTGCTATGTATGATGATAATTATAATTTTCACATTTGTTTCTTTAACTGCTCATGTTGCTGATAAAGTGCTCATTTTCCTGTTCTTTTTAAGGCGATTACATGTAGTTTTCCTAGTGTTCATTGTCCTCTCCAGAGCTATGTTGTAGTACTTAACATTCATTCAAGAATCATCATGATTCAGATTTTGATGTATACGTCAGAAATTTAGAATATATTGCTGATGTCAATTGCATAATGTTTAAAATATGTCTACCAATTCTTCATTTTGGTACTTTTTAATTTTGTGTATGTACATGTTTGTAAAAGGCCGATATACAAGAATGCGATAAAGATTCTTTGTCACTGTAGTTGTTTGTCTTTTGTGTTCATTGTGTCGCACAGTGTGTGGTTCATAGTAGTATGTTGTGCATTTAATATATTTTTTCATTTAATCTCGTCTTTTGTATCGATCTGTTTATGGGGTGGTTATTTGAATACACTCGAAATTGGCAATGTTTCTCGATATGTTTCTAAAATCAAAATGTTTCAATCGATACCATCTACGGTGCAAATTTATCTAAACCTTCCCAATTTAAAATGTCATTCAAACTATAACAATATTATTAGGTCCATACACAAAATGAGATCGAATGGAAAGATAGATCACACTACTCACCCCACGCGGTGTTACAATGTCGAACAATACAAATACAACATGTAAAATTGATCACATTGTTATACAGAATTTAGACTTATCGCCAACCATGACAAGCATTCCGATAAATTGTGCTTTCTTGACAATGGTACTTGATTATATCATTGCTAGGCGTCAAATATTTTAACCCGTCGAGGCAGGGTATCAATTTACGAGAACCATGACGCGCACAGTCTTGTGAAAGGTAAAATCGGCGACACAGTATTTTTACAACTAAAATCAGAACATCGTTACTATTAGGTATTTTTGACAACGAAATGTATTTTTAAGGAGACAAAGCAGCGTTTATATCGATCTCAAACTGTAACTCCTTAAAATGTGAAAGTTCAAATTATGAGATGAATACAAATCGGATATCAATGATATAAACTGTAACTCCTTAAAATGTGAAATTTCACATTATGAGATGAATACAAATCGGATATAAATAATATAAACACTATATGAGAATACATGTCAATACACACAAGCGACACATTTATCATTTGGGTTAAATTGTATGCTTTAACTGTTCATACTAGGGTCATTAAACTAAATAATACATTATTGTTAGTACAACACACATACTAAAAAGGGTCACTGGCACATATATTTAACATTTTGCTTATAACCACATACGCTTTTTGCATGCTGTGGACATACTATACTATCTAGAATCATACAGTTTGGGGAAGTAATGCATCTTGATGATAACTACTCCCTTACTGTATAAGTATGTAATTGTGGTCTATAAGTTACAATTCACTAACTTGAGTTATATTCAGTTACATTTTGCATTAGATGTCATTGATCATGCTAGAATCATTAAAGTAATGATAATATGCATCTAAACTAGTACCACACTCGTACAGCAAAAGAAGCTCATCGTGACCTATATTTCATATTTTAATGAATTTGGCGAAGTGTTTGTATTTTGCTCATTACCTCAAGTGTGTTGGCATGCTATATATATATGTATACAATTCTACCTTAAATCATATAACCTGATGACGGATACATCTTGATCAGTGATTTAAGCACTACACCCTTATTGTAGAAAGGTGTCTCTGTGACCCGTATTTCATGGTTCAAGACTTTGGTGAATTTTTGTTTTAAAGTTCGTTTATATGGCGCTGCTTATGTTTGAATCATGCGGTCACTGAAACCTACATTTTTTGTTTTACTAACAAAGGTTAAGTACTTGTGTTTATCTCGGGACTACATACATATTTGCACACTATATATATCCTAGCCTGCACGTAAGGCCCTCTCTGACCAGTGCAGTAGGGATCAATATGTAAACTTTCCATATTTATGGTTATGCACTGCATATTGTGATAGGTTGCCCTCAACAGGTTAAGACTTTATTGTACATGTGAATGAGTATAGGAGTTAAATGACTGGACTGTATACATTTCGTGTGAGGCCTCACCCCATTTGGTGCTTTTGCTTCTCCAGAAACACTACTTCAGCCACAAACTGAATTCTGCAAGAATCTTCAAAAACGCCTACTCGTACTTTTAACTCATTTACCGAGGAAACAGCAAAACATACATAGAAATTTTAAACCTGAAACAAGCAGCTCTAGCACCAAAAGGTTGACCTCGGGATCAAATGATCCGGTTTGTGTTTTGGTGCCGTGTCCAGAAAATGTGTTCGTCTTATTGCTCGAGTGTTTCTGCATCTGTGTTATTACGTTTGGCACAGTGCAACGGAGGGTGGGGTTGGGTGGGATGGGGTGTTGTGGAGATAGGTACTCATTAGAGACGAGCAATGTCTTTTTTGAAGATTTCCACTCTTTCCTGACGCCCCATTTTCTTGTCTACGTTTTTCCAATCTATTGTAGTTCTAAACACAAAAGAATTCAGAAATTGATCAGTATTTACATTGCCTACATAAAATATTCTATTGCCGACTGCTAATTTTTCTATAATATTTCTACTTAAAAGTCTTTGCATTGTTTTGGCCTAATGATACCTTTTTGCCTACATAAAATATTCTATTGCCGACTGCTAAATTTTCTATAATATTTCTACTTAAAAGTCTTTGCATTGTTTTGGCCTAATGATACCTTTTTGTTGCACATGTTTAGAAATCAAGGTATTGTATAGCCGGTGAAAAGTCCCCAACCACCTTGTAAAAGAATACAAATCTGTTTTCACGACGTCTTCTTTGTAAAGAGGGCAGTTATACGTTCTCTACTATCCCAGTTACACAACCCACATCTATGACGTCACCACTGATTGACAGTCCGCTTAAAGCAGCACCGTTTCTAGTATGTCTATGTCACAGGCATAGTACGAGTCCCAAACAGTCAATCCATATTCTAGAATTACCGAACAAATATGAAGTAAGTCGATTTACGGCAATTTGGAGGGCAATATTTCAGATTTTAAGAAACCTTGGATGTATTCTTATTTTTGGTTATTTTGATGATGTGATGTTTAGCTAATATAAGGGTTCTCTTAAACTTTGTAAAGAACGTAATCTCTTAAAGCATATAAGTGCTATGACTTGCTAAGTACGCTTATTCCATTGCATTGTTTGAACACTGAACCGTTATCCCTAGATTGGGACCCATTCATCAAGAATTTTACGTCATTTTTTAGAATCAAATAGTTAGTTTGACAGCCTTTTTTCTATACAAAAGAATATCATAAGCGTACCTTGGTCTGTGATTGGACAGAAAGGAGAGATCACTCATATTGCCTAAATATAAAATGAGACATTACAACTTGTCAAATTCAAACAAGGAAACAATTCAACAGTAATAATTTAGAGTCCAGGTCTTATCTTTAATTCTGGGTTTACATCAACTTAAAACGACATTGATTTCGTTTCTACTTTTAAATCTCTCTCTCTTTCTCTACCTCAACATTCACCATCGACACAATTGTTTTGATATAATATTTCTTTCTTTAAAGCAGATAGAAAAACATAGTACATGTTGCGAAATAAGTCATTACAAGTTTAAATGCACTATTTGAGCCCCAAACTACCCCAAGGCCGTATGGAATGCACGTATGTGCTAAAACTATGTACGACATGGACATAGAATATTCGGACTAAGGGTCTACCGGGGACAATATAGAGCATGATCTAATGTTGCAAAAAAATTATTAACGTAAAGATTTTGAAATGCAATTTATCATCTCGCTTTTAGAAGACAATGTAATAATTATTTTAGCATATGTAAGAGAGTAAACGAGAAACTATTTTGACAATTAAACTTTAGCACTAAACTGACGTCAGCATGTAAACATCAGTAACCAAAACACGAGACACGCTATCGAATTACAAATTTCTACACGAATGACAACGAATAAAATGCTAAAAACACAAGAGATCATACAGGAAAGATGTATGTATACAAGCCGTGTGATACAAATGTGCAATCGGTCAAAAATACGTCACTTAGATCATCCGCAGACAACAGAGTATGTGCTCTACAATTAATGAATATTCCAAACACGTCGGCCAAAATAAGTCTACTTACTTGTGGGTCAATATTTAAGCTAGAACGAATATACAAATATGCGGCCATTCACAATTATCTGAAAAAGCACACTTTACGGACAAAAATGCATGTTACGATGGTACAATGAATGAGAAATGCCATGCTGTAAAGGTTCTAAAGATAACCCGGTGAACTACAATTTACCCAGATGAACCGTACCGATATAACACTACATACATACACGCTCACAAAGTTAATTACGTTGCACAAGTGTTGATAATGTATAAGCAGAAATTGCACACGTATAACGTTGGAGCAGGATTTACCGCCAGCAAATTTGATATAGCGCTTATTTGGGACCTAGCAACGTTTTTCGAGAATGAAATATCTAACGGACAGGTATTGTTGGTCGAGCTACACTTTTATTCAGATTTTAAAATATTAGCGGATAGTAGATTATGAGGTCTATTTATAGAAAGGTAGAAATAGCAGAGTAGGATATTATTGTAATGGCTGTTGCGATCATTACTATCCTCCTCATCATCACCATCATCATCACACAACAACATCCACCACCACCTTCAAACAAGTGATAGATACACACACATGTCAGTGTCATCAATTAAAAGAGACTCTTATTAGTTGAATGTTAAAAAATACACCCCCCCCCAATATAAACATTTAAAACTTTTATTTTTGTACATTAAATAGTGTGCACTAGCTCAGCATTTGGTGTTTTAAGCATATCAGAAAAGAGGGTTGGTTCAAGCAACATCTCGGACCTGAATATGCCGCAAGACACATGAGACATGTGTGTGTACAACAGTCTATGATGCTGGTGATATTTTGACAGGTGGTGAAATAAATAAGCGTGTTAACAGGAGCAATAGAAATTGTGTTGGTGGAATTTTTAAAATAATTGTAAAAAAATGGGCGAGTGAATGTCCACAAGGTGTCAGCAACACCACAGGTAAGATAGATGATATACAAATAAAATTTAGTAGCAAAGGCTTCTAAGACAGAACGAAAAGTGCAGATGTTGAAGGATGAATTTTTTTAGTGATAGCAACAATTGCAGTAGTAGATGAGGAGGAGGAGGAGGAGGAGGAGGAGGAGGAAAAGAGAAGGAGAAAGAGTGGCCGTAGTAGTTGGTTTAGTACCAGTATTACTGTCCAGACTGAAAAAAAAGATAAATAGATATATTGATAGATAGATGTAGGTATTCGGGTTAATAAATTTAAATAAATCAACTTGAAGAAATGTATGCAAAAAGCAGAATTTACTGTCATAATGTGCATCCTATTCATTCTTCATTGTTAGCTTTATTTACCTTTAATTGCTTCAAGAAATCAATGGATGAGGTGAACCGTACCGTAACTCAAGTCATTTGAGCCCTCTAGAAAAACCCATGCAGTAATTGTTTGCAACAACAATATCAGACAGGTAAGGTCTACTATTTATTACCAATCTTGTCGCTATACGCTTCCACAATTATCTGGAATGAATTGTGGGTTTGTTTCTAAGCAACAGGACTTTACATCGCACAACAGATAATTCTAGCGTTCACATTTTAAGGGATTTATATACATTTTCTAAGTATCAATTACCTATATAATAGTATAAAGTGACATAAGTGTGTTTGGTAATGCACACCATTAATACACGTTCATATGACCTGTGTTCACAAGTGTGGGGACTCCTATCGAGTCGGTGTAACGAAGGTCATCTCTCATTTGGCTGGGTTGAAAGCTGGGTCTATATCCTTGATGAAATCATCACGTCTAGGACCTCATGTTGAAGTGCTTGCCATAGGATGTGTTTAAGTAATGTTTCTAAGATATTTCTGAAGGGTTACTCTATAAATAAGTCCCATGCGAATGTAGATTATTTCAGTATAGTGGCTTGCATTTTATATCAGTATTGTGGTACACCTAAAAGAAAATACATAGTCATTTGAATGAGTCGGTTCTTGTACGAGAGAGCGCAAAAAAGGCTGATTGCGTTATGAACAAAAAAAAAATATTTTAAAATGACATATATTTGCGCAGGTGTTTACTATGCAGTATTGATACAATGTATAACGCAGTTAAATTCAAGCTTGGTTCTGATCTTTTAACAGTATACACGATATAAAATGACCTCAGACGAAACTGAACAGTTTTCACCAATTATTCTACATTTTCGTGCTGTATTGCACTTTGCAGAACACATTTGTTTTAAATTAATCTTATAATGTGATATTAAGAAAGAAGTTTATTAGATTCTGCCAAGTTCCACTCCTACCATCTTATATTGTGAGGTATGTATCTTTCACTGGAAGAGACTGTGGTTTGTTTGAAAAATGTCTACCTTGTCAAAATGTTTTGTAATTTAAAATGAGATCAAAACATTCAAATGATATGCAAAATATACCAAAGAGCCTCTATTAGCATATAGACGTCGCTCTAAATACACTAAAATACATTTATTTACAAAAAGGGAACATTTAGGATCACCCAGTCATTGGATACAAATAATCTGGTGACACTCTCGTCATAAAGTCAATACAAATAGAACAGTTACAACCAGAGCTGTAAAACAATTATGTTTTTAAACAGATATGGACTATGTACCAAAATAAAAAAAATGCAGAAGAAGCATATATGGACGTACCTCTCTCTCAGTCTCTTTGGAGAACTATAAAGTGGTCATTCTGCTTTTTATTTCAGAATTGGAAAAGAAAGAAAATGAAAAGACTTTTTAAATGCCTACTGCAATATAATTATAGCACTTTGAAGGAGCAAAGGTAAGTTTTAATAAACAAGGTTGATGTTCTACCATAATAGAATTATCTATCTGAAAACATTTGGCACGGTAAGAAAATATCTTTATCAATAGCTGTAGTTAGCACTTATATTAGTCACAGTCAAACGACACATAATAAATCTGATCAATACAACCTAGTCTCTCAAAGACATGGATATAAAAACTAACTTTATATTTGGAGTTAAACAAAAACAAAAAAATACTAGACCAGCGAGCTATTTCCACCGACATTAATTATTTCGCAGGTGTGACACTCCCATCCTATGTCCACATCTGAAAGTGTATCTTGTGTAATTGTCTTTCTGTTGGCCTCAAGTCCTTAAACTACCCCAGACATCAATGCCAGTCAATGAAAGACATTAGTATACTGCCTATCGTGGTACCCCTGCATAATTCGCTTCCCGAATGATTTTGTTCTACGCTACAGACGATCATGTCGTCTAGCACAATCCCTAATTGATATGGGTTGTTTTTTTCACTGAAAGGATTTTGACTCCCGCCTCCGGCCTAAAAAAACGAGGGCTTCACCGAAAAACCCCAGAGTGTAATCAACGTTTACAGAGCTAACCACTAAGAAAGTTTTTGGCAGTCTCCATTAGCCTCTGCAAACATTAATTATCATGCAGAAAATAAGTTCAAACTGAAGTGATTTTGACTAAAGCAATGTTGGTCCCTTTTTCTCTCCTTACATGTAACTTTTGATCTTTTACATTACCTACCTACCTATCTAACTACCTACCGTAACATGGAATTAAATACATAAGACATAGCAAAGAACACTCTTTTCCATCATACCGATATAGAGGTACTATAATTAGCTAATACAACACAGGGATTAATATTATTTTCTATGAAAAAAATTAAATTATTTCTTGCAAATCTACTTCAAAAGCTATTAGTATTGTACAACTCTGGCAGGCACATTTTGCTATGTAAATGTCACAGGCTTTCAGTAACCTTGGAGTGACAGCCACTAGTAAATGCATTGTTCAAGCATCAATAATTACCTTGATAAGCCACAACTGGTGAGGCATCCCCATGCAGCATGCACTTCACTATACTTTACTTGTAAAATAGATAGTTAACCAGTTCAGGACCATAATATACAGTGGATAGTAATTAATATGAAAACTGTACCATTAAACAAACATATTTATTCCTTCTTCTCACTGCACTTGTCAGAAAGGGCATATTAAGTCGGCTTGGATGTATGTAGCATGAAAACATATATGATAATCAGCTCAACAAACACTTGACCATGTTACTAAAGCATAAAATGTAGGTCACAATGACCTTTTTAGTTGTAAGAGCGTAGCACTAACAGACATTTATCCACTTATCATGTGGCATGATCGAAAGATAAACAGCACCCAATAAATGAACTTTGAACACAAAATTTCAGCAAAATTACAGAAGCATGAAATAGAGGTCACAGAGACCTCTATTTGCAATTAGGTTCTAGAACTTATCAAGATGCATCCACTCTCGAAGTGTTATTATCCTAGATAGGATAGCATGAATATACCATGCCAAAAACTCTCGCGGTCATGAGCTAAAGCAAAACTTAACAAAAGGCAGTAAAAGATGCAATTTTATTGGTCATAATGAGCTTTTGTTCTATGCTTGTGGTAGTAAGAGAAATGCATAAATATAGCCGGATGAATAAACATGGAACACAAAATTTGCTACAGGTCAGTGAAGCATAAAATATGATCCAGAATGACCTGCTATTAAAATGAGGGAGTTATACTCATGAAAATGTATTTCCTCACCAAGTTTCATGATCCTAGATAGGATATAATGTAGATAGCATATCAAAACCAATGTGGTCATGAGCTAAATGTACAGATTCAAAATAATATGGCAAATTGTGAAATATAGGTCACCACGACCTTTTGTTGTAAGGTGTTATACTAATAGAGATGCATACACTTATCTAGTTAGATGATTTTGCCATAAACAGTGCTTGATATTAAAAACAAGTCAGTGAATCATTTAATGTGGGATACAGAGACAAACTTTTGTGATGAGGGTCTAATACTTTCCAACATGCATTCCTTAACAAGTTTCACGATTCTACATATAACAGTATGTATACAGGGTGCCAGAAACATATTTGCTTATAAGCTAAATGCAACAAGAGTTTCTCGAAGGGACTTGACATTCTACTGGCCGAAAAAGAAACAGGAATCCACGAGACGCCCATTTTCAAAAAAATTTTTTATAAGATATATATACATTATATAAAGTCTTTTAGTAAAACCCCATAAGTAGTCTCGCGGTGAATATCCCATGTCAATGTGACTTTCCATTCAGGAGAATTAGCAATAACAAGATTTTCAAGATGGCCAAAGTGTCAGCCATATTGGAAGTCATAGCGACACCATTTTCATTTAGAACCTACTAGACATCATAAGAAGTCTTGCAGTGAAAATCCCACATCAATATGAATTTCCATTCAGGTGGAGAAGTGATCAGAATATTTTCAAGCTGGCCGTTATAGTGGCCATATTGGATATCCGAGCAGTACCATTTTCATTTAAAACCAACTAGACCAAAGGATGATTGTGTGCTTAAATATTCATAGCAGCCCTAAAAGTAGTTTAGGAGGAGTAGCGAAAACAAACTTGTGCTAACCGACAGACGGTGCAAAAAAAAAAACCTTACAGATTATTTAAAAATGTTGAAGTCATGTGCTTTTGGTAAATACCATAAAATGTATGCAAACTTTTTCTAAATTAGTCTTTCAGCCTGAAGAGCCTTTGGTCATTGTACCCGATGAAGAAATCCAGATTTATAATGATACATGAAGATAGGAAACTTTAATTTATGAACCTAACAGATTTATAAGTAATTACGACATTTCTAAAGCCATAAGCAATTAAAACCTCGAGAAACTGCTGGTCCGGATAGTATAGTTCAACAGAGTTGTTGCCTTATTTACAGTCTTTATTTAATATTATTTTTCATACTAGTATGTTACCACAGTCATAGTCAGAAGGTTATGTCATACACTTATATAAAAAGTGCATGATTAGGGACGTTAATACCTATAAAGTAATTCTTTTTCTTAATGTAATGGGAAAACTTGTTACCCATGTTTTAAAAAAAGATTAATAAGTGGACACGAGGAAAACGCTATATATACTGAGACTTAAGTTGGATTCAGGTCAAATATATTTACTATTAATAGTATATTTACACTTATAAATTCTAACAGTTGGAAAGGTGCACAATTGTGTATGATGCTTTTATGTGCGGAAATAGTTTTCACATATAAAGAATATTTTTTTTTATTACAATGATGAATTTTAGAACAGCGCTAACTAAACTGTGAACATCATATTATAGAATGTGTGTCAAGACAGGTAGATGGACTGAGGCACAAGGAGTATCATATGAAAAAAGAGCATGTCGTATTTGTAAAGTGATACACAACGAATTTCAACCTTTGTTGCTTGGAATATGTACGCAAGTATATACCTAAATATTATTGGAAGCACCCAGTATGGTCAGATGTATTGATCGTTCAAGTAATAATCAGAAGAGTATACGAAATTTAAGTAATTTTCTTTTTAGACCTTTTAAACGTCACATTGAAAATGTTAAGTATGCACTATAATATTTCAATTCGTTAATGAAACATTTAATAAAAAGGACATCTTTTCAACCATCGTAAGCCAACTGCTATGTGTGATGATAATTATAATTTTCACATTTGTTGCTTTAACTGCTTATGTTGCTGATAAAGTGCTCATTTTTCCTGTTCTTTTTAAAGCGATTACATGTATTGTTCCTTGTGTTCATTGTCCTCTCTAGAGCTATGTTGTGGTAATTAACGTTCATTCAAGAATCGCCACGATTCAGATTTTGATGAATACGTCGGAATTTCCAATATATTACTGACATCAATTGCATAATGTTTAAAATATGCCTACAAATTCTTCATTTTGGTACTTTTTTAATTTTGTATATTTATATGTTTGCAAAAGACCGATATACAAGAATGCAATAACGATTCTTTGTCACTGTAGTTGTTTGTCTTTTGTATTCATTGTGTAGCACAGTGTGGAGTTCATAGCGGTGTGTTGTGCATTTAATATATCGTTTCATTCAGTCTCGTCTTTTGTATTGACCTATTTATGGGGTGATTATTTGAATACACTCGAAAATGGCAATGTTCCTCGATATGTTTGTAAAATCAATATGTTTCAATCGATACCATCTACGGTGCAAATTTATCTTAACCTTTCCAATTTAAGATGTCATTAAAACTATAACACTATTATTAGGTCCATACACAAAACGAGATAGAATAGAAAGATAGATCACACTACTCACCCCACGCGGTGTGACAATGTCGAACAATACAAATAAAACATGTAAAATTGATCACATTGTTATACAGAATTTAGACTTATCGCCAACCATGACAAGCATTCCGATAAATTGTGCTTTCTTGACAATGGTACTTGAGGATATCATTGCTAGGCGTCAAATATTTTCACCCGTCGAGGCAGGGTATCAATTTACGAGAACCATGATGCGCACAGTCTTGTGAAAGGTAAACTCGGCGACACAGTATTTTTACAACTAAAATCAGAACATCGTTATTTTTAGGTATTTTTGACAACGAAATGTATTTTTAAGGAGACAAAGCAGCGTTTATATCGATCTCAAACTGTAACTCCTTAAAATGTGAAAGTTCAAATTATGAGATGAATACAAATCGGATATCAATGATATAAACTGTAACTCCTTAAAATGTGAAATTTCACATTATGAGATGAATACAAATCGGATATAAATAATATAAATACTATATGAGAATACATGTCAATACACACAAGCGACACATTTATCATTTGGGTTAAATTGTATGCTTTAACTGTTCATGCTAGGGTCATTAAACTAAATAATACATTATTGTTAGTACAACACACGTACTAAAAAGGGTCACTGGCACATATATTTAACATTTTGCTTATAACCACATACGCTTTTTGCATGCTGTGGACATACTGTACTATCTAGAATCAAATAGTTTGGGGAAGTAATGCAACTTGATGATAACTACTCCCTTACTGTATAAGTATGTAATTGAGGTCTATAAGTTACAATTCACTGACTTGAATTATATTCAGTTACATTTTGCATTTGATGTCATTGTTCGTGCTAGAATCGTTAAAGTAATGATAATATGCATCTCAACTAGTACCACACTCTTGCAGCAAAAAAAGCTCATCGTGACCTATATTTCATATTTTAATGAATTTGGTTAAGTGTTTATATTTTTCTCATTACCTCAAGTGTTTTGGCATGATATATATATGTATACTATTCTAACTTAAATCAAGGAACCTGATGAGGGGTACATTTTGATCAGTGGTTTAAGTACAGCACCCTTATTGCAGAAAGATGTCTCTGTGACCCGTATTTCATGCTTAAGAGACTTTGATGATTTGTTTTGTTTAAAGTTCATTTATATGACGCTGCTTATGTTAGAATCTTGCGGTCACTGAAACCTACATTGTATGTTTTACTAACAAAGGTTAAGTACTTGCGTTTATCTCGGGACCACATACACATTTCCACACTATATTCATCCTAGCCTCCACGGAAGGCCCTTTCTGACCAGTGAAGTATAAAGTAGGGATCAATATGTTTATTCAGTGGAAGACTTTCCATATTATTGGTGATTCATTGCATATTGTGATAGGTTGCCCTCAACAGGTTAAGACTTTATTGTACATGTGAATGAGTATAGGAGTTAAATGACTGGACTGTATGCATTTCTTGTGAGGTCTCACCCCATTTGGCGTTGTTGCTTCCCCAGAAACACTACTTCAGTCACAAGCAGAATTCCGCAAGAATCATCAAAAACGCCTACTCGTACTTTTAACTCATTTACCGAAGGAACCGCAAAATATACATAGAAATTTTAAACCTTAAGCCAGCAACTCTAGCACCAAAAGGCTGACCTCGGGATCAAATTATCCGATTTGTGTGTTGGTGCTGTGTCCAGAAAATGTGTCCGTCTTGTAGCTCAAGTGTTTCTGCATCTGTGTTATTACGTTTGGCACAGTGCAACGGAGGGTGGGGTTGGGTGGGATGGGGTGTGAAGAGTGTGATCTCCTAAAACATATAAGTGTTATGGCTTGCTAAGTACGCTTATCGCATTGCATTGTTTTAATATTGAACCGCTAACCTAGATTTTGACCTATTCATCAAGAATTTTACCATCATTTATTAGGATCAAATAGTCGGTTTGACAGCCTTTTTTCTTTATAAAAGAAAATCATAAGCGCACCATAGTCTGTGATCGGACCGAAATGAGAGATCATTCATATCGCCTAAATTTTAAATGAGCCATTATAACTTGTCAAATCCAAGCAAAGGAACAATTGAACACTAACAATTTAGAGTCCAGGTCTGATCTTTAATTCTGGGTTTACATCAACTTAAAATGGCATTGGTTTACGTTCTATCTTTAAATCTCTCTTTCTTTCTCTTCCTCAGTGTTCACTATCGACACAATTGTTTTGATAGAAATATTTCTTTCTGTAATGCAGATAGAAAACAAAAATGTACCTGTTGCAAAATAAGTCACTAAAAGTTTAAATGCACTATCTGAGCCCAAACCTACCACAAGACCGTATGTAATGCACGTATGTGCTAAAACTATGTACGACATGGACATCGAATATTCCGACAAAGGGTCTACCAGGAACAATATGAAGCATGAACTAATGTTGCAAAAATCATTAGTGTAAAGATTTTGAAATGCAATTTATCATCTTGCTTTTAGAAGACAATGTAATAATTATTTTAGCATATGTAATAGAGGAAACGAGAAACTATTTAACGATAATAACGAAATAAAACGTTTGGGTGGTATAAAAAAGTATCAAAATGAATGCACTTCCAACTGACGCAGCGATGCATATAAGATATGTGTAAACTGTACAGCAACATACATTTAAAGAAATAATTAAATAAATAAAATTTCTTGCCCTATCATTTTTTCTTCCACAATAAACCTTCTGTCTTGGCTGATCAAAAGTTAACTTAGTAACAGGATAACTTTTAAATGGCTTAGAATATTATCAAGAAATTAATGACATTGTAGACCAAGCCGGACACGCAAGTCAGACGAAACCGGAAACAAACAAAACCGTTCCGTTTACCAAACTGTACACTATCACGTGCATTTTTCAACATATTTAAACAGAAAACTGTTCATCATTAGAAATTGGAGTGGAATCGTCAGCTTTGCATACATAGTTTCAACAGATAGCAAAAGAGCCCATTTTACGAGCTAAAATACAAGCTTACATTCAACATATGGCAGATAACGTACGAAAATGGATCAATGCCAAATATCTGGAGTCTGGGTAGATGCAAGCACTTTTCAAGGACAAAATTAACCGTGTTTAAGCCAGGAGGAATGTTGATTATGTTATGTAAAGTCCACACAATTCGGAATTAAGTACTTCATTCTTAAACAAAAGTCAGAAACATATTTGGTTACATTAGGCCAGTGATTCTCAAACTGTGAGCCGCGCACACTAGTGTGCCGCGAGAGATTTGCAGGTGTGCCGTGGGAGTTTTGAAAAATATTTAAAATTGCTAGCGTTTTGAACATATCGAAAAATTAAATGGTAAATCAATGCCGCAAAAGTTAAAAAGTAACATATATAAAAACGCAATGCCTGTCAGTCGGTGGCGCTTCTGTCTAATAATGTAAAAATAAATAAGTTCTTCACCACAAAAATTGTTAAATTTTTTTCAGGCGTGCCGTGAAATTTTTTAGATCTTTCTGGTGCGCCGCAAGACAAAAAAGTTTGAGAAACAGTGCATTAGGCCTAGGGGTGAAGTCCATTGTAACCATTGGTACAGTCATCTCATTTATATCATATTGGAACTTAGCAGTATTATTTGCTAGAGTTTCGAACGATTCTATGGGCATCAGGTCCAGAAACGTACGATTTGGAGACTTTTATTTATATTACCGTGATCGGTACGCAAGTTGAAGGTAATGTTCACATCATCCGTATGACTTAAGGACATATCAGCTACCGTTGATCCAATGTCTTTCGGTAAACACAACACATATCTCTTTGATTATTGTTTGGCCTTACCCATATATGCCAGCGCGTATAGTGCTCATAGCAATCTTTTCTTATCAGCCTTAACGGCCCAGCCAACACAGCATTCATTCGTATACACAATGAAGTGGTCACCCTCTGAAACAACTCTGAGTACTAATGAGTACCTAAGTGACCTAACATGAAGTCTTACTATATAAATAAGCAGCCTAACATTAAAAAAAAATTCATAAAGATTGGGATTTTGGTAGAAGTTCACCCTAACGATTTTAAAGATGAAATAACCGATATATATGCATTACCATTATCATCATCACGTCAACCGATGGAGTCAAGATTGTCCAAGAGAAAAGTCGGTCCGTAGCCCATGAGGATTATTTTTATATCCAACCGGCTAGCAAGGTGACTTTCGGAAAATTTCAAGCAACAATTACACCGTCAAATTAAGAGTTTAACTTCCAAGTCCCAACAGAGAAATCGGCGCGTTTATTACAGACTTTTAGGAGTCTATTTTGTTTGAGTTGGAGAAGCTGTGTCATGTTGAAGATCAAGATCGTTTGCGACTTTCTGTCACTCATGACAGTTTGAAATCTCATGTTTGGGTAGAATTTAGCAAACGTACTGAATAAATTGCTTAGAAACTTATCGATAAAACTCAACACATCCTACAATACAACCACGGATTTGACATTACCGATGTAAAAGCAACCGTCCATATGATTCACGTTTCACCTTCTTTGGGCAGCGGACGACGTTGGAAAGTCTTATTGGTGGATGAAAACCTGACTACCAAACGAAATATCTACAAGATTGACAACGACAAAGATAACACGTGTTTAGCCTATGTCATTGTGCTAGCTTGACCGCATGCAGTGAAAACAGATACACCAGAATGAAAACGATTATGAATGAACACTAGAGAATCACATAATCCCAAACAACAGAAAGAACAGAGACCCTTTAGCAACAAGCAGGGATTTTTAAATATATTATGTTTGGGCCTCATGCGATGCATACAGTTTAAGAAGTGTTAGCCCCTCGCTATACTTTAAAAGTTTACTCTTAAGTAGTTCGTGGAGATCTTTTCTTCCTGGGGTGTTTCACGTCTATCATGATCAAAATCATTTCAGTGTTATTGCCAGTGTCAAAGGATTGCTCCATTATAATTAAGTTTGCGACAAATGTGACAAAATATTAAACAATCGGGAGCAACATTTATACTGTGGTGAGAGATTTCGTGGCTATTTGGCGTTGAGTCCTTGTGTTTGCAACGAAAGAAGAATGACTCCCAGTCCCACCTGTAACGAAAATTAGTCAGTCAAACATATTACAATCAGGATCAAATGAAACAATATCAATAAAAGAAAAGTGATTGAGAATTATGGGAAGCGTGTCCAAAATGTGAATAGAAAAAATGTTTGTATAAATTCAAAAACCATTCTTATTTTTCAAGAAGAAAACGATGTTCTTCTTTTTATCACGTCGTTGATTTGGATGATTTGTGCTACAATTAGTGATATGTTAATAAACAAGTGTAAGGACTGGACATTCGCAGCAACAATCCCAAGAAATGAAATGGGACCACCCCGTCGACTTTATCTTTTCTTACTTTGAATTATTCCAAGACACAAGTATTAAAATGTCTAACTTTTATGCTGCTTACCTAATTTGCCAACAATGTATTTAGAAACCTTTATTTTATCAATACCGGAATTGCAACAATCCCCTGGGTGGACGAGAAAAGATATTTCGAGGACCTAACACCCATTCCTTTTAAAAATGAACCGAATGACCACAAGGTTCTGTGAATGGAGGTAAGATTATTTACATGAAAGTGAAAACAGTACAGTTTAAATATTCTTCGAGTTATTTGGCTATGCATTTGAGTAAAATACCCAAATCGTTTGGAATGACTGAAATATCTAAAGTATAGTTTCATCATTGTTTTAATACCAAAGAAAAGTAACATGTCGTGCTACCTCATATTTCTGATGCGCACTACTATCACCCCGACGGTACGCTACCGGAGCAACGACAAGCTTTCTAAGCATGGTACCAAGCTAACTCTTCGTACCTCTTTGATTTTCAAGGAGAAATACTGAAGTGTTGTCGGTCCGATAAGGACATTGATAACGTTGTTGTTGAAACTTTCAAAATTTATTTGTCAAGCACGAGGATATCAACCATTGAAGGAAGCCCCAACCATTGCCAAATCTTGTGGCTTTGTGTACCGAAAGAATGTCATACCCGAGAACACCCTAGCTATGGTACCACCTCAAACGTTTCAGTCGGTGAGCCGTTGGTATTCGGCTAAGGCATTGCGTTTGTTATACTTCTTATGCGAAACTCAAGACAAGTAGATACACAATGCTAGAAACGGCGAAGAAAAGAAGATCGGTCCTTATTCCGTCGATGGTTATGATTTGGAAAACCCTCAAATCGTGTACCAATTCTCATGGATGTCTGTGGTAGTACACAGCCTTGATTGTTGATGATGACTCAGAGTGCAATATAGAATTTAATAACCGACGAAAGAAAAGCAAACAAAGTCGTAGTTTTTAAATGATGGATAGTTTACACTTGGATCTTTGGCTGCAAGACAAGTATTTGTTGAATGGAGTGGATGTAAGTCTGCGACTAAATCGAAGCAGAAGAGTTTTCCATTTGAAGGCGAACACTAACGAATGCAAGACCAGAATCGAACATGTAAGATTTTACTTGCATCGTGTCGAAGTCTTATCAATAGTAAGAAACGACATCAGTCAGGCTGTACTCAGAAACACCTCCAAGAATTCCATACAATGAGTGGGACTTAAAACTTTTACAATTGCGGCTGTACTCCAATCTAAGATCAAAGATCATGTGTTTCAGACTCAACTCCCTAAACATTTGCTAACTGGCATCATCAGCAATGCGCCCATCAACGGAGCTCTTCATGACAATCCTTTCAAATTCCAGTACTACAACGTGTATAAGACAGAGGTCACCCGGGACGGTCAGACATTGTGAATCAGACCCTTCGAACATAACTTTCCCAGAAGAATTACGTGAGATCCCGCTTAAGTCTATTTGAAACCACATGACAATGGAGTACCCACAGTACACAAGCCATTTTGAACGACGACAACGCAGGAGGTTATTTGTTTCTGGGCTTTGATTTTACTCCTGACCAAAGACGTGAGGAGAGACATTTTCACTCTATAATATCAGGACAACTCCATTTCAAACTTCAGTTTGCACTAACCCTCGAGAACACGTTGAATGTGATCTTGTTTGCAAAATTTAACAATACCCCATAAATCAACTGCTTCGGAAAAGTGATCGTGGACTATTACAAAAGCTCATTCATGGCACACAAATACACTGATGTATACAATCAAGAACAGGAACCTTAGCAGTCGAAATAGTAACTATAAATCAAAGCGTTGGAGAACTAGAAAAAGAAGTAACATTATTGGCACGATAATCTGAACAAGAGAAACATTTAGTGTCCTAGTTTGTTCCACACCTGGCTACGAGATTCAACCTCCTGACGAGAGAGCATTGTTATGGTTCTCAAATCGATCATTCTAGTTCAGTACAACACGACTAATGTTTGATGATGAGTCAAGAAGAAACGTTTTATCTGGAAGAAGCTTGGAGTCTCATCAATGAAGAGAAACATTTGAACGATTGGAATAAGGAGTTACTAAACCATTTGAAATCCCCATTGTTTACCCTCGAGACGAAATACATTCAAGCTCTTTTGCAGCAACATACTTATACTTCCCGTTCTTCTACTTACCTGGCGGACCATTTTAAAGAAAACGTCAAGTTTTAAAGCATTGACTATCATTACCTGCGAAGTTTGTTTATGGACTAAAATGAATAGCTGGAAACTTCATTATTTCGTGACACACAGTTCACAACATTCCCGTAGCATCAATCCAGTGTCCTGTGTTAAAGATGAACTCCCTCATGGAAAACCTAAAGACATTCCAGTCTATGTCATCACCACTGACGACCAACATCAACCAGGAACCCATCGGGTCACTGTATACAGGGTGAAATATTTTGATTCATATGACTTTTTACCCCTTCCTACTCCCCGCTTTCCCCCATCCCCCCCCCCCCCGACGATACTATGGACTTTACGATAAGAAATGCTGTTTCTATCCAATTAAATTATGTGAGATTTTTCGGATCCGATGCAATGGTGTTTGAACAATATTGTGTATGGTCATCTCTTTTCTTAAGCTGGAAGACATAGTTTTAACCGATGGAAAGACAAAACTGTCATAGATCATGGGAACCTAGGTCTCCCTCACCAACGTTGTCAACCCTGTAAATATTTTCATGTGTAAAAAGATGTTGCATCCTCTCTGTCTACTAAACACAGGGATATTTGTTTTCATATCCGTGCCTCCGGCATGTAAAGCCACGTGTTTACCCTTTTGCCACGTATCGTCAACTAGTCAACAAGAATGAGTTTGAGTGTGTGCAGTCGATTGAGTGAAACTTTGGTACATTTAAAGAGGGAGAACCAACTCCTTGACTGAGTGGAAGAGGTGGATCACCTTCGAGAAAGTAAACGCTTATTAAAGAGAAGCGGAATGTATATAAAAATGGCTAACGAACTGGTGGTGTATACACTAAAGGAAGAGAAAGAAAAAGGTAGAAACAGGCCTGGGATGAACAAAAGAGGTTTGTAGCTGAAGCAACAGCGACAACAGCAGTAGAGGGAACAGCATCAACTCCGTGAGCATCAATGGGACTTATGCCAAGAGTGGTACCTGCATCAGCAGTTACCACTACCACAACCGGAGGGTAGAGGCGTGGGAGGGTGAGGTCAATCAGACTCACTTTAACCTCTAAGTGTCCAATAAACCCAGGGTGGAAACCAACGAGATTATATTTGTGCTGTCTGTGAAGTCCGGCCGAAAAGCTGGCATCATTAGCCGTCTTCTTTAACGGCCATTCTCAGGGTAGGTGTCTGATTAAATGTTGAGTTGTATAAAAACAAAATAGGACACTCACCCCATACTCCCTTGGTGCATGTGTGATGGAATGGTTGTGATATGGTCTATATGACAGTCCTCTGGTATTATAAGTGATGATTCCATCGGAACATTCAGATTTCAAATTTCATGTCATTTCCGTCCCATGCAACAGACATTCCTCACCACAGTCTTCAATATCTGTGAACGACGTGATTTTACAATATCACCTCATTTCCGGTAGATACCATCTTAGGTATACGGAAGCCATAGTGTTCAAAAAGGCTGCTATTAGTCCAACAGACGCCATTTGTATCACGAGGGTGTCCATATATCCAAAACAGAGACCAACATTGACCGCCATTTGGAATTCAACAAGGTCATGTGACCTTTTACTGCCAACTTAATTGACGCCCTAGAGGGCTTATATCATCAGACAAGAATCAGTTATATCATCATCTGGTTATGAAGGATGTGCGTTGCTCAGTGAAGCTAAGCGTTGATCAGTGGGCTGAATCTTGGTTAATAAGAGTGGGTTTGGTCAGTAAGAGCTGATCTCGGTCAATAAGATTATGTGTTGGTCAGAAAAAGTGGGATTTGGTCAGTACGGATGTGTGTTGGATTGTCATTAAGTGTGTTAGATCCCCAAGGTGGCCTGCAATGTTAAATACCGTCCCATAATGTCAAATTTCCATGACCATCATACTGTCTCATAATGTAAAATTCCCATAACCGCCATTGTGTCACCCGTAAAATCAAATTAAGATAACCTCCATACATCCCCCATTAACTCCTGAAAACATATATGATTCCAATAATGACGATTTGTACCAGAACGAGCAGTGATGTACGTTTCATTCTACTTGAATACTCGTACCATGTATGTGTGCTAGACATTTTGAACACGGTGTTTCCATTTGCAGCTGCAGAAAATAAAAGTTTTAATAATCCTTTTTACGTGCTTAACGGGAAAATCCTTTTTACGTGCTTAACGGGAATATTTACTCACGACATTTAACGACGTTTTATACAAGCAAGCTGGATACCATACGATAATATCGAAATTGTTTAATAGTACTTATATACATGACTGGGATTTGGTTAGAATTTGCTTATTATCTTTTGCAGTCTAGCCGTCAAGTTGGCCCTTTGTCTGGTGGGTAACTCACCTTACAGTCAATAGATCCTCTCAGCTTCTTTTAAAGCAACATCATGGCCACAGCAGCAGAAAAATCAGTGAACTGGAGATTTGAGAACGTTGAGACTCTAAAACTGGACACACAAATAAGTGAGTTCCTAACGCCGGCACTTTGTACGTGCTACAGTAAGTCAGTGAACCAAGTGAGTAAAACTATGCTGCAATAGTCTGACAAAACTAAAACATCCGCCATGGGTAATGACATACCCGGCAAAGGGACACATACTATATTTGAATTCAAATACATTACAATGATGAATTTTTGTACACAGTTCCATGACAATACATTTTGGTCTTCGCACTTTCTTCGGTAAAACGTGTCCGCTGTATTCAAGAATTTTACTCGCATTCCCTGTTTCATAAATTTCTTACCTTGTTTTGGATGGAATGAACACTGCTCAAATTGTGTGTTTTGTGTTAATTCACCCATATAATTATGTAGGAGTAATTGCTGTTGGCATACAAATGTAGTAAACGTACAAAACATATTAGGAATCTATCATTGACAGTATATTTGGTGAAGTTGATGTTAAGATTTTAAAAAACTGAGGTGAGTCGGAAATACAATAAAGCAAAAAATTTGCTTTTGCCGTTATCTCAGGTGGTTGCATGTATAAATTTGTCTTTTGATGCACAGTAAGCATAAATATGGTTATAGATGCAGGGCCTAAGTCTTCAGGGTTAGGGATGGACCCTCTTGTCAAATTGGGCTGAATGTATTTATTTGTCTTTTCATGCCTAGTATGTATATATGTGATTGTAGGGTGGAAATCGCAATAGTTTCCAAGTTATTTCAAAGAAACTAGGTCGCTTGGGGAGGGGATGGACAATTGGGTCAACATTTGTTGCATATATTAATGTGTCTCTTCATGCCAGCTAAGTGTATGCATGGTCATATGGTGAAGATCTTAATAGTTGCCAAGTTATGACGTGCGGGCTAAGACCCTGGGTAGGTATTGATTCTGGGATCAAAGTCAATTGTATGCAGAAATTTGTCTCTTCATGCCCAGTAAGTGTATATATGATAATAATTTGGGGATATCAATGGCTTCTTATTTATGACCTAGGAGCTAGGTCAATGGATTTGGTATGAACACCGGGGTTCAATGTAAGTTACATTTATAAATTTATCTTGTCGTATCTAGTAAGTGTGTATGTGGATATAGGGTGGGAATCTCAATAGTTTATATGCAATGACCCAGGGACTACGTTCTTGGTAGTTGGGACAGACCTTGCGCTTCACCTAGAGATTCCAGTCTGATATGTGTTAACACATGGGCCAATGATAATATATGTCAGCTCTCAGACACTTCAGACATACAAGGACTTATTTGAAATGTAAAATCACCCCTACCCCTTTAGCGCCACTCCGAAGATTGTGATTAAAATTCTAAACGTGTTGGCATAATTTACACCTATAGGAATATCATTGACCCAAGTTGCATGTGTCTATTTCTAACGATGCGGGATAAGTTCATGTATATTATACGCGTACGACCGTAAGTATGTATCACAAAATCTCCTGTATTCTTGGAAAATGATAGAGGGACAGCATCATTTTCTGCACAGAACCGGTTACCACACGATTGTTACTTATTCGTTACTTTGTTCTGTATTCTTTTAATGAACTGTACAAATGTCAAACTAAAGGCAAAGAAAAATTTATATCTTCAACTTACAAAAATACTACACAGAGCTAAGAAACATATGGTAAATGTCCCCATATGACAACTGGCACAAACCCATAATAATAAAGAATTAGAACAACATGATGACGATGATGACAGGACGACGACGAGGGTGGTTGTGCTCATAAAGCTATGACTATTGTTTAAGGTCGAAATAGAATGAAATTCATCATATGCATATGTATGCGAGCTATTTTGTTTATTATTTTAATATAAGTATACATGTCAGTATTGACCTTTATCTCTTTCTTTCACAGCCAGCCGTTACCCTGAATACACCGGTCTTGTACTTTTGTCGACAGATATGTTGATGGTTGTAGAGAGATATGCGCGTGAACTCTTGTTATACAATCGCCATAATGGACATTTACTGGCGAGATTAGACAACTTGAAGTCAAACCCCTATAATATATGCCCTTGTGTTGTACAAGGGACAGAGACTGCAGTGGCTGTGACTTTGGACAACGGTCAGATTCAAATCTTGTCAGTTGTGTCCACAGATCAGTCAGCAGTTATTACAACGGTGAGTACATTAAATTTAACGACACAATTTGCTATCTGTAAAGGAGTAAAAGCCCTGAAACCTGGTGACAATCTTCTGGTCAGTGGATTTATAGATGAGTGGTTTTGTTGGGGCATTGTGTCCATTGAAAAGGGGCCTGTCAACACAGTTTACAAGATCTGTAAAGGGAGGCATTGGACTTACTTGGCCACAAGTCCAAATGACAGCATAGTCTATATCTCGTGTCTTGCTGGTCTTGACTCCCCAAATAATGGGTCGTAGTACGCGTTTAATGTTAGTACAGGCATTGAGAAGTTTGTGTACCAACATATTGAACTGAAGAACCCCAGTGGTATATCTGTGGACAAAAGGGGATTTATATATGTGGGTAACTACTCTCACCCGTCCAGCATTCATCAGCTGACAGAGAGTGGAGAAACAGTGGGAGTATACAGGGATGAGATGCTATATGGGCTGTATGTGTTGTACTGGGAGGAACAGTCAGGGGATCTGTATGTGACACGCTATCAAATGAACGAGATTAGGAGATTACGCCCTGAGTTTAGTTATTTGGATCAACAAGGTAATCTATAAAGTAGTTCTTATTTCATTGGAGTAAACTTGTCCATGACAGGACAAATAAAACTACATACTTGATATATTTGGAATTCTCAATGATTTAAATTCACATTTGTAAAACACACGCAGAGATAAAAATTTTAGAATTTTAACTTTCTGATCAAGGCAAAAGGGTTGAAAAGGTGTACAACATAATCAAAACTGTATGAAAATCAAAGTGGAAAATATAAATTCAGAGTGTTCATTCCCCTAATTAGTAAAGGTGACAATTTTATATAAAAACAATAGATAGGAATGAGAGCAAAACTAAAATGCATTATCCAAATGTGAAGTTCTTAAATGCTTGTATTCTGAGCTTAAATATATAAATCGTGATAAATTGTGAATTATCGGGCTTGTGAAATATAAACCAGTTATTGCATGGTCTAAAGGTATTTAAGGAAGCCATCATATATATTGTTTGCATTATTAGATTTCTGAACGTATCTACATAACACTAATTCCATTAAATTTAATCAGTGTATGTTTTGTGGAACAAATTAAATGTTTGAATGTTTATTTGTAAAAATATAACAATATAACTCTTTTAGTATTTGATGCAGGTACAGTACTTACGATAGTAATGGCTCACCTGTCGGGGAATATGTGCCAAAGAGTAAATCAAACCATGTTCCATGAATGCATTTTTGATGTTCCATAGACAAATGGTTGCACATTTTGTTACATTTTATGTATCCTTTAAAATGCGTTAGTGTTATATATTAATTAACGTTTAAACGGTTGTTGTTTCTGCATGTCCACACAATTCACAAGATCTGTAAAGGGAGGGAATGGAGTTGCTTTTAACAGTACGGAGTCACTTGCAGTAGTATCAAATGAATACCTCTAATGCCCTGTACATACTTCTGGTGATCGTGTCAGAATTTTTTTAGAAATAGCACATATGACACTTGAAGACTAGAATAAAGACTTTGAGCACAGAGAGTAAAGAGATTTGTTGCGAAGTGAAAAACACTCGTGTAATACGTTATGGTTATATAACTGTATTGGCTGGCTTAAGGTTTATGATCCTATTAATGTCTCAGCATTGTCATATATACTGCTGATATCGCACATTTTCCTAATTAATAGAAATAGTTGTAGAAATAACAGAAGACAAAAATAACAAATAAACACAAATCTTTCAGTGCCGTTTATCACTTTAATATCTACATCAAAATAAGTGATCAAGCCTGCCAAAGAACAATTGGAAACATTAAAGAGATACAAAGTTGCATGTGAATTGCAAAGTGAATGAAGAAGAAACCTGATTATATTCATTTAAAAAGAGCGGTAGATTTACACAAATAATATTTTTCTTTAAATAAAATAATGTTACCTAGGTTAATTGACAATGGAAATGGAAACATAATCTTTTCTTGTACTTGTTCTTAAGTTTTCCAGCAATCTTTACTGAAGGACTTTGACTTTCACTCCAGTACTCTATACTGCCTGCGTGTGTTTGTTTTGTATTTTCATATAAACTATAATATTCGAAAGTCTAACATGACTTAACATTTGATTCTTTGTATTTAGGAATATATAAAAATGTATTTATGCCAAAATGAAACATTATCCAGATATACACATTAGGAAATTCTTAAAACAATTGAGAGAGTGAGAGGGAATTTTATGCATGTCAACTTGTTGAATGTTATCATAATATCCATGACTTTGAAAATGAAAAACTTGTTTTTTAGGACCCGGATGTAATGTGCATGGCTACGGTTTAAATCCGTGACGGTCTGGCTAGAAAGGCCACGCTAATGTGGGCTTTAGTGGTACATTTCCTGTATTCTGAAAGTGAGATATGTATGATATACTGATACGCACAGTCTAAAAATCATATATAAGTAGACAATTGCATTGCATTGAAGATCACCCCACCCGTAGTCTCATAAAGAGTGAGCTATGTAGGAAATTTGAGTTGATCTCTATTTTCAAGGATTCAGCAGCAGCTATAGTTCTATTCGGCAGATAGTCAGTATGTATTGTATTAACGCTGACAAAACTATGCATACTACCAGAAATACGCAACAAACGTGCACAATGGATGCTCGAAATGAGTGTCTAAGTCAAAACCTTTAGGGCTAAGTCAGAAGCAGAGACTGGGATCGGCCTCAGGGTATTCATTCTGCGTATGAATGAAAAATAAAATCTCAAAAAGATTAAAAAGCATGGAGCAGAGTTTCCAATATCAAAGTAAAGAGATACGAGCAGAGATTAAAATCATTAAGGGCGAAGTTACATCAATGAAGAAAGAGATGAAGGAAGTAAAAGAAAAGATGGTAGCAATAGAAGGAGAAATGCAGATGAAAAAGAAGATAATTGAGGTAGAGAAGAGTTTCGGTTTTTAATCAGAAAGGATGGATTTGCTTGAACGTGAAAAGCTGAGAAGAATAAAAGAGCCTTCGTTGAAAAATAAATATTATTGGAAAAACAGAAGTACAATGTCCTTATATATGGTGTTCAGGAATACCCAGAAGAGAAAACATATGATGTTGTTAGAATTTTCTTGGTAACTGATTTAGAGCTTAAAGACAAAATTGTCAATAACATCTTCCTTTGCAATGCATTGAGGGTACTATACGTAGATTCAAACATAAAGACAACTTTGGAATCATTGTGAAATTTTCCAATTATGCTGATTGGGTTTAGGGGTACCAGAAAGCGGGTTCTACATGACCCTCAAGTTAATGTGAAACAGGAGCGGAGGAACGTTCAAAATATGCTTACAGAATTTGACTCGAAGAGGGATTGACAACGAGAATAAGGGACATAGGTGTTATTATGGTTCTAGAAACTAGAGAGGGAAAGAGAACACACTGGCAGAGAAGAGAAGAAAGATATACCGTGAAAATTCCCAATTGGAAATGCTGTTTACTTCTATCCCATTTGTTGAATAATTTCACTAAGCTGTCCACTCCCTTGAATAACTAAATGCTTTAATATACGTAGGTGCATCTTTATTTAAACACTAACGACATATGAAATCTGCATAACTTTTTGAAAATGGATTTCGGAAGGTAAATGACAAATGATTTAATGTGGTAGATATGATTGTTACATACTGTAAATTTAAGGGCTCATTCAAGTGGAATGTATTCATTTGGTTCAAAAATATATCCATCTTTATTACATTTATTTGAAGTTTTTTTTCTTTGCTGAAATATGATCTGAACTACCATATTTATAATCTGTTTTAACTCTTTCAGAGGAAAAAGATTTTCGTGCAGATACTATTTCTTCAGAAGGGAGTAAGTACAAATAATTTCCAAGTAGCTTTTTCTGCGTTTGATTGAATTTAAATGCTTTTATTCTGCTTGCTTATGATTTTAGATGCTTTTGGTTTTGTTCGCATAAATATGCAGTTCTACGTTTCTTAGACTGTCTTACAGTTGTTTTTGAAACGCTGCTATGGTTTCCATAAACCATGGCAAAGATTTTGTTTCCTTATTTCAAGTTGTAAATGAACTAAATTGACTATGACCTTTTGATATTTATATTCACATTGAACATTCACATTTAACATACACTTAATTATATTTCCTTCTATATCTATTTTGAAAATTCATGTTCATGGGTAAGAATACAGTACTTATATTGTAAAAAAGAAAGCAATTAGGGATTTTGGTGACTTTGTAATTTTGTAATCTTAAGGTTACATGTAGCCTAACTATAGTGCTATAGTGTTTGTACATTTGCTTTATTGATGCTTGCTTTTGAATAATATATATACACTTGTTTTTCCGCAAGGATTTTGTTTTCTGAATTAGGCTTGATATTTTAGTATTGTATTTCTTCTTAAATACATGTGCATACACGATAAAGTTAATCTGACAATTTGCCATTTTAGGAATCAAATCTTTTCCTTTTACCTTCCCATTATAACACCTTCGCCAATCAGCACAAAACCTTGCGTATATTAATGCCTGTTTTGTTTTGTTTTAAAACTCAGAAGTCTGGCCTACATCTGGACAAAGTGTTAGCTGTTTCTTTCTCTTTTTTGTTCCTTTTTTATTTTTTATATATTTTCCTTCTTTCAATGCTTTTCTTCATTATGTCTTATTTTTCTGTTCTAGTCTAGACAGAGTTTAGATGTTTGTATTCTAATCAATAAGATCTTTGAGAATGATATAAAATAATGTAAAACGGATCCTGATGGTAATCTGATTATATTGGATTTTCAACTTGGTGAAAGGAACGTCTCTTTAATTAATGTATATGGGCTAAAACTGATTGTCCATAATTTTACAATAATATAAATTGTATTATACATGAATATACAATTTAGTCTATTAACATATGTTGCGAATTCAATTCGGTTCAAGATCCTAAATTAGATTCGTATAATATTGATGTGTAAACATACCTAATACTAGAAATATTTATTATGTATAAAAGTAACTTTGGTTTCGTTGATCCATTTAAAGCATGTAATGTAGAATTAAAAACTCCTAAAACAAGCTATATTGGATTTATTTCTTGTCTCAAAACGTTTTATGCCAAACGTACGAAAAGTGAAAATTTAACCAAGTTATTGGTCTGACCATTCCATGATAATATAAATTTATATTCAAATGATTTTATAAGCGATTAAGTTTTGTAGAAATTTAAAAACAGTCTACCAGAAGATGAAAATATATTGATAAAATAAAAAATTATATGAAGAGGATAAAATTACAATACGATTCAACTGAATATGATGCTAATATTGATAATGTATCAAATTCAAATCTAAGATTTACTATATTAGATTTTTATTTCTGGATACATTGTTGATGGAAATTTGTGGAAAAACTATGTGATATTGTTACGGAATTATGTATATGGAATCTATAGTGTGCTTAAACATTTGGCCTATGACTCTACTTTAAAGTTGTGTGAAATAGTGAGTCATATTTAAGTTCGGTTTAGTTGTACTATTAATCGAATAACAACATGTTTACTGACCTTTTGTTCACAGTCAGAGCTGTTGATCAATCTTCAGTAAAATTCCATGAAATAGACGCATTTAGTATTGCATTCTGGGTCATAATATGACACGTTTCCTGTTGTGAAATGTGCCATTTGCAAGTTGTATAAATTACCTGGAAATACGAATTATTTCCATTCC